>SSNR01000269.1:674726-691590 GCA_006937965.1 Callopanchax toddi | reverse complement strand
GGCCTTTTTTTTTTACTGTTCACGCCTCTGAGTTCCTTTGAGCCTAGGGGAATGAAGATGTTTTTTATCACCTCCACACACACCCTCCCCTCCAAGCGTTTTCCTCTACTAAAGGGAGCGCATACAAATGCGCATGCCCACAGTCAGCTGTTTCCTGTTTTGTATTGTGTTGTTTGTCTGAATCTTGGAACAGCTGTACTGAAACTAAGTTTCGTTGTATCAGGACGTTGATGCAATGACAAAGTCATCTTGTATCTTAATGTGTTTCTGTGGTTGAACCACGGGGACACGTTTAGCGTCGCAGATTTTTTTTTTCTGAACCGCACCGGTTCCTAGGCTTCAGCTTCTGGAACGGATCTCTCGCAGCTCTCTGATGAAGCAGCGCTTACGCTGGTTTGAGGACTCGTTCATAGATTTTGATGTGTCCCGTTAAGATATTTCAGAGTACCTCGTCTAATGTACAATAAAGTGATAATATGCAGTTTTGCTTGTTTTGGGCGCCCTCTGGTGTCCGTTTTAAATCACTGCATTACACAAGTTAGCATATTGTTTCAGCTTCTAAACGCCTAAATCTACCTGTGGAAATGTCTCCTCAGCCTTCATAGCTTTCTACTGGAGCGGTTATTTACTCCTTCAAAGAAATCAGCTGTGTTCAAGCAGGGAGAGATGGGAAAAATCAGGAATCATGAGCTAAAAACACTCCAGAGCTAGCATAACAGCTAGCCACTTTGGGTTAGCCTAACCCTCGTGAGACATGTGACTTCCTGGGTACCGTGACGGCGACGGAGATTTTGCAATTGTGGTATTCTGGATCTAATCACCAGATGGGGCTAAGTGACTTTTCATTAACTCTGTAAAGAGTCAGATTAGCACAGACTGGCTCAAGGAGAAGATTTAAAAATATGAAAAAGTTGCATATTATCACTTTAAGACTTTTTTCTTCAAACAGCTGGTCGCACTGGTGCGACCTAATATATTTTTAGTTGCACCTTTTAGAAATTAGGTTGCACTTTAGAGCCCTGATGTATAATTATAATACAGTAGTTTGTTGAAGTTCAGATGTTTACATTTGTTCCATTTTTTATGTTGCAAACATTTGTACTGTCTTGTTATTTATCAGTATTTGCACATTTTTATTTTTAAACAATCTTTAAAAGCCACCGTTCAATGATTGTTCAGGAATACTTTTGTTATCAACGGTAAATATTGTCTAAATAATCGTGATCTCAGTTTCAATCAAAATAATTGTGATTATCATTTTTGCCATAATCAAGCAGCCCTAGTTTAAAAGTTTACGTTTCACTCGCGCTGGGGTGTTTGTGTGTAGCAGTGAAATGAGTCCCCACTGAAACACTTCCCCACTGCCAATGCCCGGGACATTGGTAGGCTATTCACCGGTATAGCAGTGTGTGAAAATTTATATCATAACCAAAATAAACACTGGTTTTTGGTATGAACGGTCGGTGGCATGACTTTACGGTTAACCGGATATTGACAGTTAAAAGCTTCAATAGCTGGTTAAAAAAATCTTGGGAAATGTGCATCCCTAGTACCTGGCCGCCAGAACGGCAGAATAAAAAAAAAACGAATTGACGTATTGATCGCCCATGAAGATCCGGTCCAGACCGGTGTGTTACATCACAGTATGGAGCCCGCAGTTCGATCCCAGCTCCTGCTGGGTCACATTGTCGTGTCCTTGGAGACACTTCACCCACCTTGCCTACCGGTGGTCGGAGAGACTTGGCGGGCGTCAGTGCATGGCACCCCCGCCTCTGTCAGTGTGCCCCAGAGCACCAGTGGCTACAACGTAGTTTATCACCACCAGTGTGTGAGTGACTGTTTGTGTTGTACAGAGCTTTGGGGAGTGTAGAACACTGCAGAAAGTGCTCTATAAAAACAGGACATTTACCATCATCGATCCGTGATCTGTATGGATCTCGCTCTACTAGGGATGGACGATATGGCCTAAAAAATTATCACGATAATTTCTGGTATTTATGGCGATAACGATAAATTACTATAATTTTTTTTCTGTAAAATAGCAGATTATGTTCTGTTTAAGTTGTGTTCCAGTGACTGTGCTGAAAAACATCATACAACAATTACACAATAATAATTCAAATAAAATACAAGTAGGGCTGGGTGATATGGCCAAAGATCTATATCACAGTATAATTATAAACATCTGCATTAACGGTATATACAGTATATATTATTATTATTATTAGAGAAGAGAGGGGAGCGAGAGGGAGGGATGTAGATAGATAGATATCCATCTTTATTATATAAAATCCATTTTATATATACTGGTATACTTAAACATATATTCTCTGAGCTAAAGATCTCTATTAATTGGTTAAAGTAACTTTTTTAGAAAAATTGTGCTTTTTTCCTCCTTCAATCTGTTCAGATGCAGAAAAGTCGACATTGTTTTGACAGTCTGGTCCAGTTTTGGACCAGACTGAACTTATTACTGACAATGGCCTGGATCATTAAGAGTCATCTACCTGCTCTGAGCTTCTCCTTCTCTCCTCCTTTCTTCTCCAGCACCTCTTGCGTCCTCTCCTCCAGGCGCATGAGCGCGCGCGCTCTTTCCAACTCATTTATTAACCAACTTGAAAAACTCTGTAGCTTTCTGACGGCGGTACCCGGGGGTGTTGCGCAGCGTGCCTGTGTGCAGCAAGTGAATCTCTTTCTGGAGCTGCAGGAGGGGCCGCCCGGCCTCGGAGTCGCCGCGGTGCGCCAGTCTCTTGGCACTCGGCCTCGTTCTGAACCATGCATGCAGGGGGAGGGCGAGTCCTGCGGCCGCGGGTTCCGAGTGAGCGTCGAACCAGCGGTAGCTTCTAATTAGCACTCGCGCATCTCCTCGGACACGTCCAATCTTCATGGACTAGGGACCGGGTCCTGGATTTGCTGTTCGGTCCAGACAGAACCTGGTCTGGATCCGGACTGCGGATAAAAGTTCAGTGTAGCTCCTCGTTTTAAAATGAGCTCCTCCTCAGCCTCACGTCCGCCTTCCGCCATGTTTGTTTACATTCCGCACGTGAATTGGGTGCTCGCAAAACTACGTCATCAACTAGACTTATCGTTGTTATCGCGAGAAGACAAATTTTTATTGTGAAGAGAATTTTCAACGGTATATTGCACACGATAAAATATCGCCCACCCTACGCTCTACCAAGATTCGAACGCACGTGGTCCGCAGATCCAGTGAACTGTGTACAAAATACAAATAAACTTTATTTTTATTTTTACCTTGAACAACAGGGTTAAAGTGCAAACTTTTAAATTGGGCAGTTTAATCTTTGACTGTTCCCATGAATTAACCAAACTGTAAACAGAACTGTCACGTTTCAGTCAAGGGGAAAATGGATCTCAGGCCTAATGAATCGATTTTGAAAAATTTACATGAAATCAATCCAAAATCGATTAAATCGATTTTTTTACTCAGCCCTAGTGTTGAGCGATGTGGTTCATAAGTAGTGTGACAGTCAGGTCTCAGAGCATCTACAGAGAGAGAACGTGATTTGTGAGCTCTGAAGGATTGAGCCCTGAGAGCTTCCCATTACACACACCACCATAAACACCAACACCACCATAAACACCACTATAAACACAAAAACCAGACAAGTAGAGAGCAAAGAGCAGAAGCTGCTGTCTGTGGCACCACCTTGGATCTTCTGGAATTAGCTCATCTAATTAGCTAATTGTAAACTCTCTAAAAGACAAGAAGAAATAAAAAGTAGTGATTTCATCTGAGGAGTTTGACAGTTTTCATGTCCTTCTGGCCCATGACTGATGATCTAAATGGTAATGAGTCTCCTCACTCCGTGTTATTCAAAGCAAGAGTTGCTATCAGACGCTTTTATCCAAAGCGACTTACAAAAGATATTGTAACCATTGATGCTAACAAACAGCTAACCCTGACCCTAACAAACTACTTAGACAGTCGAACACTAGTCAGGTGTGGACAAGGTTCTCAGTACACACACAAAAATCTGGGCTGCATACACTAATCTACAAAAGAGACTGCATGGCCCTAGTGGACGAGGCGTGATGATGAAATCTTTGTTATCACGTACGTCAACTCTGTAAAGCGTCTTTGAGTGACCTAAAAAGCGCTATATAAAACTGATGCATTATCATTATTATTATTATTACGTCTGTTTCCAGCGTAGGGAATACTTGGTGTTGGGTAGGGCGTCCTCTGGTCTGGCCTCTGGGTCGGGGTAGGAATGTCCAGCTTCTCCCACTGATGCTGCTGTTATGTTTCTGGTAAAACACCAGTTTTCCCTTCTTGTGTTGCTTCACTTGTTTGATGACCTTTTAAAACACTCCCTCTCGTTTCATGCAGTAACACCTTTGTGTCCCTCGTCTCACTAACCCTGGTGTCCCCGTCCTCTCTTTCGTCCCTCGGTCTTCTGACCGTGTCGTGTTCATTTGACATTTCTTAGCCCATCACTGTTAATTTCTTCACTTCTGTTATTATTTTTTTGAGTGTTTTTTAATGTGTGTCCTCTCTGGGACCTGCCTTCCTCCCAGGATGCTGCGATGGCTGATAGGGGTTCGCTTGGGTCCAGTATGGATGTGGAAAGCTCTGCTTCTCTTTGTGGCCATTGCTTTTGCTGGACAGCTGTTGGGACTAATCTTCAACAAGAGGTTTGTTGTCTTTCCTATGTTGTAGCTTCATCTGAACTCAACCAGTCTGTGTTCTGAGTGGGCTGGGATGGGACTGAGGATATTTCATGTGCTCATTTTGAATGTCTTCTTCTTTTTGCCAGCAGTGTCCAGCCAGCTGCCCAGTCCATCTTCTCCTCTCCTGATGCTCAGGGCCCGTCACTGGGATCCTGTCAGGCTCACACTCACATCATGTTCCTCAAGACCCACAAGACTGCCAGCAGCACGGTGCTCAACATGCTGTACCGCTTTGGAGAAGAGCATAACCTCCACTTCGCCCTTCCACTGGGCTACCAGCTGGGCTACCCGCTGCCCTTCAATGCTCACAGGGTCAAAGGTTATCGAGGTCCCAGAGTAACCGAGTTCCACATTATGGGGAACCATATGAGGTTTAATAAACCAGAGGTGAGTGGTCAAAACCTGGTGGTATGATGACGTAGGTATTAATGTGGTGTTTACAGACCAGGGACGAGCCAGAGACCGGCATCAGAACCACACAGAGGTTGTTTTAATACAGATGTAGGACGTATACAGAGATGGGACAATGCCGAGGTTGTGATGATCCAAAGGTTGGGAAAAAAAAGAATTTGAGACGATGCCAATTTAGAGGTTGGGTCAATACAGAGGTTGGAACTAGGGCTGGGCGGTATGGCAAAAAAATTTTTATCACGGTTTTTCTTGAAATTATATCAGTTTTACGGTATTTGACTGTTTTTTTTTTTTTACACGGCTGTTACTACTCATATCTTTTAATTATAAAATAATTACTGCACTAGATCAGCTTTTAATAGTCCATTTTACTTTCATATGCAGAATTTCATAGTTTTTTCATGTCCAGTCACAGGCAGGTAAATACATAACCCCTTCAAAGTATGTTTGTCAAAAGAGAGAAGTCATTAAGAAAAAATAAACCTACCGTGGAACGTTTTGGCATTGGTTTTCTCGACCCACCGCTGGCTTTTTTCCCATCAGCGGTCCCTTTCGCGAACACGTCTTTAATAGACGTCTAACTGACTGCTACTAGCCGTTTTAGCTGCGGAGGTGAAGGGTACAGATCTAAGCTTGAGACATTCCTGATAATTATTATTCCAAGACCTGTTTTTAGCTAAGGTGGTGA
The DNA here is from genome assembly GCA_006937965.1 of Callopanchax toddi. NCBI lineage: Eukaryota > Metazoa > Chordata > Actinopteri > Cyprinodontiformes > Nothobranchiidae > Callopanchax > Callopanchax toddi. Next base: position 685,796 of record SSNR01000269.1, on the reverse strand, counting down.
AACAAGCTGCTGGTTAGCTCCGCCAGCGAGCGGCTAAGCGTTGCTCAGTCACTTTCAACTTTTTAAACCTGAAAAATGCCAAACCCCCCCGAAACAACAGACGTGCGCCTGTCTCCTCTTTTTGGAATAAGTTCCTCTGGGTTCGTAATTTGTAAGTTGCCATGACAGCTCTCGCTAGTCACCATTCTTGGTTCAAAAGTTTCACTCACGCTGCGGTGTTGTGTGTCGCGGTGAAATGTGTCCCCACTGCCAACATCCGGGACGCTGTGTGGGCTATTCACCGGTATAGCGGTATATGAAAAATTCATATCATAACCAAAAAAAAACACCGGTATCCGGTATGAATCGGTATACCGCCCAGCTCTAGTTGGAACCCTATAGAGCCTAGGTACTCAACAGGCGGCCTGCGAGCCTCCTCTTTCTGACCCTCCACCCATGTACTGCAAATCTGTGTAGCACCAAGAAGAGGAAGCTACTTATACAGGTGAGCAAGCTGCATGCCCCCCCCCACCCTACGACCACCAACCCATCGCGTGCACCTCCCACTCCCCCAAGTTGTTTGATTTCATAAAATCCACCGCAAATCAGGTAGGAACAATCCAGAGAAGTTGGGACAATCCAGACGTTTGGACAATGCAGTTATGAGGTTGGGACAATCCAGGGATTGGGAGGACACAGATGTTGTAATGGTAGATGTTGAGACAGTGATGAGACAGGATCCAAAGGCTGGGAGGACAGGTTAGGACGATCCAGAGGTGAATACAGGGAGTCACCTCTAACTCCGCCCCTAACCTTTTGAAGGAGCTCTACAAACCTTTTCATTGTTTCATCAGTAACTGGGATTTAGAGTGTGGCCTCTTGGTTCGCACATGGTTTCTCAGTGGTGTGACTGAAATCAAATATCTGAGGTTGCTCAGGTGTGACCAGTTGTTCGAGGAAGAAAAAAGCCCCCTGTTGTTCAACAGCAGACACATTAGATCCATCTGATAATACAGATGGTGAATGTTTGTGTGCTGCAGTCAGACAGAGGCTAGGCAGATAAACAGAGAGGATGAGGAGTCAGTTTGAAGACGCTGATTGACCAGGTTCCCACAGTGAACGGTGACTGTGGGAGTGCACACGGCATGCCAGCTTACAGGGAACGGTGGCAGCTTCAAATTCAACCAATCAAACAACATTAAGACTAAAAACACATTTTAGCAGAGGTTTGCCTCCCTCTAACCTTTACAGTTGGTTGAAGAGCTCGCTGTTTAAAATAGTCTTAAACCTTCCCTGGCTAATGCAACACCTCTATGACTTTACAGTGACACCATGTTACTGTCAGTGAGTGATTTAGTTTAGTTTAGACGTGACGGGATCTTTTCCCCACATAGAAAACCTTCAAATGGTGATTTTTCACCTGCAATAAAGTGATGTAGCATCAGACTTCCTCTGACGGATTCATTCTTTTTTCAGATGACTGTTGATTTCATAATCATATCACAGCACACTGGGTCCTTTGTACCATGTCCCCAGAATGACCAAATCTATAAAACAAATCACATGCTGTGATAAATGCTCTCCCTGCTGCCTTCAGTCCTCAGACGGCCGAGAGGATGATCAACTTTAACGTTTCCTACTGTTGGAGCCAATTGCGACAGAGGGCGCTCTGGGAGTGGCTCTACCTAGAGGTTAAAGGTGACCTAATCAAGCCACAGGTGGCTTTTTGGGAGAAAAATGGTTTTGACCGTGCTGGATAGTGTGTTTGTGTTCTTTAGCCCTGTTTTTCTTTTTAATAAATGGATCGGCGCATCCGAACACAGTTCTGGACTGCTTTTTGACCACTTCAACCCAGCTTTCATCATGCACTTAAGGCACGCGTTATCCAACAATAAAAAGCCACAACACCTACATTAAAGCAGCTATCTGGATTATTTTTCTCTGTATCAAAGTTTTCTAAATGTTTTAAATGATAGTTCAGGTCTAAACTATGATCTATGGTTGAGTTCCACAACATCTGTCCTTCCCCTTTGACTACCTTTGCATTCTTTCTGGCCGCCGAACTTTTTCAGCCAATAAAATTCAAATTTCTGCATTGTCATCTTTCTGTCAACATGCACGCGCTTCGAGCAAACCTGTAGCAGTAGGGGGCGCTGTCGTACAGGACGCTCCGTGTGTTTCTCTGTTTACAGTCTGCCGTCATGGAGGATCCAGTCAGAGCTCATTTCTACTAAATAGTCTAATCTATTCCCCGGCTAATGACAGATTTATTTTTATTTTTAAACATTTCTCCTCACAGAATGGCAAGGCTTGCCAAGGATACACGTTTATTTTGGTCAAGAAGTTCATTCAGGGCCGAGTCATTTCTGGGTTCAGCTTCAGAGTCCAGTACAGCATCAGCTCTGCTACAGAGCCACGCATCAGAAGCAGCAGGGACAGACAGCTCAGGCAGAGCCTGGTACAGTGTGAGAACAGGATTTGTGAACTGTGACTGATTAAACCCTACAGTTTGAGGAGGAGTTGCAGAGTTTATGTCCAGCTTACAGACACGGAGGTAATGCGACATGTGCGAGTGCACGCTCGTGTCGAAGAGTTTCGGGAGGAGGACTGTTGGACATTGGATTCAAAAACTGCTCCCTAGCTGCTTTAATCAAACTACAGGAGGAGTCCATCTGAGGGACAGGAGTCCATCTGAAGGACAGGAGTCCATCTGAGGGACAGGAGTCCATCTGAGGGACAGGAGTCCATCTGAAGGACAGGAGTCCATCTGAGGGACAGGTGTCCATCTGAGGGTCAGGTGTCCATCTGAGGGACAGGAGTCCATCTGAGGGACAGGTGTCCATCTGAGGGACAGGTGTCCATCTGAGGGTCAGGAGTCCATCTGAAGGACAGGTGTCCATCTGAGGGTCAGGAGTCCATCTGAAGGACAGGAGTCCATCTGAGGGTCAGGAGTTCATCTGAGGGACAGGAGTTCATCTGAGGGTCAGGAGTCCATCTGAAGGACAGGAGTTCATCTGAGGGTCAGGAGTCCATCTGAGGGACAGGAGTTCATCTGAGGGTCAGGAGTCCATCTGAGGGACAGGAGTCCATCTGAAGGACAGGGGTCCATCTGAGGGACAGGGGTCCTCAATGGAGGATTGTCCATCAGACATTCAGACATGAAACGTTCAGATTGAGACGTTTGTGAAGTTAAAACTTTTAAACTTGTAATTCAGAGGTTCTTTTATCTCATTCATCTTTACGTGTTTTAGTTTCCGCTCTTTGAACACAGCAGGTTACCCGTACTGTACAAATCTGTTTTATATGAAGAACTTTACGTTTACTAGATTATTCATTTATCATTTACTATTCTATGTTACCTACAGTATATGGACAGTGGTTTTTAAAAAGTGAACCTGAAAGACTGTGACATTAAATGCGGCGCAGTCAAAAGGTGCAACCAGTTTCATCGTGGTAAACCATCAGGCTGCCATGTGATGGAAGTGTCTCCAGGCAACCACATCACATCAGTGTGTGTGTGACTAGGAAAGCAAACACTGTATTTACTGTGTGCAAATCAAACTGTTTGTGATGTTCACTAGGTGAGTGAAAACAGTTTGTCAGACTTGGAGAACCAGTTTCTAGTTTTTAAAAACCCATTAAATTCTAAAGACCGCCCCAACACACACACATACACGCACGCCCTTCATCCAGATCAGCTGATGCTGAGAAAGGATGTCTTTAGTCATCTGGGTCAAATCTGGCTTCTTGAAGACTTCTCATCCGAGGAGCTTTGTCAGTTCTGACTGGAATCTGGGAGAGTCAGCTGATAAACCGTAGCTGTCTGTTGTTGGTTAACAAGCTAAAACTAAAGATGGTTTGAGAAAAGAGTAAAGGAAGTCATTACGTAAAACTGGAAAGACCTACATTAAACAGAGGAGGAGGCCTCAGGTTTCGCCTTTCCAGCTGCTGATGCAGCTCTGAACCAGATCCCCAGACAGTTTCAGTCTAATTCCTGCATCTGATCTAAACAACTCAGAAGAGGACCAGTCCAACACAACAGAGCCAACGACTTCTCAGGGAGGAGGGAGATTCACAGCTAGTTAACCAACAACAGACAGCTACAGTTTATCAGCTGACTCTCCCAGATTCCAGTTAGAACTGACAAAGCTCCTCAGATGAGAAGAGTCTTCAAGGAGCCAGAGAAGTCCAGTCGCCTTTATTTAAAACCCTGTTTTGGATCACACTTGTCTAGACCTCTACTGTAAGACAACCCCATTTTTTTCAAATGTGTTGACCATCTTATATTTGGAAAATACGGTACTTTGGGATGACACACTTGCTGAACATTGTTGTTTTTCTTCCCAGGTGGAGAAAGTGATGCCTGCAGACACGTTCTACTTCTCGATAGTCCGGGACCCGGTGGCTCTGGCTGAGTCGTCCTTCGCCTACTATAAAGAAGTAGCTCCTGCCTTCCGGAAAGCCAAAGGGTTGGGTGATTTTGCCGATGACCCAAAGAAATACTACGACCCTCGTCTCCGCAACAACCACTATGCCCGTAACCTGCTGTGGTTTGACTTTGGCTTGGATCACAACGCTAACTTCTCTTTGGCTTTGGTTCGGAGGGGTGAGGACTTGATCCGACAGACATTTAAGCTGATTCTGGTGTCCGAGTACTTTGATCAGTCCATGATTCTTCTGAGACATGCTCTCTGTTGGCCTCTAGACGCAGTAGTCTCATTCAGCCTGAATGCTCGACAGCAGAGGCCCAGTGGAGTTATGGGTGGGAGCTGGGTGGGGAAGGCAGCTGCTGGGATTAGAGGTGGGAATTTACAAGCAAAGATTCCTCCAAATCTGTCTCTAACAGAGGATCAACGTGAAAGGCTGAGACAGTGGAATGCCTTAGACTGGCACCTATACAAGGCCTTCAACAGGACCTTCTGGGAAGAAATCGACAGGTTTGGTCGTGCCCAGATGGAGCGGGAGGTAAATCTTCTCAGGATGCGGCGGGAGGACCTAGCTCGGGTTTGTCTTAGAGATGGGGGGAAGCCTGTGGAGGCACATCGGATCAGAGACAAAAACATCCGGCCTTTCCAGAGCGGGTTGGTGAAAATTCTCGGCTATGAACTCCAACCTGGACTAGACAATGTGACTCGAATGCCCTGTATGAGGATGATCAGGCCTGAGATCCAGTACAAAGACTTGTTGGACTCCAAACAGTTTCCACAGGCCCCTGCCATCCAAGCTCATCCAGGCCAACAGAACCAAGTCCTGATGGCAGTAGGCGGTGGAACGTTTTTAAGACCAGATTCATCCTGGAAACGAGAGAAGGAAGAGGGTGGGGGGACTCTGGAAGAGGGGGTGAAAGACTGGGACGGTAGTCCTTTACTGAAGAGAAACCAGACTTTGGTACGAGTGCATGAAAAAAGAAAGTTTATATAGTTTGTAAATAAAGGCCATTCAGACTCTGAGGCAATGAAAGTTTACACATCAAACGTTGTTCTTTACCACTTTGCTTGTTTTCTAAGTACTCTGAACTGTAACTGGTGTAGTTCTTGTGGGATGTTTTTATAGCTAATGCTGGTACTTTGTTTTTATAAGAACTCTAAATGTTGACACGGCCTTGATGTCATGTACGTATGTCACAGCAGAAACTTGGAGCTGAATACGGTGTAAATGTGTAGAACTCATCAGCCACAACATTAAACCACTTTAATAGTCTTATGTTGGACTATGATGTGAAGGTTGTCAGTCTTCAGGTCATGGTGATCTTAGTGGGTTCAGATGAAGTCAACTGGACTTCTTTGGTTCCTTGAAGACGTTTCTCTCCTCATCTGAGGAGTTTTGTCAGTTCTAACAGGAATCTGGGAGTCGAGCTGATAACCTGTAGCTGTTGCTCGAGCTGAAACTACCTGTGGATGCCCTCCTCCCTACCCTCTGAGGACCTGTTGATGTTGTTAGTATTTCACCTGAAGATGGCACACCAGGCTGGGAAATCTAAAATACAACAGGACAAACATCTACCTCGGGGTTTAGTTCAGTTCAGAGTATTTCTAAGGCTCCAGACGGCTACGCTCACTCTGCAGGTCTTAATGCTCTGTTCAGATTCGTTTGTTGGTTCGTTCATGTTAGAGTTTAAATGCTATCAGACTCACGTCAGAGCAGTCTATGGTTATGAAGCGACCCACATTGTGCAGACGGCATGTCTATTTATAGTAGGGGTTGAACGACTTGCTATTTTTACAAGTCGACTACCAAGTAATAAAAGTCGCGTCGACTTCGACTAATCGCTGATGACGTCATACATACGGCGTATACAGGACGACTTTATAAAACTTGACAGGCTTTATTGCAAAAACGTATTTTAATGCCGACAACAAACAGCTGAGAGAGAGAGAGCAGTTGTTTTAGGAGCACTTTGGGTTTAATATCAAGTCTTCAGACTAAAATGCTGATTAGTTTTAGTCACATTTTAATCAGGTTTATATGCAAAACAGTTTTAACAGATTGTGGTCTATTGTTCGTCCATAATCATAACAAAGACATTCACTATTTAATGAATAAAATCGCTCAAAGCTTGATAGCCGAGCCATTAGTTCGTTAGCTTAGCCGTTAGCACATCGGAGGTTTGAATAGCGCCGCATTTTTAGTAAAACGAGATAAAGAAAGCAAAGACTCACCGTTAAGTTGATTAAATCAGGACAATCGATTGGCAAGGGCATCAAAAGCTGCCAAGCAGTATTCTTTGAGTAAATATCCATTTTAATAGCGCAGCGCCAGACCGGAACACAAAGGAAATTAAATGGAACCCCTTCAAAATAAAAGTTCACGTGATCAGCGAAGAGTCGACCTTTGGTTAAGTCACTACAGCCCACAAAAGTCGACTTGTCGACTAGTTCGTGCAACCCCTAATTTATAGAAGTTAATATGAACGTTAGCACGTGCTAATGTGGTTCAATCAGAACCAACTGGTGACCAAGTGATGAAGGAAGCGTGTTCCATCCATTGCTCATGTGATCTTGCTGCTTCCTGTCTCCTCTGTGCTGTTGATGTAAAAGTCAGATAAAATGGGACTCGGTCCATCGGATATTTTAGGACCACATCTAAAAATAACCTAAGTAGGACTTGAAACTGGATTTGTCATTCAGTCTCATAAAAATGAGATTTGGGTTACTTCAGTTTGCAGTGAGCACACAGCCTAAAAATATCTAGAACATCCTGATAATAGAAAACTGCAGGAATCAAGTCTGGAAAGAATAAATGATGGACGAGTTTCTTTGCGTCACTTTGGGTCAGACTGTTTCTAATTCTAGCAAAATTACACAGGTGGAAGAACTCAGTAATAGGTTTTCTGTGAGAGTTAAAGGACAGATCCTGGTCCAGAATAACACCAGGGTTCCTCACATTAGTACTGGAGTTCGGGTTAATCCATTCAAAAGAGAGGGGTCAAGACGTTTCAGAAAATACACTCCTAACAACGAGAAGCACCAGAAGATGGTTCTGTAATGGTGTGAAAACAGGGTTTCCGCGCGGTGGTAAAAGGTAGTAAATGAAATGTGCTCAAATTAAGGCCCTTAAAAGGTAGTAAATTACTGCATTTGGTAGTAAAAAAATTCCAACTTGGTAGTAAATTTCTGTCACAAAATTAAAATATTTTAACCTTCCCCATTCGTTTAACTAAAAACGTATTTTTATCGTGCTGACAGGACAGCAGAACCCTGAAAGTTGTTGATAGCCGTGCACATGCGCACAACAGCTTTATTGTGCATGCGTGGTGTCAGGATAACTCATGTAGAAGCTAGCAAGTAGCACCGCAAACAATGGGGAAAATGTAAGTTTTCCAAACTTTGGCTCGACGACCCATTATCTAAAGGCTGGCTAAAGCAGTCATGGGTAATGATCGAGAGGCTTTTTGTCAGGTGTGCCGAAAAACTATTAATTTGACGTGGAATGGGGGTGGCCATCGTCCGGCTTTAGGACGGACTGTCCGGTTTTCAGGAGGCGTGTCCGCCGTCCGGCGAGCCCTTGAGACGGACGCCGGCTTTTGGCTGAATTATTTTTCTTCACATGGTCCAGAGTCTCTGGTCCAGAGAAACAAATTGTGAGAAAAAAAAAACCCGGAGAGCTCTGCTCAGCGTGTGTGAGGTAACTCGGGGTGTGTGGTGTAATTTATTATACTACATGTGCTACTAGCACCACTAGAGGGCAGAGCAGGCCTGATGGTGAGACTCATGTAAGCTGATGAGTTAACAGGAAGTTAATAAAGAGTTTGGTGTTCACCTGCAGCTCCGGTCGTTATTGAAAATACGAACCCAACACAACATGGTGTCAGAAGTTGGCAGGCTTTGAGGTGAAAGAGTAAGACGTGAGCTTGACTATCGGCTGGTGAGCTACTATGGAGGGCTCAGCGCAAGCAACGGCAGCTTCGGCGTCTGGAACGGGAGCAGTCGCGCCGACAGTTCCAGTAATGGCGGCCGCATCCCCAGCGGCGACCTTCACCATCAAACCACCGGAGCCTTTTGATTTTTCCAAACCCCACGAGTGGGAAAAGTGGATAAGAAGGTTTGAGCGTTTTAGACTTGCAAGCAACCTGAACAGCTCCTCAGATGCTAATCAAGTAAACACTCTGGTTTATTGCATGGGAGATGAGGCTGACGACGTGCTAAGAGGGCTCGAGCTAACGAGTGTGCAGCGCCAGCAATATGATGCAGTCAAAACAGCTTTTGATGGACATTTTGTCCCAAGAAAGAACGTGATCTATGAAAGGGCAAAATTCAACAAGAGAGTGCAACAGCCATCAGAACCAGTGGACTCTTTCATAACAGCTCTATACGCCCTGGCTGAAAACTGTGAGTATGGTGCACTTCATGATGAACTTCTGAGAGACAGGCTTGTAGTTGGCCTTAAGGATTCATCACTGTCAGAAAGAATGCAGCTTGATAAAGACCTTACGCTGGCTAAAGCTATCACAATGGCAAGACAATCAGAAGAAATAAAAAGACAGCAAACTGACTTAAGAGGAGAGGCTGTTAAAACAGCCATGGATGCAGTTCACATAAGGAAAGCCAAACCAAATACATTCAGAAACAAAGAACAAAAGCAGTTCAAATCCTTTAAGCCTCAGCAGACAAAACAAGACAGTAAAACATGTTCCAAGTGTGGTAAAACACCAGCGCATGCAGCTGTATTATGCCCAGCTAAAAATACAGAATGCCACAACTGTGGAAAACGTGGACACTATGGTAGAGTCTGTAGGACCAACCCAACTGTGAATGAGGTCGCTGATGGTGCAGATGGACTCTTTCTGGGTGAAGTGGATTCTGGTGAAGAACCATGGCTGGCAGATATAAATGTGAGAGGAAATAAAGTGACATTCAAGATTGATTCTGGAGCGGATGTCACAGCCATTTCTGAACAAACATTTGTGAACTTCCCGAGCAGAACTGAACAGCTGGAGAAGATACAAAGGCCGCTCTTTGGACCTGGTGGACATGCACTAACCGTGTTGGGATCTACCACAGAGACCATCACATATGGAGACAGGAGCACAACTGAAAAAATCTACGTAGTCAAAAACCTACGTGTGGCACTGCTGAGCAGAACAGCTTCTGTAAGACTCAACTTAATTGCCAGAGTTGATGCTATAGACCATGAGACTGTGAAGTCAACATACCCCAAATTGTGCAATGGACTTGGACTTGTTCAGAAACCATACACAATAAAACTGAAGCCTGATGCCAAGCCCTTTTCACTCAAGGTGCCAAGACGTGTGCCACTGCCGCTCATGGGCAAAGTCAAAGAAGAGCTGGAGAGGATGGAAAACCTGGGAGTTATTAGTCGGGTGGAAGTGCCGACTGATTGGTGCTGTGGCATGGTGGTAGCTCCCAAGAAGGACAAAAATGAGGTGCGAATATGCGTAGACATGACTCCTTTAAACGTGTCAGTGTGTCGTGAAAGATTCATCCTTCCCTCTGTGGACCAGACGCTTGGCATGCTTACAGGTGCTCAGTACTTTTCCAAACTAGATGCTAACATGGGATTTTGGCAGGTTCCGCTGTCCAAAGAGTCGGCCCTCCTCACCACATTCATCACGCCATTTGGCAGATACCACTTTAACCGTCTGCCATTTGGTATTTCCAGTGCACCTGAACATTTCCAAAATATGATGGTGACAGAGGTTACAGCGGGTCTCATGGGAGTCGTCTGTCACATGGATGATATCCTGGTCTGGGGATCCACCAAGGAGCAACATGACACGAGACTGCACGCCGTCCTGGAACGGGCAGAGAAAGCTGGGGTGACGTTAAATATGTCAAAATGTGAGTTTGGCAAAAGGAAAGTCAAATTCCTTGGATTTATCATCTCAGCGGACGGGATGAGTCCTGACCCAGACAAAACCCAGGCTGTCCTGGATATGAGGGAGCCAAGCAACGTGAGCGAGCTCAGGAGCTTTCTTGGAATGGTAAATCAGCTCGGGAAATTTATTCCCAACCTCTCAGAAAAGGATAAACCATTACGAGATCTGCTTTCATCCAAGAACATGTGGTACTGGGGGCATGACCAAAAAACCGCCTTTCACACCCTCAAACGAGAGTTGTCCTCTGCTCCTGTCCTGCAGCTTTATGATCCAAACAAGCCGCAGAAGATTGCTGCTGATGCGTCTTCATTTGGGCTGGGGGCAGTCATGCTTCAGAAAGAGGGAGACGTGTGGTCACCAGTCGCCTATGCTTCCAGATCACTGACCTCTACAGAGCAGCGCTACGCCCAGCTGGAAAAGGAAGCCCTGGCACTCACCTGGGCCTGTGAGAGGTATAATGACTTTATTCTGGGTCTGCATTTTGAACTGGAAACTGACCACAAACCATTAGTGAGTCTCCTGGGAGGACAAGCTTTGGACGCGCTCCCACCGCGCATACAGAGATTTCGCATGCGCCTGATGAGGTACTCGTACACTATTAAACATATACCTGGCAAAGACCTCACAACAGCTGACACGCTCTCACGCTTACCACTCACAAACAGCGTTACTCACTCAGACACTGATCTCATGGAGGATACTAACATTTATGTGGAATCTGTGCTAGAGAGCCTCCCTACAAGCAGCAAGTACCT
>SSNR01000269.1:647963-658973 GCA_006937965.1 Callopanchax toddi | reverse complement strand
TAACCGGAAACACGTGACCTCCACACTAACCGGAAACACATGACCTCCACACTAACCGGAAACACGTGACCTCCACAGTAACCGGAAACACATGACCTCCACACTAACCGGAAACACGTGACCTCCACAGTAACCGGAAACACGTGACCTCCACACTAACCGTACCGGAATTGGTTAGGGTTAGGGGGAGGGGGAGGGTTGTTGACCTTGCTTGAAATCCCCACAGCCAATCTAGAAAAAGGATATTCGCCTCTCTTCTGGCTACTGTGGAGGTCACGTGTATCCGGTTAGTGTGGAGGTCACGTGTATCCGGTTAGTGTGGAGGTCACGTGTATCCGGTTAGTGTGGAGGTCACGTGTATCCGGTTAGTGTGGAGGTCACGTGTATCCGGTTAGTGTAGAGGTCACGTGTATCCGGTTAGTGTGGAGGTCACGTGTATCCGGTTACTGTGGAGCTCCACAGCGGCCGCAGCCAGACCCTTCTCGACTGAAAGGGTTCATAAAGAGTACTTATAGTAAATAGATCGTTTAGTTTAATTTTTGTGTTTTTAAAAAAAAACTGTTTTGTGAATAATCTTCTTCCTCCTCCTGTGAGATTGGTGGGGCGGCGCCCTAGCGCCCCCTATTGACGGGTCCGCCACTGGTCTTCGGCTTCTCCGACCTCGAAGTCCTCACACACTCTCAGTTTACCCAGAGTCAAGATGGCGTGTGGTCCTTGTATCTGGAGACTGTGTTTGCTTTTTGTGCGCTTCTCTCTCTGAGGCTGAATGTTCTGAACTTCAGCGTAGTGTTTGATGCATCATAAATCTGAAACACATCCTCATGGATGTGTTCTTTTTCTCTAAGAACACCAAGCAGAACCAGGTGTGGACGTAGAGCTGTTCTTCGTTTTGGGGGGCTGTAACTGAGATCAGGTGTAAACCTCATGCTGACCCAGAACCAGACTTTAGTCTCTGCAGAAACCAGAGGTTTCCTTCTGGACTGGATCAAATGACTGAGAGTCCGTCTGAGCTTCAGAGTGTTCTCATCAAATCCTCTAAAGAACACCAACAACATGACGGAACTGAAAGGTTCTGATACATCTGGACCAGCTCCTGGTTCTGCCTGGACCAAACACTAGAGACCAGTAAGCAGAGACAACCTCTGAACCAGAACCTTCACCGTTCCGCTCTGAAAGGATTTGTGCTTTTTTTAAAAAAACAAACAGGTTCTTTGTTCTAGCATTTTATTTATAAATTACAAACTCATAACATTTTAGCAATTCAAACATAAAACATGTCCAAGTATAAGTTAAAGAGCATCGTCGTGTCAGGTGGTGAACAGGTCGGGTCTGTCTTCACATTCTTGTCTGCTTTTCTCGCTTTTTGTCCTGAAGGTTTTCAGATTGAACACCTACGAGACACAGTATGAGAGGAAAACAATCAGAAATCATGGGAAAACATGGTCACTGGCTTGTATTTATAGAGCGCTTCCTGGAGGGTTCTGCACTCCCCACTGAGAGACGAGAGTCGTCCAGAAACATTAATTAAACTTACAGATGAATATCTACGCCTGATACCTCACAGAAAACATTATGTAGGGGTGGGACTTTAACATGCTACAGAAATTAAGGCAATTAATCGCAGCTCTCATTTGAAGTAAAGGGGAACACGATTTCCTCCTCCCCGCCTGATGTCCCAACGCACAGATCAGAGCGTTTGACGCCAACCCGTCGATCTCTGTGTTTCAAAGGAATCATGAATATTAGTGAGTGTTGATGCTTTCAGATAGGAGGCAGTGGGAACTTAGCGCTGCATCCAAAGTGGCGTTTGTTGCTCAGAGGCTCCCAGCTGAACGAGGCGCAACGCACCACCGAAGCTGCCGTCCTCGCACTGCGCCGGAGTTAAAACGTCAACTTGGCTTCCGTGATGATGAATCCTCCGTGCGTCCAGTCACAGGAACGTGAACGCACTGCTGCAGCAGCGAGGCCAGGACTTCCTGATGAACGCGTTCTGCTCGGAGATCAGTGACTGAGTGGAGCGTCCTGCTCCAGGTTTTGGCTCAACCCTCCATGTGTCAGGAGTCAGTGTCTTTATAAAATTATCTGTAGAATATCCATATGGTGGAAATCTTCTATTATTAGGCCCGAGCAGCAAAGCGCTGCGAAGGCCTTTTGTAATTCCTCCGTTCATTTTTCTTTCTCCTGGCAAAAATAAATTGGCTAGTTGGAGGCCTTAACATATTCAAAAACTCACCAAATTTGGGGGATTTGTAGAACCTGGTGAAAATTTACATATTTTAAAGGCGTCGCAAAAGTTGCCAAAAAATTGGCTCGACAGCGCCTCCTAGAAATGTTCAAATCACCCTCCACATTGACCCTATTTCACAGTAGAGTTATGAAATTTAGTACACTTGTAGAACGTACCAAGACGCATGAAAAAGTCTCTTACCATCATGGTTTTTGTCAAACAGGAAGTCTGCCATTTTGGGTGAAACACGCCATTTTAGGCTCATTTTGGCTGTTTGGAGGGTCCGCAGCTGGTCATACTCCAGCTAGAGATTTTGATTGATCAACTTGATTTTTGGTGATTTTGCTCATAAGGCATGGGGAAGCTTATGTTTTGAAAATTGTGAGTTTTTGTTAATGTTCAGGGGGCGGGGCCAGGCCTCAAACTTGAGCGACTCACCAAATTATTATTATTATTATTTTAAAACAATACCAGTCTGAAAATGTACTCAAAATGAATAAATTAAATAATAAAGTCCTGTTCATTTTATCCAGGGGTATTTTATTGTTTTTATACTGTTTTGAACTGAAATGCATTTTAAATGGGTTTATAATATTAAAGTTCAGGTCTATTAATTGATTAAAATATTGTTGGAAATGACTGGCCTGTGGTTTTAGGTCTCAGTTTCTGTCATTATCATGTTGGTGTATGACATCAGGGGTGGTCCTAAGTGACAACAAGCGTGGCCGCCCTGTGGCCCCCTGCTGAGTGATTTAGAATGTGCCCCTCTAAAAAAGCAGAAGCACCCCCCCCCCCCCCCCCCCCCCCCCCCTTTAACTTTATTGACCCTTTGCACGTGACATCACGCCGCTCACGGTACGAGCCACTCAGCCACAGTGGAGGGAAGAGGACTGTTTTACACACGTAGAAACTCCTGGGAAGCTAGTCAAAGCCAGCCAGTTTGTCGCCTTTTATCGCTTTTATTTAGTTGGTTTCACAGTAAATTGGTTGTAGTTAGCTACGCGGTTGGCTGCACTAACACACATGGGTGTGAACTCAACTTGTCGTTTTTAAAAAACTTTGACGGAGACCGAAAACGGACACAAGCTGCAGCGATACGGACTAGCAGCACTCCAGAGTGTTTTGGATTTCCAGCGTTTTACCGTAAGATTAACGTTTCTGGAGGAAGACGGGCGGACTGTGATGGACATGAAATGATAAATGTGATGTGTTTATATGACTTATTTAGTATTGATAATCCTTTATTTCACCATGAAGGACATGTTACTGTCCACTAGAGTGAATTCCAAGTTAGTTATTGATTATAATAATATAGTTCCAATGTAGGATCACGTGTGTGAAAATTACGTTATTTATTTAGCCTGATGAGCTTCGCCGTTATGAGACTTCTCGTCTCGTTCGGTGCGAGAGTAGCATCTGAACCCATTGACCCTGCTAGCCACTGAAACTGGTCGGATCCGGACTATTTTTAGTTTTTTAAAATCCGTTCCAACGTAAAGTGAACGCTGTTCATCACATAATGTTATAAATCCAGCGGTGAATTCTGGCTTCGTCGGCAACTTGTTTACATCGGTGAAGCAGCAGGGAGAACATAAGCTAACGTTCAGAAGCTAGTTAGCACTTAACGTTTGTAAATATCGCTCTCTATGAGCCCCACCTAGGTGAGCTAAACCTTCCTACAAGTGAACTGGTCTTGAACTAGTAGGAGACTGGCTAAACTGGTAAAAAAAACAACCTCAGTCGCCACTTTTGCTCTCCGTTCAGTACTCACTGAATAACGATCCCTATGCGCCCCACTTAGGTGTGCTACTTCCTCCGATAACTGAACTGGGCTTGAACTAATTGAAGCCATGCTAAAAATAGCAAAAACAACGACAAAAAATAGAAAACAACCCTTAATCTTAGATGCTAGTTTTCCCTTTGTGCTGCCTCGTTTCGCTCACTGTTTACTAAGCCTGCCCTCCAATGTGGCTGACCCACGGGATTAGGTCACGTTGGTGCAAAGGGTCAATAGTCTTTAAAGTAGTTTAAAGAATCTACCACAATGATTAAAACAAGAATCTCTTATGTAGAATCCACACAACAAAGGGCCCAGATGATCATATTTATGGAATTATTGATCGTACAGAGTGCTAAATAAACCTACAGATAGGATCATTATCGTACATCTGGTAACAGCCCATATGTGATGTGGCTCTAATAGTAAAATGTGTCTCGTGGTCTCTGACTGGTTGACCACCCCTGGTCTATCCAACAGACTCAATACAACAAAAATACATGTTGAATGAATCCCTAATCCAGAAGTAAGACGCAGGCCTTCAGCTCCTCCACAGCGATGGAGCTGAGGTGTTCTTACCTGTTGATTTCAGGCTGAACTCTCCCGTCTCTTTCTTGGACTTCCTGTGGAGAGAGGACACTCTGGTTACTGTTCTTCAGCCTCACATGAACTGAGAGAACCCTGATAAAGATGAACAGCTGATTCTAAAGGACAGGGCAGAACTTTTAGACCGTCTTGGTTCAGTTTTTCGTGTTGGTTGTGGACCTGATAATCAAAACACTGGAGCTGTTCAAGGTTTGTAAAGTGAATTTGTTGAAACTCACTTGGTTTTGCGCCTGCAGACACACACAACGGTCGTCACGAGAGCGACGGCTGCTACCGAGACCAGGACCGCAATCACAATGATCCACTTGGTGTCTGTCAAAACACAGTAAGACCTTTACAAATCAGTGTGTGTGTTTCTACAGCTCAGGGTCACAATTCAAACAGAGCTGAAGTCCAACAGGACCGGTCCTTGTGCTGGACCTGAGGACGGAGTGATGCAGGTGTTTTATGGAGTCCTACCTAGGCCTTTACTCGGTGTGACCTCCACCTCACAGCTTGGTCCTTCGAAGCCGTCCACACACTCACAGCTGTAGGTTTGGTCTGAGGTCTCCCAACACGTCCCTCCGTTCTGACAGGGGTAGCTGAGACAGGGGCTCACTGCAGCAGAGGACAGCGTCTCACAGTCACATCAGAGACAAACACTAACCGCTTCATCTCTAAAGCACATAATCCACATCCTCCATGTCCAGATGTGAGACAGCTGGACTCATTCTAAAAGGATCTGTTAGTCCTGGGATCTGGTCCCTCTCTCTGTGGATCAGGACTCACCTCGGTAGCAGTCCCGTCTGAAGTCGTAGATGGTGCAGACAAACCCGTCCTGGCAGGTCTTAGGGTGACACACAGAACCAGTACTAGTGCACTCACAGGACTGGGAGCAGTCCTCGGTCACAAACTTCTCATTGAGCTGCAGGACGGAAGACGGAGGTGGACATTTATTTACTTTTCGTTTATTAGAATATGCAAAAAAAAAATCGAACACAATGACACAAAAGACAAATGTCCAGTCCTCAGAGTATTCTGTCCGTCTTCCATCACGTCTTCTGGTGTTTGTCAGTAGATGTCCATCCTTGTCCTTGAACACCCTGACCTGCTGTCTCACCAACCTGTAGCACCAGTCTCTGTCCACCCAGAGCCTGTCTCATGTCCCCCTGTCCACCCAGAGCCTGTCTCATGTCCCCCTGTCCACCCAGAGCCTGTCTCATGTCCCCCTGTCCACCCAGAGCCTGTCTCATGTCCCCCTGTCCACACAGAGCCTGTCTCATGTCCTCCTGTCCACCCAGAGCCTGTCTCATGTCCCCCTGTCCACCCAGAGCCTGTCTCCTGTCCTCCTGTCCACCCAGAGCCTGTCTCATGTCCTCCTGTCCACCCAGAGCCTGTCTCATGTCCCCCTGTCCACACAGAGCCTGTCTCATGTCCCCCTGTCCACCCAGGGTCTGTCTCATCTCCTCCTTAAAGACGTCTAAACACTCTTCCTTTTTCAGCGTCCACCACTTCCTCCTCTGCTCTGTCTTTGTCCTTCTCGTCTTGCTCACCACCAGAGCCGTCCTCCACACCGTTCTCTGATGTCTCTCACCACCACTCCACCGTCACTGATCTCCTATCAGATCGTCCACCTGTGAGCTTCGACCTCCACTCCTACAGGCTCCGGTTTCTTCTAGAAGAACTACAGCTGATTCCATCCTCTTTCCTAAGTCCTGTCCTCCTGTCCTGGATACAGAACCTGTCCATCATGTCCTCTGTCTCCTGCTCCAACATGTCCATTAAAGTCTGACCCAGTCACTGCTCCGCCATCCTCTGCTTCACCTCCTCTAACTCACTCCAGAACTGATGCTTTTCTTCCAGCTTCCTGTGGGTCGCGACCTCTAACAACACTGAACATCACCCCTTCAGGTTCTAGTTTCAGACTCTATCTGACAGGTCATGTGACCGTGTGAGCGCTCCTTAGCAGCACCTCACAATGGGAAGGTGATACCAGGGCGTTACACGCCTGTACCCGTGCCGTGGGGCACCTTGTTTTACGGTGTGCAGGTTGTGGTTGTCGTCTTTATACAGTAACACGTTTCACAGCGTGGGCACTCACAGGGTAGTATCTGTTGAGGAAGGTGCAGCCACACTCAGCATACGGCACACAGACCCCCTCGCTCATGACGAACCCTGCAGCACACTGGCACCCTTCTGCACAGGAAGTAGCATCACACTCAGAGGGCGCCGCCAGGTCAGCGCAGGACGATGGACACGGCGACATGCAGGAGGAGTAGGAGCTGTTGGCAGAACAACTGAGAGCTGCAACACAGAGGGAGAGGGTGTGATGACTGAAATGGCTCACGGCTGGTTTTAACTGGTTCCAGTCCTGGTGTTTTGCCGTACCACAGTCCAGCTGCTGCCTCCAAGGTCCCAGCTTCACTCCGGCCTCCTGACAGGCAGCGGCGTACGCCTCGTAACTGGCACAGCGCAGCTCCGCACTGCCGCCCTCAGCACACAGGTCAAACACGCAGTCGCTACGGGGACAGGGACACACTCAGCACGAGCAGACTCACAACATGACATCACACAAGACCAGAGGACTCACTCCCTGTAGGCGCTGGGAGGCAGAGCGGCGTGGCAGACGGCGAACGGCCCGTCGGGGTCAGACAGAGCTCCACACTTCCTCACGCCGCTGTAGTCGTCCAGCTGTGACTGGGAGCAGTCAGATGTTTCAAATCCAGAGTCTGGATCCGTCTCCACCTCCCGCCTGGACAAACACAACCCAGACAGTCTGGTACGTTGGTTTTATGGCTTTCACTTTGGAGTGGTGTCTTTGGGTCTTCATGTTTCATTTAATCTCAACTAGAACCAGCTCTGTAAAGATCCTGGTTTTGGTCCTACCTGTGGACGTGGACAGTAAAAGGCCTGTCGTACGTCTTTGGCCCGTCAGCCTGTCGGTCGTCGACTCTCCAGCTCTCTCCAAAGTCGTTCAGGTCCCTGGCCGCCTCCCCATCAGGCTTCATGTAATCATTTCTTGTCTTGCCATCGTAGTTCCCACACAGTCCTCTGACAGACTCCCAGTAGGTTCTGGGGAGTACGACCTCTGTAATGTGGAACAGAAGGTTACACAATCTGAATAAAGCTCTACAGCTGTGTTCAAACGTCACTCCGTCACCTCACAGTGAGTGGAGTGGTTTTATAGTCCACCGGTTTCTCCTCATTCCCGATCTAACGTCCAGTAAAAGTAGTGAACATTCACTGTTCACTACATGGTGGAAATAGACCATAATGCATTGTGGCCTGAGCTACCAGAGCATGCTAATAGCTGATGTTCTGACAGGTTGTTTCCATCAGGAAGTGAAACCAGTGACCACTAATATGTGCGATTTAAAGAACACCAATGTTATGAAGACTTGTGATGGTAACTACATTTCCCATGATGCATCAATCAGCTCAGATTCAGGTGTTTACCCCCTGACCCCATCTATTTGCGATGATGATGACCTTTATACTGGGCTGTTCCCTCCTCCTATCCAGTGAACATCTGGAGCACAGCCTCAGTCAGGAGGTCCAGGATTCTTACCTCCACGGCTTGATCCATCAAAGCGTACCGTCATCCCAAAGTCAGTGGTGACCTGGACCTGCTTGGAGTTCATGGTGATGGTTAAACCACTGACTGGACTGAGAGGAGGCGTAATGCGCTCTCCGTTCACCTGCAAGGACATCAAATACGACTGAGAACTGTTTGTTTCATTACAAGAACGTCGTGAAGAGAAACACTGCTGACCAGGACAACTCTGTTCTGAAGGAAGCGAATGTTGACGCCGTATACGTCAACATAGACCTGGTCCAGAAAGGAGATCCTCTTATTTCCCCCTCTTCTGATGTTCTTCCCCCTGACCAACAGGGGTGCTAGGGTGCTCTGCTCCTTGTAGGTCTTCGTCAGGATGTAGGTGTAGGGACCCTGGAAATGATGGGTAAAACCATCAAATGTTCGGTAGTGAGGATCTCCAGAGACGCTGCACCTGTCAAACTCTAGAGAGGAGGACAGACAGAAGACCCATCAGACAGGACTCTTCGGTTTTACGTTTGTGAGTCTCGGCCTGCACAGTGGAGGACTCACTGCTGGGTTGGCAGTACAGGTCTCCGTACTTGTCCAGGGCACAAACTGAGTTGGTATCACAGGTATGGTCCCTGCATGTGATGGTACCACCAAGGGTACAGGAGCATGACTCCACGCATTTATCGGTCAGCCAGGAGTCTCCCACCTGCACGCACAAACACATCAACGGTCACAACGGTCGGGAACCCTTTAAACGTCAGCTTCGTGTTTAAGTGACATCCTTCAGATAGGTCAAAGTTCACACACTGAAAGACAGTTAGAACCCAACATGTTTGGTCTGTGGGACAAAACATGAAACCCAATACTTGCACAGTGAGAATATGCTACCTCCCAACTGGGATTTGACCCCATGACCTTCTAACTGTGAGGCATGCAGCCCTGAGTTACTCGGCTGAACTCACCTCATGGTACTCCCCGTCTGAGTCCAGACAGCCACACTTGTCCAGAGGAACACACTTAATGCCACTTAGCACAAAGCCGGCATTGCACTGGCAACCCTCCACACAGGTGGTTGGAGGGAGGTGGCAGAAAATGGGGAAGAGGTCGGAGCAGGTGGGGGGGCAGGGGGCAGTGCAGTCAGAGTAGTGGCTGTTGGGAGGACAGGGCAGGGCTGTGGGGAAGGAGGAGGAACATGGAGTCAAAACACCAGAGTCCAGCGGGGGGGGGGGGCTCAGGTCTCAGTGTGAGAGGAACTTACGGCAGAAGCTGTTGTTCCTCCAGCTGATGGTGATCCCAGTGCTCTGACAGGCCTGGGCGTAGGCCTCCACGTTGTCGCAGAGCGTCGTCTGCATGCCGCTGTACTCACACATGTCGTAGATGCAGTTACCCAGGAAGGCCTCAGGGGGCACCAGAGAGTGGCAGGGCCTGAAGCGGTCCGAGAGGATGACGTGGCCACACTGAGCCTCGTACAGCATCTCTTCTTCTGCGGTGCAGTTAGGGTGGACATTGGGACGAGTGTCCGGTTGACAGCTACAGACGAACCATGTCAGTGAGTTTATATGGGATTTGTGGTCACATGTAGCTTTTTAACAGCTACGTTTATTACTTTAACAGCTACATTTAGCTACATTTAAGCCTGGGACACACAGAAGACGGATGCGTCGCGCCTGTGCCGTTTTAAAAAAACAAAAACATTATAGTTACTGAAAGTGGCTACACGGAGAACGCAACGCAAATGCCGGTCTGCGCGGAGGCGCTAAGATAGGTTCCGGTTCTATCTCAAGCGCTGCGGCGCGGCATTTACGGCTTTAATACGGTGATTTTCCAAGAAGCGTTCAGCCTTGAATAGGCTGCATAGCGCGTCCTGTGTACCCCCTAGACCGTGGCGATTCTGTGGCGCAACGCATCCGTCTTCTGTGTGTCCCTGGCTTTAGAATTTAACAGCAGCATCCAGTGCAGTGCAGAGCCAGGACTGGACACCACTGGACTACATGTTGTACATGTAGTCGTTGGTGGTCACTCACCCAGGGTCACTGTCTCCTTCTGACTTCCAGCTGTTGCCCAGTTCGATGGCGTCCTTTGCTGGTTTCTTGTTGGGCATGAGGTTGTCGTCAGAACTGTCATGATTGTAGTTTCCGCACATGCCACATAACTGGAGGAAGCAAGTGCATCAGATTAAACCCGCAGCATGTCTCATCTACCTGATGTAACATCCAGAAACAGGGCCTACCTTGTTAAAGTACTCTCCAGGAACAGTGATCTCCAGGTGATGGACTCCATCAAACTTCACCTGCAGACCAAAGTCTGTGTCCAGCAGACTGTAGGATCCACTGGTTAACACTTTGGCTCCAACCAGGTTGATGGAGAGGGGGGTTTGAACGCGTCGTCCATTCAGCTGAGACAAGAACCAGGAAGAGCATCAGTCACCTGCTGTCTAAGAAGATCTGAGAGAATCTGAATAAATCTGAGACCGGCTGAATACCAGAACTCTGCGAGCCTTTTGCAGCTCCACCACAGTGCCATGAGGCAAGTAGACCTTCACCGAGCGGACGTAGGAGGCCTCTGGCTGGCCTCGCTCCTCGTTTTTAGCCACCACTTTGAAGGGAGTTACTTGTGTGGTATTGCACACCTGAAGAGTTTAGTCAAACAACAGGTCATGTTTTTAATTCCATGGTTAAAAGACTTTTAAAACATCAGCTGAAGTCACGCTGGAGGACTCACAACTAACTGCAACGTAAACAAAAAAGTGATGATTAAATGTCAGAACAGCAGTTTGAGATGACTTAGATGAACAGTTAAGGCCAGGTCAACAAAGTTCTTGCTTCTTGTGGAGGATGAACTGGCCTTTTTTTTTTTTTTTTTTTTTTTTTTTTT
>SSNR01000269.1:630683-645709 GCA_006937965.1 Callopanchax toddi | reverse complement strand
AGCCCGAGGTGGGCCTCCCAGAACCAGAGCCCGAGGTGGGCCTCCCAGAACCAGAGCCCGAGGTGGGCCTCCCAGAACCAGAGCCCGAGGTGGGCCTCCCAGAACCAGAGCCCGAGGTGGGCCTCCCAGAACCAGAGCCCGAGGTGGGCCTCCCAGAACCAGAGCCCGAGGTGGGCCTCCCAGAACCAGAGCCCGAGGTGGGCCTCCCAGAACCAGAGCCCGAGGTGGGCCTCCCAGAACCAGAGCCCGAGGTGGGCCTCCCAGTACCAGATCCAGACCCGGGCCTCCCAGTACCAGATCCAGACCCGGGCCTCCCAGTACCAGATCCAGACCCGGGCCTCCCAGTACCAGATCCAGACCCGGGCCTCCCAGTACCAGATCCAGACCCGGGCCCTCCAGTACCAGATCCAGACCCGGGCCCTCCAGTACCAGATCCAGACCCGGGCCTCCCAGTACCAGATCCAGACCCGGGCCTCCCAGTACCAGATCCAGACCAGGGCCCTCCGGAACCAGATCCAGACCAGGGCCCTCCGGAACCAGATCCAGACCAGGGCCCTCCGGAACCAGATCCAGACCCGGGCCCTCCGGAACCAGATCCAGACCCGGGCCCTCCGGAACCAGATCCAGACCCAGGCCTGGGTCGTCCTGAACTGTGCCTCCTGGCCTTTTTTGTGTGTGTGTGGTCCTCCGTCCTGGTCCCCCGCCCTCCCTCCTTTGTTGGTTCTCCTGGGTCGTCCGGTGTCCGCCCCTAGGTGGGGGGTTCTGTCATATGTCACCTCCCTGTGGTTTATGTCTCCCTCTAGTGTCCTGTCTTGTGATCTGTGCTAATGTTTCTCCCCTTTGTCTCACACAGGTGATCCTCATTGTAATCAGCCACCTGTGCCTCGCCTTGTGATCACCACCCTCTGTGTATTTAAGCGTGCCTGTCTCGTCTGTGTTTGTCGGTTCCTTGTCGTAGTCGTAGTCGTGTGAGTCCTGTGTGTGTCTTCGTGTTCCTGATATTAGAATAAACTTGAACTTTGGATGTACATCTGCGCCTGGGTCCTCTCTGCACGCACCAGTACATGACAATCATGGGATACATGTCCATTGTTATGCTGATGATACTCAGGCCTTTGTATCCATGAAGGCTGAAGAATCCAGTCAGTTCATCAGACTAGCAGCACCTCTTAAAGACATTAAAACCTGGGTGACTTCAGACCAGAGAGGTTGCAGGTTTTGGACCTGCGCCCCTCAGGAACAAGCTGTGTAGTGATTCAGTCACTCTGGATGGATTAACCGGGCCTCCAGTACTAATACGTATGAAGAACCTTATTCTAGACCAGGATCTGTCCGTGGTACTAGGACTGCTCTCTTCTACCTAGGGGCGGATCTAGGGGGGGCCAGGGGGGCCCGTGCCCCCCTGACAACAAGCTTGGCCCCCATGTGGCCCCATGTTAAGTGCTTAGTGTTTTAGAATGTACCCCTTTAAAAAAGCAGCTGGCCCCTGCCTGGCCCCCCCTCTAATTTTTTTCTAGATTCGCCACTGCTTCTACCTGTGTGATGAATCAGAAACATCCTGACCCAAAGTGATGCAGAAACTCTTCCATCTTTTATTACTTACAGACCTGATCAGTTATCAGGATGCTCTAAACATTGTCACAGCTGATCCAGAATGCTGCCACAAGAGTTCTGATGAGAATTAGGGGAGAGGTATCATTTCTTCAGTATTAGCATCACTTGCTCCCTGTAAGATCCTAAATTAAATGTATAAATGTTTTCCCTCTAAAGCTAACAAAATCAAGCTCCAGCTCCTATTGAAGGTCTTTTTGTTCCAGATGTTTCTAATGAATTACATTTACTACAATAAATGGGCCTACAGAACAGCTTTTGTCCACGGGGCCCAGTCCGAACTGGTCCTGACTGAAGACTCCATCGTCCTGCTGGAGACTCCATGGTCCTGACTGAAGACTCCATCGTCCTGACTGAAGACTCCATGGTCCTGACTGAAGACTCCATGGTCCTGACTGAAGACTCCATCGTCCTGACTGAAGACTCCATGGTCCTGACTGAAGACACCATCGTCCTGCTGGAGACTCCATGGTCCTGACTGAAGACTCCATGGTCCTGACTGAAGACTCCATCGTCCTGACTGAAGACTCCATCGTCCTGCTGGAGACTCCATGGTCCTGACTGAAGACTCCATCGTCCTGACTGAAGACTCCATGGTCCTGACTGAAGACTCCATCGTCGTGACTGAAGACTCCATGGTCCTGACTGAAGACTCCATGGTCCTGACTGAAGACTCCATGGTCCTGACTGAAGACTCCATCGTCCTGACTGAAGACTCCATCGTCCTGACTGAAGACTCCATGGTCCTGACTGAAGACTCCATCGTCCTGACTGAAGACTCCATGATCCTGACTGAAGACTCCATGGTCCTGACTGAAGACTCCATCGTCCTGACTGAAGACTCCATGGTCCTGACTGAAGACTCCATCGTCCTGACTGAAGACTCCATGGTCCTGACTGAAGACTCCATCGTCCTGACTGAAGACTCCATGATCCTGACTGAAGACTCCATGGTCCTGACTGAAGACTCCATCGTCCTGACTGAAGACTCCATGGTCCTGACTGAAGACTCCATCGTCCTGACTGAAGACTCCATGGTCCTGACTGAAGACTCCATCGTCCTGACTGAAGACTCCATGATCCTGACTGAAGACTCCATGGTCCTGACTGAAGACTCCATCGTCCTGACTGAAGACTCCATGGTCCTGACTGAAGACTCCATCGTCCTGACTGAAGACTCCATGGTCCTGACTGAAGACTCCATCGTCCTGACTGAAGACTCCATGATCCTGACTGAAGACTCCATGGTCCTGACTGAAGACTCCATCGTCCTGACTGAAGACTCCATGGTCCTGACTGAAGACTCCATCGTCCTGACTGAAGACTCCATGGTCCTGACTGAAGACTCCATCGTCCTGACTGAAGACTCCATGATCCTGACTGAAGACTCCATGGTCCTGACTGAAGACTCCATCGTCCTGACTGAAGACTCCATGGTCCTGACTGAAGACTCCATCGTCCTGACTGAAGACTCCATGGTCCTGACTGAAGACTCCATCGTCCTGACTGAAGACTCCATGATCCTGACTGAAGACTCCATGGTCCTGACTGAAGACTCCATCGTCCTGACTGAAGACTCCATGATCCTGACTGAAGACTCCATGGTCCTGACTGAAGACTCCATCGTCCTGCTGGAGACTTCAATGCTCAGATGACAGCTTGACCTAAAGGGAGGAAGAGCCTGCCTGATCTGAACCCAAGTGGTGTTTGTTTTTGGACTGCGCAAATTGCACATTTGGCCATAACGAACACCTTATATGAACATGAGGATGCCCATCGGTACACCTGGTACCAGGGCAGCCTAGGTCACAGGTCGATGATTGACTTTATA
This sequence comes from Callopanchax toddi, assembly GCA_006937965.1. Taxonomy (NCBI): domain Eukaryota; kingdom Metazoa; phylum Chordata; class Actinopteri; order Cyprinodontiformes; family Nothobranchiidae; genus Callopanchax; species Callopanchax toddi. The sequence goes on along the minus strand of SSNR01000269.1, from coordinate 642,267 downwards.
GTTGTATCATCTGACCTGAGACCGTATGTTCTGGAGACTCAGGTGAAGAGAGGAGCGGAGCTGTCAACTGATCACACCTGGTGGTGAGCTGGATCAGGTGGCAGACCTGGTAGACCCAAACGTATGGTGAGGGTCTGCTGGGAACGCCTGGCAGAAGAGCCTGACAAGATGGTCTTCAACTCCCACCTCCAGCAGAGCTTTGACCGTGTCCTGAGAGCAGTGGGGGACATTGAGTCTGAATGAGTCTTGTTCTGCTCTGCTAGTATTGAGCTGTTGCTAGCTGTAGTTGCAAGGTGGCCAATGTCAATGATGGCAGTAACCCCCGTACCTGGTGGACACCAGAGGTTAGGGGAGCCGTCAGAATGAAGAAGGAGGTCTACAGGTATCGGAGGACCAAGCGGGGTGCAGCAGTGGTGGTTACTGAGTCAAAGGCCACATCTCAATACTCGCACTTCCACCCTACAGTCTTCAATGAAGTGCACTTGGAATTATGGGTAATACCCTTCGCTGAAGTGTGCACCCATGCGGACTTCGGCAAAGTGCGTAGCGAGGGTGGAAAAGGGGGCGGGGCCAAGGTCCGGATTCTACAGCCAGGAGAATCGGGACACCCTAAGCACTCACGCACCTCTGCGGGAACGCGCAACTGAGGGGCGCGAGAGTGGAAGTGCGAGTATTGATACGCGGCCAAAATCTCAGGCGTGGGAGGAGTTTGGTGAGGTTATGGATCAAGACTATTGATTGGCTCCAAAGAGGTTCTGGAAAACAGTCCAGCACTGGGGGTGGGGGAATTGGGGGGTGAAAGGAATATTTTGAGGACCTCATCAACCCCATCAACATTTGTTCTGATGAGGAGCCAGAGCTGGGAGACCTGGGGATGGACTGTCCAATCTCTGGGACAGAAATCGTTGAGATAGTCAAACATCAACATGGTGGTGGAGCCCCAGACGAGATCCGACCTGGCTGGATGTTGTAGGACTGTCGTGGTTGACACGTCTCTGCAACATTGCGTGGTCATCGGGGGCAGTTCCTGTTGAGTGGCAGACCGAGGTGGTGGTTCCCATTTGTAAGAAGGGGGACCAGAGGGTGTGTTCCAACTATAGAGGGATCACACTCTTCAGCCTCCCTGGGAAGGTCTACTCCAGGGTCCTGGAGAGGAGGGTCCGGTCAATAGGAGCAATGTGGTTTTCGTCCTGGTCCTGGAACTGTGGACCAGCTCTTTACCCTTGCTAGGGTGATGGAGTTTGCCCAACCAGTCCACATGTGTTTAGTGGATTTGGAGAAGGCTTATGACCGTGTCCTCAGGGGCACCCTGTGGGGGGCAGTCAGGGAGTATAGGGCGAATGGCTCTTTGTTACAGACCATTCAGTACCTGTACCTAAAGAGCATGAGTCCATAGATCTCTAGGCTGACCCTGGGATAGTCTTGGGTCCCACCAAGTGAGCTGGTAGTTGGGCAGGGGAGAGGACAGCTTAGGCTTCCCTGCTGGGGATGCTGCCCCGCAACACAGACCCAGATAAGAGGAAGGCAGCGAGGCGAGTCAGACCAGAATCTACACCGGATGTGATTTGGACATGGCGCTTTGTTTAGAGCCTTGAAATGACTTGTGTTGTGAACTGTACCTTTACAAATAAAATCAATCAAATGTCTTCAAGTTCCTGTTGACACCCTAATCCTGCTACAAGAATAAATTAAATCCTGCCTGAGAATAAAATACTCTGATCAGTTCTCATGTTCAGGAAGCGCCTGCAGCAGTTTGTTTATAAAAAGCAGCTAGCTCACTTCTTGGTTCCCAGATTGAATGTTTCTCTATCATTAAATGTAAAAAACCACCATCACCAGAGGAAAACATCTGGCTCTTTTTAATTGTGAAGAACCCTGATATGATCCGTGTGTGGGGGAAACGTAATTCTTAGTTTGAAGCTCTAATTAAAGGTCTCTTACCTCCACCAGGGTGTAGGTGCAGGTACCCATGAATGTGTGCATCACTCCATCGAAGGTGTAGTAGTGTGGGTCTCCTGCTACATGACACACCCCTTTACCTGAGAAGGGAGACGACACCTGATGATGATGCTGGTCCAGCTACGGATTCAGCTAATGAAGCATCCCAGCTCACCTGTAGAGTGACAGTCCAGCACCCCGTCCACCACCTTGCACTCCTGCGCAGGACTGCACTGCCATGGTTCACAGGTGATGTTGTGATTACCACGGCACTGACAGCGCTCTGAGCAGTCGTTCCCCGTAAACCAGGAGTCTCCAACCTGTACACACACACACACACACACAGAGAAACGTTCAATCCCTACGATGCCGCTGGTTGGAGATTAAACTCCTCACTAACAGTTTTCATCGTGAACACCTACCGGCCGGTATTTTCCATTTTCATCAGTGCATCCACACTCACTGAGGGGGACACATTTGTTTCCACTGAGGACCAGACCGGGGTTACAGAAACAACCCTCCACACAGGACTGGTTACAGGAGCCACCGGAGCCTGAAGGGTCCTGACAGCTGGGCTGGGGGCAGGCGGGGCCACATGGATTATAATGACTCCCTGGAGGGCACTTCAGTGCTACAGAGGGGGGGAGAATGGTCATCAGCAAGACCACCAAGACCCAGGAAACTCCATCATCCATCCATCCATCAATCATTCATCTATCATCCATCCATCAATCAATCATTCATCTATCAATCATCATCCATCCATCAATCAATCATTCATCAGTCATCCATCAATCAATCAATCATGTTCCATGTCTCCCACATCCATCCATCCATCCATCCATCCATCCATCCATCCATCATCCATCCATCCATCATCCATCCATCCATCCATCCATCCATCCATCCATCCATCCATCCATCCATCCATCCATCCATCCATCCATCCATCCATCCATCCATCCATCCATCCATCCATCCCTCACTATCAATCATCCATCCATCAATCATCATCCATCCATCAATCAATCATTCATCTATCAATCATCCATCCATCATCCATCCATCCATCCATCCATCCATCCATCCATCCATCCATCCATCCATCCATCCATCCATCCATCCATCCATCCATCCATCAATCAATCATTCATCTATCAATCATCATCCATCCATCAATCAATCATTCATCCATCCATCAACAATCAATCAATCATGTTCCATGTCTCCCACATCCATCCATCCATCCATCCATCCATCCATCCATCCATCATCCATCCATCCATCATCCATCCATCCATCATCCATCCATCCATCCATCCATCATCCATCCATCCATCCATCCATCCATCATCTATCAATCATCCATCCATCCATCCATCCATCCATCCATCCATCCATCCATCCATCCATCATCCATCCATCCATCCATCAATCCATCCATCCATCCATCATCTATCAATCATCCATCCATCCATCCATCCATCCATCCATCCATCCATCCATCCATCCATCCATCCATCCATCAATCAATCATTCATCTATCAATCATCATCCATCCATCAATCAATCATTCATCTATCAATCATCATCCATCATCCATCCATCAATCCATCCATCCATCCATCATCTATCAATCATCCATCCATCCATCCATCCATCCATCCATCCATCCATCCATCCATCCATCCATCCATCCATCCATCCATCCATCATCCATCCATCCATCCATCCATCCATCCATCATCCATCCATCCATCCATCCATCCACACACAGTCCTGATTAATAACCCATCCTTCAGATTAAAGGTCAACCAATCATCTAGAGAAGCTATTCTCACCCATTAAGAGAAACTATGTAACAACTCAAACCTTCTGCCTTCTACTCCACAGAGAGCCTTCTGTTTAGAAGGCGAAGCAGCAGATCAAGTCCACCCTGGACCACTGGACAGCAATGAGACAACACCATGGGATGTGGACTTACGACAGAAGGTGTTGTTTCTCCATGAGATAGGAACTCCTGCAGCAGTGCACATGTCAGCGTAGCTCTCTAAGGCCTGGCACAGGGCCACGGTCTGGCCGCCGGTGGCACACATGTCATACACACAGTTCCCAAAGAAGGGCTCCGGAGGGACAAACGAGTGGCATGACTTGAAGATCCCTGAACACCAGATCCAAGAACGAGAAGTCAGAGGTTACGCCGATCATCTGACAGGCTTTGAGTAATGCTGCTGAATAACTGGAGGCTGCATTAGCTGAGGAGTGTGTGTGTGTGTGTGTGTGTGTGTGTGTGTGTGTGTGTGTGTGTGTGTGTGTGTGTGTGTGTGTGTGTGAGAGAGTCACACCATTAGGGTCCATGATTATTCCACAGCTGGTAGGCTTCTTGGCATCCTCCTCCACCTGTTTGTCACAGTCCTCCTGCCCTCCACCGTTAGTGCAGCTGTGGAAATAGGGAAGCATCCATCAGAACACAGAGATACCAATCAGCATGTACTGTACACGCAGGGTCATCTTTAAAGTCTGGTCAGAAGTTATCTCTGTGGTGGAACCAGCTTCCAGTTCCATCAGTGAGGCAGAAACCCTGTCTGCCTGTCTCTTTCATGTTTTTAAATCTTCTCCTTGAGCCAGTCTGTGCTAATCTGACTCTTTACAGAGTTAATGAAAAGTCACTTAGCCCCATCTGGTGATTACAGCCGGAATACCACGATTGCAAGATCTCCGTCGCCGTCACAGTACCCAGGAAGTCACGTGTCTCACGAGGGTTAGGCTAACCCAATGTGGCTAGCTGTTATGCTAGCTCTGGAGTGTTTTTAGCTCATGATTCCTGATTTTTTCCATCTCTCCCTGCTTGAACACAGCTGATTTCTTTGAAGGAGTAAATAACCGCTCCTGTAGAAAGCTATGAAGGCTGAGGAGACATTTACACAGGTAGATTTAGGGGTTTAGAAGCTGAAACAATGTGCTAACTTGTTTAATGCAGTGATTTAAAACGGACACCAGAGGGCGCCCAAAACAAGCAAAACTGCATATTATCACTTTAAGACGGGGCTTCATTCTTTACTCTTTGATAAACCCACGGAGTTATCCTGACTCGTCTCTTTAGTTCTGATGCTATACTCTCTCCACTGCCTCTAATTTTGTTCTGTTTTACAAACAGCTGGTTGAGTCCTTGTGTCTTTGTCTCTTTCCTGTCCCCTCAGACTCAGTCCCTCCATCCTGGTTCTGGTTCTACTGGAGGTTTCTTCCTGCTCTGCTGCTCAGAATGGGGTATTTCATTGAAGTAACGCTTTAATCCATTCAGCTGGTTCCTTTATGACATGACTATCTGACTGTTAAATTATAATGAATCAAATTTTATTCCAACTAAAATACTTTGACTGCAGTGAGTTGTCCTGAAACGATCTGGATCCGTTTCTTTGTTCAGCACTCTGAGATGTGAACTGAACTGCTGGGACTCACTCAGGCCGTGGGTCAGGAACCCCCCAGCTGTCTCCCAGCTCGTTGCTGTTTGAAGCTGCTGTGTTATCTGGTTTCAGGTTGTCATCTTTGGAGTTTCCGTTGAAATTTCCTGCCAGGAACAGAAAGACTTAGATTTCATACAGAATCAGATGTTTAGACGTTTTAAAATTTAGAAGTCTCTGCTTGGACACCCTAAGCCTTAGACGTGTTATTGAGCTGAAATTAATTCTCGGAATCCAAACATTTAGAGTTCAGTGTAGAGGATAAGGTTAGCTACAGCAGAAGGTGGTTCTTACCACACATGCCACAGAGCAGGTCATTGTAGGTGGTGGGAACAGTCACGTCTGCATGATGGTTCCCATCAAACCGGACCCTCAGGCCAAATGTCGTCTCCAGAACTACAAACTTTCCACTCAGGTAGATCTGAAGTCCACTGATGGAGGTGACGGGTGGTACCACCACTGTTCCGTTGACCTGATGAACAGAACCTAGTTAGAGCCATGATGGACATATGGTCTATACTTCCCAGGGACTCTGATGTTGTGGTTTAAAATGTTTTAATAAGATTCACGATTCATGACAAAAGGTTCAGACCCAAGATTTACAGAAGTAGATGAAGTCCCTGACTGGCTGAAGAACATCTGGAGTCAGGCATACCTGAACTGTGTGGCCCTTGCCAAGGATGACGGTCACCCCGTTCACGTTGATCACCACGGCTCTGACGTAGGAGATCTTCTTGTTGCTTCCTCGGTGCTCGTTTTGGGTGTCCACGGTGAAATACGGCAGTCCAGAGGAGGAGTTGCAGGGTTTGGTCAGCGTGTAGGAGCATGCTCCCATGTAGTGGTGGGTGTGTTTATCAAAGGTGGTGTAGTGAGGATCACCAGACACTGAGCAGATCCCAGTTCCTGAGGAAAACATCAACTTTAGCTTAACTCTGAAACAAAACTCCATGAAGCTTCCATTGTTTTCTGGTGACCATTAGAGATGGCCTGTTTGGGAAGCTTTTGTCTGGGAAGACAGAAGTTCAACAGAGAACACTGTAGTTCAACTGGAGAACCTGAATAATCACACACACACATATGAATAAATAAACTCACTCAAGCTTCTGGGCCCTTCAGGCTTTTACTTCCGGCTTCTATTGAGAGCGTTCAGACTGTTCCTTCTCTCCCTTGTGTGTTACTCCTGCAGCAGTTTTTTGTCTTCTGAGAAACTTCCTCATTCCTTCTGGTTAAATGTTTTAATTTTTCTTGATATGGCTTTGGTTTGCTGGTTTCTCAACATTATAGATAAAATTTTTTAGATTCTCAAAATGAAGGAGGGGACTCCACGGCAGACTGAGACAAGAGCTGCGGGGTTTGTAATGGATAGAATTGCAGGTCCTGCAAGTCTGTCTCTGGAGGTCTGCAACTTTGCAATATAGGAAGAAGTGGATACTCTTAACAAAATCCTTGTTTCTAGCTTTTTAGCTGAAGTGATGGCAGAGTGTGTGACTCTCCCGGTAACTCGTGAAAACCTGATCTCAGCACAGAAGGCTGATATATCTTTAAATAGCTGTTATGACCATGCGGTAGGTGCTGGAGGTGCCACTGAAAAGAAACGAGCATATGCCTTGGAGAACTATGTTTTAATGCGCCACCGTTCGTTGCCTAAATTGGCAAATTCGGCTCAGAGCACTATTAAATAGCGTATCGTAGCTTTGCTAGCACTAGCTCTTCTGACTCTTCTGCACTTCCATGTTTACCTTCAGTCCAGTTCGACAAGTGCAACCACATACTCTGATCATAACCCACTTGTTTCCCTGTCGCCCACGTTTAATCACAACCAGCGCCTCATGCGGTGGGCCTTGATCTTACAGAAGTATCCACTGGACATCTGTCACAAAGGTTATGAAAATGTTCTTGTTGATGGGGTCGTGAGTATGTACTTCATTTGCAAAATGGGATTTTGTGTCTTAAGGGGGAGGGTGTTACGGCCCCCTCAGTTTTGTGGAGGCCTTGTTCTGTTGAGCCTTGTTTTGTTTTTGTCCAGTCTGCATGAGAGGACTGTGTTTATTGATCAAGAAGACATATTCATCATTCAGTCATTTCTAGATTATTTAGAAATCAATGGTAAATTCATGTTTAGATTCATGAACTTAATTCATGAAAGGTCTGATTTAATCTTGAATGAGTCATACAAGTTCAAGTATGATGATTTATTAGGTTCAATATAATGTATTAATAATGTTTGACAATAAGATAAGCACCAACGATGATTTCTTTGAGTTAAAGTCTAAATTTTATCCTTGTTTAAAATCATTATTATTGAGAAATAGTGAGAGGTCTTTGGTCAAAAATGTAAAGTCATAAAGAAAACGTGTAAGCTCGTGATAAGCTGATGTAATAATATTTAAGGTGTAGAAACAGGAATAATCCTCGGTCTGCTCAGATCAGGTCTAAAAGCAGGAAGGACTGCTGTTAGAATGGATGTGTTGAACCTACCCACAGGGCGACACTTGTACTGTCCGTCATGCAGCTGGCAGGTCTCGATGGCTGGTTGACAGCTGGTGTTGTGACACTGGATCAGACCTCCTCCATGACATTCACACTGCTGCTCACAGCCCTCTAAGAGCCAGCTGTCCCCCACCTGAGGGTCAGAGTGAACCAATCAGAGAGGGACGTTCAGCTCATCGTGAAGTGAGTGGCTCATCTGGATGGGTGGGACTGCAACGAGCTAACATCTCCTCAATCACAACTTTCTGACGTTCAGACTCCAAGTCCACCAAACATCATCAACCTTTTTACACATTGGAGCCAAACTGCTGTTTAACACATATTGACCATAACTACCTTATTAGAAGATGGCCGTATACAGACAGCTACTCTATAAACGAAGAGAAAAACTGGAAGAAAAACACGTCTGGTGTTAAAACCTTATCTGATATTTGTCAGATTTACACAGTTAGGACTTGATTTATCTCTAACTGGTCTTCTAGTGGGACTGATGATCTACAAACATGGACAGAAGTGATGAAGCTCTGTCCCCAGAACCACAATGTTCTGGAAGAACATGTCGTTTATTCTCTGTGGCTTTCTGTTGTCTAACACCAAGAAATTCAAAAGAAAGAAAAAGTTCAAACCTTCAGTAGGGCTAACATTAGACTGGTTCTAGGTCCTGGTCCAGGATATGGTCCTGTTCTGGATCTAGGGTTTGGTTCTAGGTCCTGGTCCTGGATCTGGTCCTGCTCTGGTTCTAGGGTTTGGTTCTAGGTCCTGGTCCTGGTTCTGGTCCTGGTTCTAGGTTCTGGTCCTGGTTTTGGTCCTGGTTCTAGGTCCTGGTCCTGGTTCTGGTCCTGGCTCTAGGTTCTGGTCCTGGTTTTGGTCCTGGTTCTAGGTCCTGGTCCTGGTTCTGGTCCTGGTTCTAGGTCCTGTTCCTGGTTCTGATCCTGGTCCTGGTTCTGGTTCTTGGTTCTGGTTCTACTCACAGGGTGGTAGCTCCCACTGGTGTCCACACAGCCACAGTCCCTCAGTGAGACACAGCGGTCGTTGCTGAGGATGAACCCTGGGTCACACTCACATCCCTCCACACAGATGTCCTCACAGCCAGGAGGTCCAACGGGTCCAAGACACGTCTCAGGACACGAACTCACACACAGAGAGTAGGAGCTGTTAGGAGGACAGGCCAGGGCTGGACAGAGGAAGGAGGGAGGGGTGAACAGAAAATTAAAATACAGAACTAAACCTGGTGACCCCTTGAGGACTAAACCTGGTGACCCCTTGAGTACTAAACCTGGTGACCCCTTGAGGACTAAACCTGGTGACCCCTTGAGGACTAAACCTGGTGACCCCTTGAGGACTAAACCTGGTGACGCCTTGAGGACTAAACCTGGTGACCCCTTGAGGACTAAACCTGGTGACCCCTTGAGGACTAAACCTGGTGACCCCTTGAGGACTAAACCTGGTGACCCCTTGAGGACTAAACCTGGTGACCCCTTGAGGACTAAACCTGGTGACCCCTGGTCTAAACCAAACAGGAGGTCCTACATGTTGGATGAAAGAAACCTTTTTGGTATCTCCACACTGGTTTTAATTAACTGCTCCTGGGCCTGTAAACATCTGGACCCCAGACTTGGTCTCTCCTGAGGTCTGAAGGTTTAACGGCATTAAAGCCTCAGTTTTCCTCCTTAAATTGTGGGCGTGGCCAGGCCTCACGCTTTGCTTTTACACTATGAAACATGAACTCATAACACACACGAATCATCTGTTGTTCGATCCAGTCCTCAGCCTTAGCCCCGCCCACTGTTTAACTGGACTTACGGCAGAAGTCTGGGGCTCTCCACTGATGGACGGTGGCCCCGGCGCTCTGACAGGCATCGGTGTAGGCCTGTAGCTGGTCACAGAGAACGTGCTGCTGCCCGCTGAAGCGACACATGTCGTAGACACAACTCTGGAAGAAAGGAGTGGGGTCCACCACTTTCATGCAATCTCTGAAGACAAACGACAAAAACAAAAAGTAACTTCAGGGTTTATGTGGGAGGGAGTTGGAGTTCAGAGAAACTCCTCCGTCTGTTGATGGAAACAAACCCACTGATACCAGCTTGGTGGCTGCAGATAACAGCGAGTCCTGCTCACTGTGTCTCATCTAGTCCTTTCTGAATCACTCTGTGTGTCACCCTAGGACTAAACCACCATGGAAGACCTTACCAGGGTCAAAGTGCACCAGAACTCCTAGGGTCATTACTCAGACTCCGAGCTCCACCACAGTAAGGTGGAGGTTAGAGGAGGAGTAGACCAGTTAAACAGTAAACCAGTGTGCTGGTCCAGAGTCCAGGGCTGGGTGTGAACACTGACAGTAAGAGTGTGAAGGCGCTTTCTAGACGTCTTGACCTCGGTGTCCTTTGATTGGACATTTTATGGACATGATGACGTCTCAGGTGATGCTGGTCCCATAAATCCTCTGACTAATCCACCTTACGTCCTTATCTTCATCGTGTGGTTTGACGGGTCTCACATGGACCAGATAAGTGCTGACTCAGCTCAGAACATGAGTTATGGAACCAGGGTAGCCTACAGGAGGTGGTTCCTTCTAGACCAGTAGGATCAGTTCTTTAGTTTGACTGACTGTCTATCTATCTATCTATCATCTATCTATCTATCATCTATCTATCTATCTATCTATCTATCTATCTATCTATCTATCTATCTATCTATCTATCTATCTATCTATCTATCTATCTATCTATCTATCTATCTATCTATCTATCTATCTATCTATCTATCTATCTATCTATCTATCTATCTATCTATCTATCTATCTATCTATCTATCTATCTATCTATCTATCTATCTATCTATCTATCTATCTATCTATCTATCTATCTATCTGTCTATCTATCTATCTATCTATCTATCTATCTATCTATCTATCTATCTATCTATCTATCTATCTATCTATCATCTATCTAATCTGCGAGCACAAACCCCTAGAACAACATCTGTCCATCATCTGGACCAGCACTAACTAACTCTTTCTAAGGTGTATTACTGTAATAATTACTAATCCTTCCATTCAAACATCAGGATCAGGGTCTCCGAGCCCAGACCCAGACCCTAGTTCTGATGCAGGTTCAGGATCAGGGTCTCTCACCTGAAGGGTCCAGCGGGGTCACTGATCTTGCCACACTTGTCTGGTTTCACCACTTCAGCCTCGAGGCTCGGATCACAGTCAGGCTCAGGTTTGGTGTCTGGGAGGCACCTGCATGGAACGGGGACGGATTTATTCAATGAGACCAAAACTCAGACTGAAAATCCATCAAAGTGTCTGAAACCAGAGCGCCGCAGGTCTGGTCCTGGGACAGTATAGAATCCCTCCAGACCTGCAGCTCCATTCTGACCCAGAGAGGATTTCTGACTTTCTACCGTCAGACAGAAACAAACTCACGTGCTGTCCTCGTCCTCCTTGGTCTGCCAGCTGTTACCAAAGTCGTTGACGTTTCCGGTCGGGGTTCCGTCCGGTTTGGTGAAGTCGTTGTTTGGATTCCCGTTGTAGTCGCCACACAGACCACACATCTGTCCATAGTAGGAACTGGAGGAGCAGAGACATGGAGAGTCCAGCGTCAGAACATCTTCAGTGATGTTCTCATTGCTCAAACACGTGTGTGTGTGTGTGTGTGTGTGTGTGTGTGTGTGTGTGTGTGTGTGTGTGTGTG
>SSNR01000269.1:579169-589863 GCA_006937965.1 Callopanchax toddi | reverse complement strand
GTCTATAACAACCAGCCACAGTGAGGAAAGCACTGAGGCAGCTCCAGCTTCAGGGAAAGAAACTCAAACAGATTTCCAGACAGTGGCGTGAAACCTTTTTTCATATAGATGTTCACTCCTCCACCACCTTTTGGCTGATCACAGTGAAAATCACTGATAATGATGTAAATGTCTGACAGTTATTTGTTTAGCCCAGTCTCCATCAGAGTCAGTTGACTTTACCCAGATTTATAACTAGATCCATTTTAGGGAGTCTGACATTAAGATAAACAATGCCAAGACCAGACCTAGCTTTGAAGCCATCTGTTGGTGGTGTTTTTTGCTAACTGTCTGGGTTTTTTCAGATTTTTTTTGAAGAATCGGTTAACCATTAAATCAAACGAAGTGGTTAAAATAACGGGAACTTTAGCTAAAACCTTTCTGATCCTCAGGGATCACAGCGCCTCCTGACTGGAACAAGTATTTAGATTAATAATGCCAAAGTTAAACTAGAGGTAGCTCTGGAGTGAACTCAGACCAAACCAGGAGGAGCTGTGCTTTGTTTTCACTTACTCCTTGGTCACTTTGATGTCCATGAAGTGGTTTCCATCGTAACGAACTGTCACACCAAAGCTCATGGTCACTGTGTAATGTCTTCCTGACATGAACACAGAAACTCCAGGCCCAGGTGTCACTGGTATGTTGACATTGGTTCCATTCACCTGGAGAAGAAAGCAGATGTGGACTCTTAAATTCACTAAAACTCTGTAACTGTAGGAACTACAGCTACTACTGTCAAATCGGCTCATTAGAGACAGAATAGGTCAGCAGATTATTACAGCAATAAAGGTAACTGTAAAGACTGTTGATGCAGTTACTGCCTGAAAGTAAACTACTAACTCTGTAACATCTAATCTGAGACAAAATGCCTGAAATATTATTAGTAAACTAGTTTAGGAGAACTCAGATCAGTAAACATGTTAAAGCTGCTGCCAGTGGCTCATCAGGGTCTCTACAGCAACCACCAGAGGCTGACTACAATCAATCAGTGACTAGTAACAATCACAGGCTGACTAGGGTCACCACAATAACCACCAGTGGTTCAATAGGGTCTCCAGAATAACCATCACGAGGGCCCCCACTGTGACCACCAGTGACTCAGTAGGGTTACCATAATAACCACCTTAGGTTCACTAGGGGCACCATGGTAACCACCAGAGTCAGTCAGGAAGTCAGACTAGTTATCAGCTCCAGACAAAGCCCTTCTGAGAGAAAACTAGAAGTCATTTAGAAAATCTTTGTGCAGCAGAAAGCTCCGAAAGCCGTTTCTTACCTGCACAGTGCCACCTTTGAGAATGGAAATCTTCAGCATTTGAACATATACATGTACAGCCTTGACGTAGGAGATGGTTGGGGTGTTGTAGCGATACTCGTTGTCGGTATGAACCTCAAAGTGCGGCAGAGTTGTGTCATTACAGAGTCCGGTCATCAGATAGCTGCAGTTCCCCATAAAATCATATGTACGCTTGTCAAATGTTGTGTAGTGAGGATCCCCAGATGCTATGCATGTTGATGTACCTGCGGAGATTAAAATGTTAGTTAACAGTTAGTTTTTTTATTGGCTGGTATTTGAGTTCTAATCAAGAGTCTAACATTTCCTATTAGTAGAAATGTAATATAGGATCAGATGTCAACTTTTTTAGATAAATGTACAACTGCACGACTTCGACTGTGGGTGTAATTTATGATCGTAGATAGGGTTAAAAGTGAGATGTAGTTACCATTTTCAGTACACCGTTCATTGAAATGAGATATTATTACCTTTTGGGTAGCAGTTATAAACACCATTGACCTCTCTGCATTCTTCAGTGGGATCACAGGAGTTGTCAACACACTCCAAGGTGTAGTTTCCAGCACAGCGACAAAGCTTTGTACAGCCGTTTCCAGAAACAATCTCACCAGGCTACAAATAGAATCCAAAACAGATCAACACTTAGGATGTGCATTTCTAACTGTTACGTCATACTGTATTTATTTCCAGAGAGAAATGAATACATATAAAAAATATAAGATGTGATATCTGACCTCATAATAGTTGTTATTGTCATCTAAACAGCCACATTTATCCAGAGGAACACAGCGGCGACCCTTGAAGACAAATCCAGGTTTGCAGAAACAGCCAGTGATACAGGAGCCAGAACAGTTGGTTGAGGGTTCCATACATGTGGGGACACAAGCTGGACCACATTCGATGTAATCTGCATCAGGTGGACAGGGGTCTGGACAGAAAAAAGTACTGCCAGGTAAAACCATCTGAACAGCAAACCATAAACATAACATATGACTGAATAGCATAACGTTGTAGAAAATAGAGAAGACTTCATACTTGGAGGGGTGGGTGTTGTTGTTGGTTTAGGAGTTGTTGGTTTGGGTGTCGTTGGTTTGGGTGTAGATGGTCCAGGAGTTGTTGGTTTGGGTGTCGTTGGTTTGGGTGTAGATGGTCCAGGGGTTGTTGGTTTGGGTGTTGTTGGTTTAGGTGTAGATGGTCCAGGAGTTGTTGGTTTGGGTGTCGTTGGTTTGGGTGTAGATGGTCCAGGGGTTGATGGTTTGGGTGTCGTTGGTTTAGGTGTAGTTGGTTTGGGTGTAGATGGTCCAGGGGTTGTTGGTTTGGGTGTCGTTGGTTTGGGTGTAGATGGTCCAGGGGTTGTTGGTTTGGGTGTCGTTGGTTTAGGTGTAGTTGGTTTGGGAGTAGTTGGTTGAGCTTTAATTTAAACATAAATGATTTTCCAAGAAACTTGATGGCACACAAATGAAATCTAATTGAGGTGATCTGTGTCTTACCCAGGCAGGTCCTGATACACACTGCATCAACAGCAATATCTGTTTTAGGGGTTTCTCCATAGGTACCCACTATTGCAAACTAAAACAGGAATGAAAATCAACAGTATATATTAAAACTGACGTAAAACAATAAACATTCTGTATATACACACATAGAAAAGCCTCAAGTATCTACCTGAACTGGAGAAGTACTGGTTACGCGAACCTCTGCAGGCTTCCAGCCCTGACCTTGATTCCCCTTGACAGTAAAAAGAGGTGGCCCAAGGCTCCCTGGTTAGTAGAAAATGGAATCAAACCAGGCAAAAACTGGACAACATTATTCAGACAAGAAGCATAACAGAAGCATGGTTTTACCTGAGGTGATGGTGTGGACACTGAGCTCCATGGTGGTGCTGGTGCCATACAGATAATAGTGAAAGCTGAGCTCCAAACATCCAGAGGAGGATGGTACTACAGGACTTCTGATTTGAGCACTGATTCCAGGAAAGGCCTCAAATGAGTCCATCAGCATGTATGCTCCCACTGTATCAACAGAAGGTAACAGAACCTGACTGTAAGAACAAATTGAACATAGGTTTATGAAAGAAAACAGCTAGGTTGCTACAGGTGGTGGTGGTGCATGTGTGTGTGTGTGTGTGGGGGGGGGGGGAGTTCAGGAGGGCAATGTGGTCCTTCTACTTCATCAAGCTATGACTTTCAGCTCTCACTGGGGAAGTTTGTAGCCAAGTGTAACATTGATAGGGCGAGGATCAGCACCTCTGGATCCGAGACAATGGTTCTCGATTGTAAAAGGGTGAATCACAAAATCAAGGTCAAGGGAGAGGTCCTTCCATGAGTGGAGGAGGTTAGGTGGGAAGGAGTGACGAATCGGGGCAGTGTCTGTAGTGATGCGGACACTGGAACGGTTTGCCAGTCAGGAAAGCACTGGAGATCAAGCTGCAGCAGAACCATGTCAGAGATGTGGTCAGGGATGAAGAACATCACTGGCTTACTCCAGAGCATTTAATACAATTCAGCCTGATTTATTAGGTAGAAACTCCAGAAGACACAGGTGGATCCCCCACAATCACCTGGATTAAGGACTACCTGACTAACAGGCGTCAGGCTGAGTGTCTGACCTGGAGCACCACAGGGAGCTGAACTCTCACCACTCCTTTTGACTCTGAACCCCTCAGACCTTCAGTCAGAGTCCTGTCATCTGCAGAAACATTCTGATGACTCTGCAGTTGTTGGTGGCTCAGAGAGGCCAGAGACCTGGTGTACAATCAAAGAAGAGTTCTGCTTACGTCCAGGTTTGGAGAAATCATCATCAGGACCGGTGCCTTCAGTGTCTGTTGACCCGGCCCACTGATTAAAACCAAACACATCAGGGGCATAAGTCATCCATCCACACAGGTCCCCAAGACTGTCAAAATCACACCCAGAGACACAGGCTGTAAACAAAAACAAAGGAAACAACAGGTCACGGACTGCTTGGATCACGTGTGTTTTGGTGTACTTCTTGTTAAATCATGTAGCTGATCTCTTAGGCCGCGTCTCGATACTCGCACTTCCACCCTTGCGCCCCTCAGTTGCGCGTTCCCGCGGAGGTGCGCGATTGCTTAGGGTGTCTCGATTCTCCTGGCTGTAGAATCTGGACCTTGGCCCCGCCCCCTTTTCCACCCTCACTACGCACTTCGCCGAAGTCCGCATGGGTACACACTTCAGTGAAGGGTATTACCCATAATTCCAAGCGCACTTCATTGAAGACCATAGGGTGGAACTGCGGGTATTGAGATGTGGCCTCAGTTTTCATATCTCATGGTTTTTCATTAATGCTCCTACAATCACTAAACCCATTTACTAGAGTTCATTCATTGGTTCGTACTCTTCCTGTCTATGAGTGGGAGATTATGCTCATCTGAGTTAATCACTGGAGACAGCTGAGTTTTGTATGAAGTCATAAAACAGCTGAACTCACAGGGACATTCTCCTTCAGTGATGATAATGTTATCCAGAGCCGAGTCACAGTATGGACTGAAGCCTCTCTGAGCCTCAAACACCACCTGAAGATAGAAAACTGACATGAGTCACACACACACACATACAGTATATGTGTATATACATACTGTCCAGTAGATGACAGATGATACAGGTTAAAAACCACAAAATGAATAAAAAAGAGATAAACTTATTTAGTTAGGGTTTATATTACAACTACATTTTGATAATTTCACAACAGTCTCTTTAATGACAGAATTAAAATGTGTTCTACAACTTTTACGTGATGTAAGAGCAGAAGAGCCCTTTAAGTGCTGGTGTTGTCATCATCACACTACCCCTGTGGACCTGTAGAGACTCGTAACACTCACAGTGACGCTCTGACTGCTGGCTTTGGACACAGTGATGGAACTTTTCAGCCAGGATGGACTCTGAATGCCTGTTTTCTTCCAGACCTCCTCTTCTCCACCAGATGTTTTTGACAGAACCCTCAACTGATTTTGGCTGTCCGAGCCATACATGTAGTAGTGAAACTGGACGCAGATCTTGGACGCTGCTGAGGAGATGGCGGGGCTCAGCAGACGAGCATTTTGACCGTTGGAGACGTTGTCACACTCATGGTAAATGTAGTAGCCCTCTGGAAACACAAGTAGGAAGGTTGGACATGTATCCACACCAATAAAACTAGTGTTAGTTTGGTAGAGAGTAGACATAAAGCATGCTGACTTCCATCGGGGTAGTCTCCACTGGGACCAGTTCCTTCAGTTGGAGTTGGACCCTTGTGCCTTGTCCAGTCGCTGTGGTCTGAGGTGTCCTGTCTGAAGCTGCAGAACGGATCACTGTCCTGGTTAAAGTCACAGGAGCTCAGAACGACAGCTGGAGAAGAACAAGACATGAAGATCAGAACATGGAATAAATAAATGTAGAGGTCAGCACCACAACAGGCTCTGCCCATTTATACATCTGTTAATGCAACCAATCCATCCAGAATAATGGAGGTCTCACAGGGTTAAGAACTTGGGTCAGTTCACTTTTTAACTGATGAGGCTCCTCGGATGAGAAGTGAAAACAAAGAAGTCCACTTCTCATTTGATTCTGAACCTACAGCTGATGCCATCGTTGTGTTTGGATGACTGACTGGTGGAGCTGCTACAGGACATGGAGGTGGACTTCAATACTTCCTGTTGTTCCTGCTGGTTCCAGGACCTTCTGAAGCTCCTCTAGAGCTCCTCGTCTCTCCTGATGACTCTTTTCTCTCCTCTGTCTGAAGTCTAGCGTGGAGCTCCTGGTCGTGGCTGGTTTATGGTCACATGATGTTCTTTCCTCTTCCTGATTCTGACCCCAGCAGTCTCACTGGAACCTTCAGTATTTAGAGATTGTTCTGAAACCATCAGGATGTTGAAGGTCTGGAGAAGCTCCATCATGAGATGTTTCTAGTGTGACACCTTGGTAATGAGAGCCTTTCTCTAGACCATCAGAGGGACTGGAGCAGCTGATACTGATCTGCTCTAAGTGACAGGACTGTTTTATGGTTTCTGACAGATTCCAGATGGTCTCAGGACTTTCCAGAACATGGATGGGTTGATGTCTCTATATATGTGGAGGATGGGTTGATAATTTCACATCAACAGAACCTTTAGAGGTAGATTTACTGAGAGAACTGGTGACGGGTTCAGTACTTTCTAGACCTGCTGTAAAATAATACAAATTCTTAAAGAACTAAAAGGGTTGAATGTGTGGGATGGATCTGATTGATCCAGAGGAATAATCTAAACCAGTGGTTCCCAAACTTTTTTGGTTTCTGACCCACAAAATAACAGTGGCAGAGACTCGTGACCCCAACCATCACTGGCAAAATATACAAATACTGCTAATAAACGAATTAAACAAGGACATAATGACACCACAGACATCTACAACTATTAGACCATGTTTATTCAACTGTTTGTAACAGTTTGTAGGGGAAAATACATGATATTAGCAAGGATTTTAAATTCACTTTCAGTTTTGGAGAACATCCAAGGACCCCAATTTGTTGTTTCAGGACCCACAGTGGGGTCACAACCCCAACTTTGGGAACCACTGCTCTAAAGTAATAACATTCCTCTCTTCTTCTAACCCTCCAGAACAAGCAGATGAGCTCCACCTCCCTGTGGGAGAGGTTCTGAACACCACCTATAAACCCAGACTGTTGCTGATGATTTGAGTCATTCTGTCACATAAAGCAGTGGTTTAAGGCATTGGGACAGATACGGGTCTGTTAGGAGCTAAAGTCCAGAACTGGTTCTGTGCTGTGTCAGGATGTCAGAGATCTGCTAAACATCCATATGATGGTAGAGTTCAAGTAAACACATAGAAAGAGGAAGAAACCCAGCATACCTTCTTGTCTTTGTCCTGTCTGCAGGCTGAAAAAGAACCAAAGGACCAGTCAAACGTTGTCCATTTTACCGGGAATATAAAATACTTCAAATAAAAAACATGTCTGAGATAGAAGGATTCATCTCAACGTTCACAGATAAACTTCATGATAAATTCAAAGAGTAACAGAAACTACATTTCTAGAAGTTATATTTGGAAGACTTGACCTGGAAGTCGCATATTGATTACATAAAAGGGAAAGTTGCAAAATCCATAGGAGTATTACATAGAGTCAAGTTTTACTGACTAGTTCTGGTTTGTTGTACAACTCGCTGATTGGTCCATACTTGACTTATTGTGTAGAAATCTGGGGAGCAACATACAAAAACTAAACACAAACTTTATTTATTCTACAGAAAAGAGCTCTGAGGATCATCAGTTATAGCGGCTACAGAGATCCATCAGACCCGTTGGTCATCAAATACAAAATACTGACATTTCATGATTTAGCAAACTGGAAAATTCTACAAACAATGTACAAAGCTAGTTTAAGTACTCTGCCAACAAACATTCAGAAGATGTTTGAGAAGAGAACTAGTGGTTACATGTTGAAAGGAACTGATGTGTTTACAAAACCTGGATTTAGAACAAAAATGAAGGAATGGAGTATGTCTGTAAATGGAGTTAAATTATGGAATAATCTTAACAGGGAAACAAAAAAATCAATGTCATTTAATATATTCAAAAAATGCACCAAAATGGGTGTATTAAGTAATTATGAAAAAGTACATTAAACCAATGATCAGGATCAAATCTGGAAATGAGAACAAGACAGAGTTCATAATGAGTCGAAGTGTCTGATAATGGTAGAGAATCTCTTTTGTTCATTGGAGGCAGAAATTATAAGATTTTTTTCTTCATTCTGCTCCTTTTTTGTTCAAATATGATTTTTTTGTTATGTATATCTTATTGTTTTATTTATTTTTATTTGAAGGAAATAAACTTTGATTAAAAAAAAAAAAAAAAGACTAACCCATTCAACACAGACTGACAGGAAAACGGCGAGTTTAAAAAACAACAAATGTTTTCATGTTGTGGTTCTGGTCCCAGCATCATCAGTGATAAATCATCAACTCTAAACCCACAGGTCAACTAATAATAAGCATTTATAACTAAAATATTAACAATAATGGAAAAAAAACTGAAGCAAAATGAAGGAACCGTTTAACCTCCACACCAGAGAAACAACATCTTTATTTATTAGATGATTCACTTTAATTGGGGTCAGTATGATTTAAATCAAGCCATAATAATAGATATCACCTAACATCTCTGTAACATTTGAGTCTTTTTATGTTGTTGTGCTGTTTCAGTTAAACTCAGAGCTGTCAGTCAGAGGGTTCAGAGGTCACAAAACTCTAAGGAATAAAACTAATGACCAGCTGGTTTTTACCAGACGAATAAAGTTAACAGATCAGATGATCTCCTCAGCTCGTAGAATATTAGACAGCTTATCAGACTGAATAGATTAGATTTATTGTTATTGACCAACATGCTGGCACACTGTAGGAACAACAGAACCATTAACCATTTAAAGGACGTCACGGAAATATGTGAATTTTTAAAGAGTTTTAAAATACATTTTTCTGATGTTTTTCTTTTTTTAATTTAGTTTGCTTTTAAGTTTCTGTCATTTAGATTTTCATGATTATTTATGATTATTATGAATTTATAAATTGGTTTACTTTGTTAAATGTTTATACTTTTTACATTTAAAATGTCTGTGATTTGATCTTCATATTTTTATGTATTGATTTAGTTATTTTTTTAAATGTAATGGATTTAATTTATTAGTTTCGTTTCCTGGTTTGAACCTTTTAAAATCCTAAACTCTTTTGAATATTTACTGCTTAAACATTTTCCTTAGAGTTCCAGGTTCCGGCTACAAATCAAAAAATAAAACAAGCCATGGGTCTAGGTGAGGTTTCCTATGAGGTGCTAGTGAAGAGGAGTTAGAAAGGCCCACCTTTGCGGAGCGACCTCTGCTGAAGAACCAAACATCCACAGCAGCAGAACCACGAGCTTCAGCCAGTCCATGGTGAGCAGCAGAAGAACGAGGAGCACGTCTCACAAGCTCTTATAGGGGACCAGGACGGACCAGGGGGACACGGAGGCTGAGTCATTGTCCAACGTGACAGAACCAGGTGTTAATGAGTACCTGTCAGCGATAGGGACAGGGTGTGTCCCTCTGGGTGGGGTGTAGGTCCATGTGAGGGTTGACAAGGAGGGTGGGGGTGTCCATCAAGTACTAAAAGACAAGAACACAGAACACTAAAAAAAGTAATGAGATACTAAAAAGAACACTTTGATCATAAGGACACACCTGTCAACAGGGGAGGACATTGTGACACATTTATAGGTCCTTTATCACTAAGCAGCATACGTCCAACAAAACATAAGAAATGTCCTGAGTCAAATATGTCCTCTATGCCAATATAAACAGTGTCCTGAGTCAAATGTGTCCTCTATGCCAATATAAACAGTGTCCTGAGTCAAATATGTCCTCTATGCCAATATAAACAGTGTCCTGAGTCAAATATGTCCTCTATACCAATATAAACAGTGTCCTGAGTCAAATATGTCCTCTATGCCAATATAAACAGTGTCCTGAGTCAAATATGTCCTCTATACCAATATAAACAGTGTCCTGAGTCAAATATGTCCTCTATACCAATATAAACAGTGTCCTGAGTCAAATATTTCCTCTAAACCAATATAAACAGTGTCCTGAGTCAAATATGTCCTCTATACCAATATAAACAGTGTCCTGAGTCAAATATGTCCTCTATACCAATATAAACAGTGTCCTGAGTCAAATATGTCCTCTATACCAATATAAACAGTGTCCTGAGTCAAATATGTCCTCTATACCAATATAATCAATGTCCTGAGTCTGTAATTACTGTTTTCCTATGAGGTAAAAACAACTGTTTATGCTTTATCATATCTCTTGTGAAAAACCAAACACTTTGTTAACAGTAACCTGGTGTCTGACTGTACCAGTCAGATGAACATATGAGGAGGTTTCTACAGTACAACACAGTGAGTCTCTGATAATAACTGTAACGTTAAAGGAGCCAACCCTCTGCTGAAGTCCTGACTGATAGATGTGTTTTATTGTTATTTGATTGGATGAATTTCAAGCTGCCACTGAGGTGACTTACACTCAGAAACACAGCACTCGTGCTGCATGCTCCCACAATGAACACTCACTTTAATTTGGTTGCTTTGTGGCACTTTTGCCTTGAGTACTTGGCTTGAGTACCTCACTGAAAACATTAAGTGCACCCCTGGGTATTACATATGTGGCCACAAATCCCTCCCTGTTTGCCCTTTGTTTCTTTGTTTAGTGTTTAATACTTTATGACCCTGACACTGAGCCAACTGTAACTTTATTCTCAATGTTTTTCTATGTGAGTGATGATGATCATGATGATGATGATGATGATGATGATGATGATGATGATGATGATGAT
>SSNR01000269.1:562968-577794 GCA_006937965.1 Callopanchax toddi | reverse complement strand
CCAATATAAACAGTGTCCTGAGTCAAATATGTCCTCTATACCAATATAATCAATGTACTGAGTCAAATATGTCCTCTATACCAATATAAACAGTGTCCTGAGTCAAATATGTCCTCTATACCAATATAAACAGTGTCCTGAGTCAAATATGTCCTCTATGCCAATATAAACAGTGTCCTGAATCAAATATGTCCTCTATACCAATATAAACAGTGTCCTGAGTCAAATATGTCCTCTATGCCAATATAAACAGTATCCTGAGTCAAATATGTCCTCTATACCAATATAAACAGTGTCCTGAGTCAAATATGTCCTCTATACCAATATAAACAGTGTCCTGAGTCAAATATGTCCTCTATACCAATATAAACAGTGTCCTGAGTCAAATATGTCCTCTATACCAATATAATCAATGTCCTGAGTCTGTAATTACTGTTTTCCTATGAGGTAAAAACAACTGTTTATGCTTTATCATATCTCTTGTGAAAAACCAAACACTTTGTTAACAGTAACCTGGTGTCTGACTGTACCAGTCAGATGAACATATGAGGAGGTTTCTACAGTACAACACAGTGAGTCTCTGATAATAACTGTAACGTTAAAGGAGCCAACCCTCTGCTGAAGTCCTGACTGATAGATGTGTTTTATTGTTATTTGATTGGATGAATTTCAAGCTGCCACTGAGGTGACTTACACTCAGAAACACAGCACTCGTGCTGCATGCTCCCACAATGAACACTCACTTTAATTTGGTTGCTTTGTGGCACTTTTGCCTTGAGTACTTGGCTTGAGTACCTCACTGAAAACATTAAGTGCACCCCTGGGTATTACATATGTGGCCACAAATCCCTCCCTGTTTGCCCTTTGTTTCTTTGTTTAGTGTTTAATACTTTATGACCCTGACACTGAGCCAACTGTAACTTTATTCTCAATGTTTTTCTATGTGAGTGATGATGATCATGATGATGATGATGATGATGATGATGATGATGATGATGATGATGATGATAAAGATATATTATCCTAACAAGGTTCTCCATTAGACTAAATTTATCTAAAAGTTACTTCTTTCACTGTTTCCCCATTTGTGGACCAGTGCCTCCTGGAAGAATGGTCCCCTGAAGGAATGCCACCCTGGGACTCCTGGAAGGACAGCCTCTTTTAAGGAAAGCCTCTGTGCATTTATCTATGTGTGTATGCACTTCTGTGTTTGTGTATGTATTTATTTCAGTATGACTGGATTTATAGCAAGTAGGGATTTGTAAATGAGTAGTAAGGCAATCTTGCTCTTCATGACGATGTTTTGAAGCAAAAAATTCAAGAGGAGTCTATTCCGCTCTGTACAGCCTTCAAATAAACTGGCCTGGAGGCCCGCCACACGTCAGCTGCGATGGCCGAGTGGTTAAGGCGTTGGACTTGAAATCCAATGGGATCTTCCCGCGCAGGTTCGAACCCTGCTCGCAGCGGAATTTCGTTTTCAATTTTTTACAATAGTATAAATTAAGTTATTTAAAATCAATTTACAATTTACAAATCATGTGTCTCTCCTGTTTTCTACGAAACCAACACACACTAACACAGAATGGTGACAACATCAAATATCTGGACAGTGGACACCAAAGACATATATAATTAATATCTAATTATACATGTCTATGGTGGACACCCTTAGCTGGTCCATTATGAAACCAAACAGCGAAAACTACCTCATGTTTGTTTTACAAGGAATCACCTGACCCCCAGCTTTAACCACTAACATGTAAACAAACCTGTTCTGCAGCGCCAGGCTGACGGTCTCTATTTAACTTTTTACTCCATATAACCAGTAACTGAATATTAGGTTAAATATTACCACAACCACACGTTAAATAATTTTATATTAAATTGAAAATATACATAATATTGTCTCGTTTTTTTTTATACTGTCTCGAGGTGCTTTGGGGCTGCACTGACTTTTCCAGGAGGAGCCACAGCGCCCCATAGCGCCCCCTGGAGCCGCCTCTGAACACGAGCATAAATCATATTGTTGAACTGTTGAATTATTGAACATCTAATACCGTATATTTGTTAGACTATCAAATTAATTTAAATGAATAAAATACTATTGGGATCAAACATGTAGCCTAATAATTAAAAATAAACCCTCAATAGAGACTGAAGGTTTAATGATGCCTCAGCAGGTTATTTCCTCTGATTCACCCGTCTGTGTTCATGTTACAAGTCACGTGACAGACGAATGGAAGGCGAAATAAGAAACTATATTCTTTAAAACGTGCCAAACAAAACCTAAGTGTCAATATATTAAAACTTATTTACAGAAAACATGAACATAGACCCTTATCAAGCTATGACCGTAGTGCATACCGACAGGAATGCGCTCGCTTGATTGGCTGAGATGTGTCACGTGGAGTTACTTTACTTGCATTGGATTCACTTTGCCGCTACTGTAAAAACTATAAAAGCTGCGCCAATTCCAATTCCGTAGCTTGTGGTCGGTATGGATCAGCTTCTAAGTCCGGAGCCGGTCCCGGACTTCTAAAAAAATAAATAAAAATCACGCACACACAAAACAAAAGGCACCGCTGGGATTCGAACCCAGGATCTCCTGTTTACTAGACAGGCGCTTTAACCAACTAAGCCACGGCGCCGCTTCTGTTGTTAGCGGAAATAAGGTTTATAACAGTGGAACTAAAGACGTACTGTAGGGCGATCTGGCGTGTTTTTGTGTATTAAGCTTTTACATGATGACTCGTTTTATTTAATAGCCGATGCTCATCCATATAGAGCGGATGTTATAGATCTGAACTAATTTCAAGTGGTTGCTGAACACTATCCTCTAATAGTAATGTAGTGAGG
This sequence comes from Callopanchax toddi, assembly GCA_006937965.1. Classification (NCBI taxonomy): domain Eukaryota; kingdom Metazoa; phylum Chordata; class Actinopteri; order Cyprinodontiformes; family Nothobranchiidae; genus Callopanchax; species Callopanchax toddi. Next base: position 574,938 of record SSNR01000269.1, on the reverse strand, counting down.
GTAAGCTGTTTAAATTATAGAACTAATAAAGGTGTACAAGAATGAATAATTCATCAGAAAGCATCCAAGCTGTCCATAGCATCCCTGGAGGACACATTGCCATGGTTACCACAAACACACTAATTCCTCTCAGTGGGTTTTTAAGCAACCATCTTTTCCATTTCCCTATTTTTGGTCAAAATATGCAAACTTTAGGCTAACTTTGAACTTATCAGATTTCCTCAAATAGAACACACATACTTTCTGCTGTGTGTAATGTTCCTTGGAGATGAGTAACTTCCTGTTTTTTATCATTCCAAGCACCATGCTTCTTCCAGCTTCCTCCACTCTAACCACAGTGCTCATGACTGCACAGGAGCAACCCCAAACATCAGGATCCATTCATCACAGCATTAGGACCAACCCTGTGTTCAGCATAAGTTATTCTGTTCAAATTAAAGGGGAACTTTTTAAAATAAACATGATTTTTATTTTAAAAAAGACAAGAAAGCTATAGGCTATAATGAATACATGATAAAGTCCCTCATCATCATATCAAGTCTTATCTAGTCTCTCATAATATCTAGTCTCCTATCATATTTGGTCTCTAATCATATCTAGTCTCTCATCATATCTAGTCTCTCATCATGTCTAGTCTCTCATCATATTTAGTCTCTCATCATAACTAGTCTCTCATCATATTTAGTCTCTCATCATAACTAGTCTCTCATCATATCTAGTCTCTTATCATGTCTAGTCTCTCATCATATCTAGTCTCTCATCATGTCTAGTCTCTCATCATATCTAGTCTCTCATCATATTTAGTCTCTCATCATATCTAGTCTCTCATCATATCTAGTCTCTCATCATAAATAGTCTCTCATCATATCTAGTCTCTCATCATATCTAGTCTCTCATCATAAATAGTCTCTCATCATATCTAGTCTCTCATCATATCTAGTCTCTCATCATATTTAGTCTCTCATCATATCTAGTCTCTCATTATAACTAGTCTATCATCATATCTAGTTTCTCATCATATCTAGTCTCTCATCATGTCTAGTCTCTCATCATATTTAGTCTCTCATCATATCAAGTCTCTCATCATATCTAGTCTCTTATCATGTCTAGTCTCTCATCATGTCTAGTCTCTCATCATATCTAGTCTCTCATCATATCTAGTCTTTCATCATGTCTAGTCTCATCAAATCTAGTCTCTCATCATGTCTAGTCTCTCATCATGTTTAGGCTCTCATCATGCCTAGTCTCTCATCATATCTAGTCTCTCATCATATCTAGTCTCTCATCATGTCTAGTCTCATCATGTCTAGTCTCATCCTATCTAGTCTCTCATCATATCTAGTCTCTCATCATATCTAGTCTCTCATCATATTTGGTCTCTCATCATGCCTAGTCTCTCATCATATCTAGTCTCTATTATCTAGTCTCTCATCATATCTAGTCTCTCATCATATTTGGTCTCTCATCATATCTAGTCTCTCATCATATCTAGTCTCATCATATCTATTCTCTCATCATATCTTGTCTCTCATCATGTCTAGTCTCTCATCATATCTAGTCTCTCATCATATCTAGTCTCATCATATCTATTCTCTCATCATATCTTGTCTCTCATCATGTCTAGTCTCTCATCATATTTAGTCTCTCATCATATCTAGTCTCTCATCATATCTAGTCTCTCATCATATCTAGTCTCTCATCATATCTAGTCTCTCATCATATCTAGTCTCTCATCATATCTAGTCTCTCATCATATCTAGTCTCTCATCATATCTAGTCTCATCATATCTAGTCTCTCATCATATCTAGTCTTTCATCATGTCTAGTCTCATCATATCTAGTCTCTCATCATATCTAGTCTCTCATCATGTCTAGTCTCTCATCATGTTTAGGCTCTCATCATGCCTAGTCTCTCATCATATCTAGTCTCTCATCATATCTAGTCTCTCATCATGTCTAGTCTCATCATGTCTAGTCTCATCCTATCTAGTCTCTCATCATATCTAGTCTCTCATCATATCTAGTCTCTCATCATATTTGGTCTCTCATCATGCCTAGTCTCTCATCATATCTAGTCTCTCATCATATCTAGTCTCTCATCATATCTAGTCTTTCATCATGTCTAGTCTCATCATATCTAGTCTCTCATCATATCTAGTCTCTCATCATGTCTAGTCTCTCATCATGTTTAGGCTCTCATCATGCCTAGTCTCTCATCATATCTAGTCTCTCATCATATCTAGTCTCTCATCATGTCTAGTCTCATCATGTCTAGTCTCATCCTATCTAGTCTCTCATCATATCTAGTCTCTCATCATATCTAGTCTCTCATCATATTTGGTCTCTCATCATGCCTAGTCTCTCATCATATCTAGTCTCTCATCATATCTAGTCTCTCATCATATCTAGTCTCTCATCATATTTGGTCTCTCATCATATCTAGTCTCTCATCATATCTAGTCTCATCATATCTATTCTCTCATCATATCTTGTCTCTCATCATGTCTAGTCTCTCATCATATCTAGTCTCTCATCATATCTAGTCTCATCATATCTATTCTCTCATCATATCTTGTCTCTCATCATGTCTAGTCTCTCATCATATTTAGTCTCTCATCATATCTAGTCTCTCATCATATCTAGTCTCTCATCATATTTGGTCTCTCATCATATCTAGTCTCTCATCATATCTAGTCTCATCATATCTAGTCTCATCATATCTATTCTCTCATCATATCTTGTCTCTCATCATGTCTAGTCTCTCATCATATCTAGTCTCTCATCATATCTAGTCTCTCATCATGTCTAGTCTTTCATCATATCTAGTCTCTCATCATATCTAGTCTCTCATCATATCTAGTCTCTCATCATATCTAGTCTCTCATCATATCTAGTCTCTCATCATATCTAGTCTCTCATCATATCTAGTCTCTCATCATATCTAGTCTTTCATCATATCTAGTCTCTCATCATATCTAGTTTCTCATCATATCCAGCCTCTCATCATGTCTAGTCTCTCATCATATCTAGTCTCTCATCATAGTATTTTTACATTTAGTGTTTCATCATATGGTACATACCAGTCCACCCCCCAGCCCTTCCCCCGTGTCCTGTCTGGCTGTAGAGCAAACAGAATAGATGTCTGAGTGTCAGGAACAAGTCCAACAGTGTTGCTGTTCCAGGTGAGGCATTACAGCCACTGCTATAATGCTCCACCTGACTTTTATGTAAATATAACTTTAAAAATATTTATTAGAATTGTTTTTTGGTTTGATTTGAATACCAATAGACACGGAGACTGAAAAGAAGAAGGGTACAGAAAGAGGGGTGGGGAGAAACTAAACAGAAAAAGAAGAGAACAAGAGACATGAAGAATCCACTTCTAGACCTGCAAATAAAGCACAAACAAACAAACAGGCAAACAAAACAGGGAGAAAAGATGCAACAAACAGCATATGAATACACAACAGTTGTGATATCCTTAAAATGTATACGGTAAAGACTAATTCAAGATGAGTTCAGTGTCAACCACAGCCCCAGTCAATGTGTCTGAAAACACCTGAGTCCGTCTTTATGTGAACACCTTGTGATCACCTGTGTGTGTATATGTGCGCTTGTTTATGTAAGGTTTCTCTATTGAAACATTCAATAATAAGTTCAAAGAGGCACAAACTCGCCCCCAAGGCCCACGGAGGATGCGGAGGAGGTCCAGGCCCCAGAGGCCCAGAGGCCACCCAGGGCATGAACAACCCAGGGAGACCACCGCCAGGGCAGCCGCTAAACTCTCCCCCAGAGAGCGCAGAGGCTCACCCTGCGTGGGTCACCCAGCAGCCGCTGTGCTAGAGCCTCTGGGGGCCGCAGCTAGGAGCTCACAGGCACCGCCTGCAGCCGGCCATCCAGGGCAGATCCAGCCCAGAACCAGAGAACCAAGATCCAGGGCCGAACCGGCCCTAGCAGAGTCCTGACCGCACCAGGGGGCCCAGATCCCGCCAGGCAGCCACAGGGGGGAAAGTAAGTAAGTAAAGTTTATTTAGATTTAAACATGATTAAATTAAATTAAACATGAATGAACATGAATTAAACATGATTAAATGCCAAAGAACCAAAAGCATCAAGCTAAAAGACTGTTAAAAGAAATGAAAATATTAAGCAGGCAGGCAGACGCCCCAGCACCCTGTTCCAGACCTCAAGATACCCCAGTAAAGGCACAAAAAAGGCACCACCCAATGCAGAGGCGCTGCCGGGGAGGATATGTCACAGCAGAGGAGGGCCTAGAATGTCACAGAAGAGGGGGACGTCAAGACCCAACAGAAAAACAGTCACACACAGACACAATCACACATTCCCCCCCTCATGCACACATATCCCTAGCAAACATACCAAGACACACAATAGACGCTGAGACGCTGTACACCCACTCTCACTCCTCATGCATACTTTATGTTCCCAGGACTGGGGCCCAGCACCCTAAGGGTGAAACCAGGCCCCAGACCCAGAAGATGGTCCCTTCCATACTGGAGTGGGGATGAGCAGACCACCATGCCTACCGCAGCAACCGAGCAGCCCCCCGCCACAAACCCCGACCAGACGGCCCACTCCACTACCGGTCCTCGGCCCCAGGTAGCGAGCAGAAAACAGGGGTGTAGGAAGACCCCAAGTCTCCCCCCACCTGCCTCAATGTGGTGTTGATTCGTGTTGTAGTAAGATGAATTTAAAACAGTGGGGGGAAGCACGCCATCACCCGCCTTGTACCCTAAATGTCTACATGTAATGTGGAGGTGGGCAATGACACCAGAGGTGAAGTTAGCCGGCAAGACCCCCCTCCCCCGGATGTCACTGGGTGTACTCACTCCAAAAGACCCTAGATGTGTATTGTGAGAATGTCATGAGTGGAAGTCTTTAAATTGGGTATTAAAATTAGGCCACAGGCTGCTACAGGACTGCAGAGATGGTATTCTACACCTGTAACGTACCTGTAACCCAAAGCCCTGTGTGAGTGGTGATGTGACAGAGCAGAAAAGTCCGGGGATGGGGAGGCAAGACTGGGGGGGACAAGCCCTCCCAGGGAGCCAGCTCCCCTGCTGGCCCCAGTAAGCACCCCCGTTCCCCAAAATCCACCCAAACACCACCCAGGGCAGGGAGATCTCAGGCCCACAGCAGCAGCCCTGCAAGGCCCCAAGACTTATGAGAGTAGTCTGACAACCCCCAAGAAAGTTTAGAGACATTTTGGAATCTCCCTCTTCATGATGTATTTGACACTGTTTGTTAGCTTTGTTTCCTGACTTAAAGCTGCACTCTGTGACGTTGTAAACAAGCTAAGTATCGCTAGTTATTTTACACAAACACGTCTCAGAGCACTCACCCCTCCCGTCGGGTATAATCGGTAGGCCAACCTTCCCGCAGACATGGGACCATGCGTTGCCACGGTTACAATAGAGACCAAAACTCCAGCCGTAGAAATGTTCCCCCAGCTGTTCCTCTTTTCACCTCCAAACGTTTTTAGTTTTCTGCTAGCTGAAAAGGTGTTTTTCTTTTTGGGACTCTGGTGTTTTTTCCTAAAATTGAAGCGCTAACAGCCGGCTGTTTCTGTCCTCCTCTCACTTCCGGGATGTTCTGCTGTAAAATGCTCCCAGGCAGATTAATGGAGGATCCAAGCAGTGAGGAAATGTGGCAGACAGACAGCTGGATTGTCCAATCCTATCGTTTGGTCCGAACGATAGGATCCTGAAGTTTTTAGAGAACTACGGGACAACCACTTTATTGATTGCTTTCGGGGGTTTTTAATCTCCACAATATATTTATAGCTATACTATGTTAGAACGTTGTTAAGAGGCTTTAAAAAAAATGTTAAAAGCTACAAATCAAAGAGTGCAGCTTTAAAAGAGAAGAATGTTGCAATAATGTTTTGAACATCCTGTAAACTGAAATGAGTGAGAGGTTCTGAGACTCATGAGAGGAAAACTAGAGCCTTCCTGGAAACGTTTGGTTAGAACGAATTAAAGAGACGTTTCAGTCATTCTGAAATTGGCTTTTACCAGTTATCTACCAATGGACCACACCCACCATGACATCACACAAAGTCGGTGGAGATCAGAGATGATGGATGGATGGATGGATGGATGGATGGATGGATGGATGGATGGATGGATGGATGGATGGATGGATGGATGGATGGATGGATGGATGGATGGATGGATGGATGGATTCTGTCTCCTCATGTGAGACATTTCAGACCAATGCCAGTTTTTCTGTTTGACTCACTGATTATCACAGCTGACTTTAATGTTTTGTCTTGTCCACAGATTTTGTTTATCTGCTTCAAACGGAAGGCTGATGTTATTCCCGCTCTCTCTTTGTGTGTGTGTATAATTCCTGCTAAAAAAATACAACAACACACACACACACACACACACACACACACACACACACACACACACACACACGCTGCAGAGTGAGTAACACAGACAGAGTTATGTGTTCACATGGAAACACTTTCAGAGAGTTTCCATGAGTTTGGTCACGCTTTAGTCAGAGGAGACAGGAGAGAGTGGAGGGGGTGAAAGGGTGTGTGTGTTCAGACTGTCAGATGACATCACCGTCTATGTCTGTGTGTGTGAGAGTGTGTGTAGGAGGGAGGTGGTATAAATAGACAAACTCTCAGATCTTCAGGCTGTAGCAGGAGCAGAAACAGAAGAAGGAGCAGCAATTAAACATCGGAACCCTCGAACCTAAAGGTAAGACCTTCAGATCCACAGACCTTCAGATCCACAGACCTTCAGATCCACAGACCTTCAGAACCACAGACCTTCAGATCCACAGACCTTCAGATCCACAGACCTTCAGATCCACAGACCTTCAGAACCATGTTTGACCAGATGTTTAGGGTCTAGTAGGAGAATGTCTAGATGTTTAGAGGTTAAAGCATCAGAAGCTGAAAATATCTCTTGTTAAAACCCCACACATGTGACCCCCCCACAGGGTCTGTTTTATTTTGGGTCCAGTGTTTTGGTGTCATAACCCAGATCTGACCATACACTCCAGGCTGGAGTCTCCAGTAAACTTAATATGTGTTCTGTTTATTTCCCAGCATGCTTTGTGTGTATCCCTTCCTGTTGGTGGCCCTAATCCAGGGGGTACAAGGATCTCTGCAGGATAAACAAACTGACTTTGGCCTGAAGGTCTTCTCCCAGCTGGCCCAGGGTTCTGTGGACCAGAACCTGGCCTTCTCCCCATACGGTGTGACTAGTGTCATGGCGATGGCCCAGCTTGGTGCAAATGGAAACACACTCAAGGCTCTGACCACCAGCCTGGGCTTTTCTCTGCAGGGTGAGTGAATTCCTTCTAGACTACTGTAGCAGTTTTGTCTCAAACCCATTCTGCCAAGTAGAGTACTGGTATCAGAACTTTCACCATAAACCTGCCAAATCCAGTCTATGGCAACATGTCTGCTGCCCTCTGGTGGAGGGATGTTGAAAAGGCCTTTGTTTTATGGTATTGTATTGTTATATAATTATATAATTTTAAAAAATGGCAATTTAAAAGTTCTTATATTATTACTATTCTGTTTTGATTATTTGATATTTGGATCTCAGGCTCAGGGGGTCAGAGGTCCAGAGTCTGGGGTCCACAGCAGCAGAGTCTCCTTAGTCTTTATCCTGGTATGCTGCACAACCAGTAGGCTCTGATCACTGGACCTCAGGGACCTGCTGGGGGTGGAAGGATGTAGAAGATCCCTGATGGAAGCTGGTGCTGGTCCATGTAGGATCCTAAAAACCAGAACCAGGATCTGGAGATGAACTCTGGAGTTAATGAGCAGCCAGTGAAGCTGGTAGAGCAGCGGGGTGATGTGGGTCTATCTGGAGGACTTAGTCAGAGCATTCTGAACCACCTGGAACCGATCCCAGGAGGTTTTGTTCAGAGAGCTGCAGTAGTCCAGACCAGAAGAGATGAAAGAGAGAACCAGAGAACTGACATGAGCATCAGAGTCAGAGCTGGGTCAAAGGTCACATCAAGGTTCCTGACTGAAGGTTTGGTAAATGAAGCAGGTTGACCAACAGAATCCCTGACTTTAGGACCCAGCTGGTCCAGAGAACAGAGGAGGACTTCGGTGTATATAGTTCCCAGTTTTAACAGAGTCTAAAGACGTCTGGAGCAGCTGGAGCTGAGACATCTCATGGAGCTTAGAGGAGAAGAACAGTTGGAGGTCATCAGCATAGAGATGGTAGGAGAGTTATTTGAAAGATCTCAGGAAGTGATGAAGAGGGAGCAGATAGAGCAGGAACAGCAGAGGCTCCAACACAGAACCTAGTGGGACACCGTGGGTGAGGGAGGTGGTCTTAGAGACAACGCTCAGATCCTGATAGAGTCTCAGCCTATCAGGTAACAGGTGATGTCAACGGTGTTGAAGGCTGCAGTCAGGTCCGTCAGAACCAGATCAGAACCTTCTCCTGCATCACTTCCAGTCAGAATGTCTCTGGAGACTCTGAGAAGAGCTGACCCAGTAGAATGAGGCCTACAGAAACCTGACTGGACTATCAGAGATGTGTTGGTCCAGAGCTGCTGGAGCTGTTTAGCTACAACCTTTTCCAGAATCTTATAAGAAACGCTGATTTAGAGACTGACTGGTCTGGAGCTGCTGGAGAGAGAAGGCTGGAGATCAGGTTTCTGTAGCAGAGGGTGGATTACAGCGTCCTGAGAGTAGACTGGACTAGACCAGAACCAGTAGACAGGGACTGGACCAGAACCAGTAGACAGGGACTGGACCAGGAACCAGTAGACAGGGACTGGACAAGGAACCAGTAGACAGAGACTGGACCAGAACCAGTAGACAGGGACTGGACCAGAACCAGCAGACAGGGACTGGATCAGGAACCAGTAGACTGGGACTGGACCAGAACCAGTAGACTGGGACCGGACCAGAACCAGTAGACTGGGACTGGACCAGAACCAGTAGACAGGGACTGGATCAGGAACCAGTAGACAGGGACTGGATCAGGAACCAGTAGACTGGGACTGCATCAGAACCATTAGACAGGGACTGGATCAGGAACCAGTAGACAGGGACTGGACCAGAACCAGTAGACAGGGACTGGACCAGAACCAGTAGACAGGGACTGGATCAGGAACCAGTAGACAGGGACTGGATCAGGAACCAGTAGACAGGGACTGGATCAGGAACCAGTAGACAGGGACTGGATCAGGAACCAGTAGACAGGGACTGGACCAGAACCAGTAGACAGGGACTGGATCAGGAACCAGCAGACAGGGACTGGACCAGAACCAGTAGACAGGGACTGGACCAGAACCAGTAGACAGGGACTGGACCAGAACCAGTAGACTGGGACTGGACCAGAACCAGTAGACAGGGACTGGATCAGAACCAGCAGACAGGGACTGGACCAGAACCAGCAGACAGGGACTGGACCAGAACCAGTAGACAGGGACTGGACCAGAACCAGTAGACAGGGACTTTACCAGAACCAGTAGACAGGGACTGAACCAGAACCAGTAGACAGGGACTGGACCAGGGACCAGAAGACTGGGACTGGACCAGGGACCAGTAGACTGGGACTGGACGAGGGACCAGCAGACATGGACTGGATCAGGGACCAGTAGACTGGGACTGGACGAGGGACCAGCAGACATGGACTGGATCAGGGACCAGTAGACTGGGACTGGACCAGGGACCAGCAGACAGGGACTGGATCAGGGACCAGTAGACTGGGACTGGACGAGGGACCAGCAGACATGGACTGGATCAGGGACCAGTAGACTGGGACTGGACCAGGGACCAGCAGACAGGGACTGTCCCTGGTTAGCTCAGATAGAGACTCTGATAGAGTTAACTAGTCTGGTTAGCTCAGATAGAGACTTTGACTGAGTTAACTAGTCTGGTTAGCTCAGATAGAGACTTTGACTGAGTTAACTAGTCTGGTTAGCTCAGGTAGAGACTCTGATTGAGTTAACTAGTCTGGTTAGCTCAGATAGAGACTCTGATTGAGTTAACTAGTCTGGTTAGCTCAGGTAGAGACTCTGATTGAGTTAACTAGTCTGGTTAGCTCAGGTAGAGACTCTGATTGAGTTAACTAATCTGGTTAGCTCAGATAGAGACTCTGATTGAGTTAACTAGTCTGGTTAGCTCAGGTAGAGACTCTGATTGAGTTAACTAGTCTGGTTAGCTCAGGTAGAGAAACAGGAAGCTAATCTAGAATAACCTGCTTTCAGCAAGTCCTGCTGTCAGGGTGCTGTAAAGGGGGGAAGTTAGGATGATTCTAAGGGCCCATGACTGTCAGGGGGTCCAGTTTCTAATCCCTATGGACGAGCCGCCACTGGGCCCAATTTGATATTTTTTCATGGGGCCCAAAATCCCTGGTGGCCCCCCTTCCTGCTGGGCCCACTGAATGACCCAATCAAACCACTAAGGCCAGTCTGGAACATTCAGTCAGACCAACATGCATGTTTTTGAAGTTTAGGAGGAAACAGGTATATGTACTCTCCTGGACAAGAAACCACTACTCAGCATCATGCAACACCTCACCAGACAGAAACAACTGGAGCCCTCTGAGTTCACACAGGGCAGAGAAGGAACCACCACCCTAAAACCAACTGTCTGCTTGTTTTATAGAGCGGGGGATGCCTCAGCAGCAGCGCCGCATCCAGGCCAACCTGGCCAGTGAGGAAGGGGTGGAGATTGCCAGCGGCGTGATGGTGGAGAGGAAGATGAGACTGGAGAAGAGATACCGTCGAGCCCTGGCCAAGAGCTTCCAAACCCACCCCCACCAGGTGGACTTCAGCAAGCCGAACCAGGCTGTCAGAGTGATGAATGCGTGGGTGTCAGACCACACCGCAGGTATCAGCTCACACCCATAGGAACTACCAGATTTAGAGGCGCTGAATAACGATAAAGAACCCAGAAACAGGCCACGTATACAGACCTTAAGGAACACTCCTCCTACAGATCAGACAGAATAAACAGAAAGACATCGTTTAGTAAACCTACCCAAACAGAGTTTAACAGGGTCACAGTTCCTGGAACAGAACCAGGAACCAGGACAGCAGCAAATATAGACACGACAGGAGATAGAGAGTGATCGATAACAAGAAAGAATCTAAACAGAAATAAATCCATCCAAATATCACAACACTGTTTCTGTGTGCTGTTACTGTCGCCTGCAGGTGCTATCCCTGAGTTCCTGGCACCTGGAAGTATAAATGATGAGACTCGCTTGGTCCTCCTCAATGCTCTCTACCTTCATCGCCTCTGGAAGGTTCCGTTTAACCCCAGACTGACCCAGGAGAGGATGTTCCACTGCGCCAACGGCAGCACTCTGCCTGTACACATGATGAGACTCACCAACTACTTCAACTACGGTAGGCTGAGCCTGAACCTGAACCTGAACCCTAATTCCTGAACCTAAATCCAGAACCCGGAACTTAGAACCCTAAACCTTGAACTAAGCCAACCAGTTCCACTGAGAACCTCCATGTCTGCTTCATCCTAACACCATTCATGTGCTCTTGATTCCAGGGGAGTTTGTGAGTCCTGAAGGGGTGGACTACGATGTGATTGAGGTGCCGTATGAAGGAGACTCACTGAGCATGCTCCTTGTGTCGCCCTTTGAGGCTGAAGTTCCACTGAGCAAGCTCAGTGCCGATCTGAGCAGCAGGAGGATTCAGCAGTGGAGGTCAGAGCTCAGGTCGGTCCGAAGAGAGCTGGCAGTGCCGAGGTGAGGAGGATCTGGGTCCAGACTGGACCGATACGGGGGTCCACCCTCCAGAAGGCATCTGGCTGACTTCTGTGTGTTCTGTCAGGTTTACTCTGAACTCTGAGGTGGATCTGAAGGCCGCTCTGATCAACCTGGGACTGGGAGGGGTGTTCAACCCGGGTACCGCCAACTTCACACACATCACATGTGAGTCAGTGTCTCCTAAACCCTGTGTGTGTGTGTGTGTGTGTGTGCTGTCTCTTAT
>SSNR01000269.1:528930-549523 GCA_006937965.1 Callopanchax toddi | reverse complement strand
CTGTCCCCTGTAGATGTCTCATATTGTCTCAGAACAATGTCCGTCCTGTCCCCTGTTGATGCCTCATATTGTCTCAGAACAGTGTCCCTCCTGTCCCCTGTTGATGTCTCATATCGTCTCAGAACAGTGTCCGTCCTGTACCCTGTAGATGTCTCATATTGTCTCAGAACAGTGTCCGTCCTGTCCCCTGTTGATGGCTCATATTGTCTCAGAACAGTGTCCATCCTGTCCCCTGTAGATGTCTCATATTGTCTCAGAACAGTGTCCGTCCTGTCCCCTGTAGATGTCTCATATTGTCTCAGAACAGTGTCCGTCCTGTCCCCTGTTGATGTCTCATATTGTCTCAGAACAGTGTCCGTCCTGTCCCCTGTTGATGTCTCATATTGTCTCAGAACAGTGTCCGTCCTGTCCCCTGTTGATGCCTCATATTGTCTCAGAACAGTGTCCCTCCTGTCCCCTGTAGATGCGTTTCATGCTGCTGTTCAGCCGCCAGGGGAAGCTCCGCCTCCAGAAGTGGTACACGGCGACGGCCGAGCGGGACAAGAAGAAGATGGTCAGAGAGCTGATGCAGATTGTTCTTGCCCGAAAACCAAAGATGTGCAGTTTTCTGGAATGGAGGGACCTGAAGATTGTTTATAAAAGGTAAATGTCCTCCACTCTTCCCTGGTGTCGGTTCTCTACCCTCCACTGCAGGTGGGGAACCTTTTATCAACCCACCACACAATCTAAATACAAATAAAAAAATAAAAACATTTTATTATTTCCAGAATGAGATTATATATGTTTCAGTAACTCCTCTAAGCTTCACCATCAAATCATCAAGGATCTTCTAGTGGTCTGTGATGGACAGGAAGAATCTTCTAGTGGTCTGTGATGGACAGGAAGGATCTTCTAGTGGTCTGTGATGGACAGGAAGGATCTTCTAGTGGTCTGTGATGGACAGGAAGGATCTTCTGTGTTGCAGCAGATCTGAAGTAGCCTCTGACTGAAGACACATCATAGAAACATTCTACAAATCAGTTCACTTTAACAGATAGGGAAGAAGGAAACCTGTCTTTGCCCTGCCTCCAGTCTGAGATGAGTTTTCACCAATCACAGCATCTCTCCAGGAGGAGTCCTGGGAGTGTTTTATGCTCATGCTGGACCTGACGTCAGCTTTTGACACCGTCGATCATCAGATCCTCTTGGACAGACTGAGATGTTGGGCTGGTCTGTCAGGATCTGTGCTGAAGTGGCTGTCCTCATATCTGTCTGATAGATCAACCTTCCTGGCTTCATCGACCTACAAATTCCTCTCCTGTCCAGTACAGTTTGGTGTTCCTCAGGGTTCTGTCCTTAGACCTCTGCTATTCCTGCTCTATCTGCTCCCTCTTGGTCAAATAACTGTAAAATATTTCTGAAACTGAATGGATCGCCTGAGCAGGCGAAGATACTTCTTATTAAAGACATTTCAGAACTGGACAAGTACAAAGGAGATCAGTGACGACAATGACATGGTGCCATACATGAAAACAATAAATGTTACATTACAAAACTAGAGAAGAAGCCCAAATTAACAGCTGTGAAGTACAAAGACCCTCCAGTTATGATCATTTACACTTAAGGTTGGAAACATACAACTTTACTGACTATAAAGATCATGAGATCGGAAACAATGTAGACCCTGACAATCACTTCTTTAATGATATACAAGATAATTGTGACTACTATACAGAAGAGTCATTTAACACAAATATTGAAACAGTGGGGGCACTATCTATTATACACTTTAACAGTAGAAGTTTGTTAGCTAATAAGTCTAAAATAGAACAATGCTTAAAGGAGTTAAAAACCAGAGTCACAGTCATAGCCATTTCTGAGACCTGGTTGAACCAGGAGAAAGCGTCCTCTGTTGACATAGCTGGTTATGAGATGTTCTTTACTCATCGATCACACAAACAGGGAGGTGGAGTAGCCTTATACATTGATAATATGTACAAAAGTAAGAAGGTTGAGGATTTGTCATTAGTAGTTGAAGGTATAATGGAATGTGTTACAGTAAAAATTGAAATTGACAATTGTAAAGATCTACTTATAAGCTGCGTCTACAGAGCTCCTGGTACATGCATTGATACATTTAGAGACACGATAGTGGGGATGTTTAGCAAAATAACTGACAAGAAAATGTTTTTTCTTTGTGGGGATTTTAATATTGATTTGTTAAATCCTTGGGAACTTAAGACCATTGATGATTTTATTAACTCAATGTATAGTATAAGTTTGTATCCAACAATTACACGACCAACCAGGATAACAATTAACAGGGAAACATTGATAGATAATATTTTTACAAATGTAGTTGATAAGGAAATAAGTTGTGGGTTAATCATAAATGATTCTAGTGACCATCTGCCTGTATTTGTAATCGTTCATAAAACAATGGAAGATAAACCAGACCTCCCTAAGTACAAAACCGTCAGACAAATAAATGAAGGAGCAATCCAGGCTCTCAGAAATGATCTAGAGAGCTACGATTGGAGTAAGGTCTATGTGGAAGACGTTGATGTAGCCTATCAAACTTTTATAACGGCAATAACAGTTCTTTATGAAAAACACTGCCCTCTAGTGACAAGGAAAATAATCACGAATGCTGACAAAAAACCTTGGATTACAAAGGGTATTATAAATGCTTGTAAAAAGAAAAAGGTGCTCTATAAAGATTTCTTAAAGGAAAAAACCACCAAAGCAGAACTCAAGTACAAGTTATATAAAAATAAATTAATCAAAATTATAAGAAAAAGCAAAAAAGATTATTATACTAAGTTACTAAACAACAATAAAACCAACATAAAGAATACATGGAAAATAATTAATAAAATCATCAGAAATAGAGAAGAGAGATCCAACTTTCCCTCTTACTTCCTGAAAGAAAATGAGTCCATAGATAATATGACTATGATTGCTAATGAGTTCAATAATTATTTTGTAAACTCTGGATCAGAATTGGTAAGAGAAATTAAACCACCGAAAAACAGAGACATTTATAATAAAATAAATATGGAAATAATGGATACAGTATTTTTAAAAGGCACCAATGAGAAAGAAATCATAGATATAGTCAAAGGATTTAAGAACAAATACTCTAAGGACACAAACAACATGGACATGGCA
The DNA here is from genome assembly GCA_006937965.1 of Callopanchax toddi. Classification (NCBI taxonomy): domain Eukaryota; kingdom Metazoa; phylum Chordata; class Actinopteri; order Cyprinodontiformes; family Nothobranchiidae; genus Callopanchax; species Callopanchax toddi. Next base: position 546,373 of record SSNR01000269.1, on the reverse strand, counting down.
TTTGTGAAGAACATCATTGATTGTGTAGTCCGACCTTTTGCCTTCATTTGTAATCAGTCCTTGAAAACAGGAATTTTTCCAAATGAAATGAAAACGGCAAAGGTCATACCAATATTTAAAGCTGGAGATAAACACGTTTTCTAATTATAGACCAATCTCTTTACTTCCTCAGTTCTCTAAAATATTAGAAAAAATATTTTACAACCGATTGGACAATTTTATTACTAAACATAATATTCTATATGGCCAACAATATGGTTTTAGAAAGAATAAAAGCACATCACTTGCAATAATGGAATTTGTGGAAGAGATAACTTCTGCAATTGAAAATAAGCAATATGCAATTGGAATTTTTCTGGATTAAAAAAAAAGCCTTTGATACCGTTGATCATGAATTATTGTTACGTAAACTCCAAACGTACGGGGTGAGAGGCGTGGCCCTGAGCTGGTTGGCTAGTTATCTGAGTGATAGAGAACAGTATGTAGAAATAAATCAGGTCAAATCTAAATTAATGAAAATAGGGTTTGGAGTTCCTCAAGGTTCAGTTTTGGGGCCGTTATTGTTTATTTTATATATTAATAATATTTGTGAGGTGTCCAGTTTGTTAAAAACAATTTTGTTTGCTGACGACACAAGTTTAATTTGTTGTGGTGACAACTTGGAGGAGCTTTTGGATGCAGTTGGAAATGAAATTAATAAATTTAAGGATTGGTTTGNCATTACAAAACTAGAGAAGAAGCTCAAATTAACAGCTGTGAAGTACAAAGACCCTCCAGTTATGATCATTTACACTTAAGGTTGGAAACATACAACTTCACTGACTATAAAGATCATGAGATCGGAAACAATGTAGACCCTGACAATCACTTCTTTAATGATATACAAGATAATTGTGACTACTATACAGAAGAGTCATTTAACACAAATATTGAAACAGTGGGGGCACTATCTATTATACACTTTAACAGTAGAAGTTTGTTAGCCAATAAGTCTAAAATAGAACAATGCTTAAAGGAGTTAAAGACCAGAGTCACAGTCATAGCCATTTCTGAGACCTGGTTGAACCAGGAGAAAGCGTCCTCTGTTGACATAGCTGGTTATGAGATGTTCTTTACTCATCGATCACACAAACAGGGAGGTGGAGTAGCCTTATACATTGATAATATGTACAAAAGTAAGAAGGTTGAGGATTTGTCATTAGTAGTTGAAGGTATAATGGAATGTGTTACAGTAAAAATTGAAATTGACAATTGTAAAGATCTACTTATAAGCTGCGTCTACAGAGCTCCTGGTACATGCATTGATACATTTAGAGACATGATAGTGGGGATGTTTAGCAAAATAACTGACAAGAAAATGTTTTTTCTTTGTGGGGATTTTAATATTGATTTGTTAAATCCTTGGGAACTTAAGACCATTGATGATTTTATTAACTCAATGTATAGTATAAGTTTGTATCCAACAATTACACGACCAACCAGGATAACAATTAACAGGGAAACATTGATAGATAATATTTTTACAAATGTAGTTGATAAGGAAATAAGTTGTGGGTTAATCATAAATGATTCTAGTGACCATCTGCCTGTATTTGTAATCGTTCATAAAACAATGGAAGATAAACCAGACCTCCCTAAGTACAAAACCGTCAGACAAATAAATGAAGGAGCAATCCAGGCTCTCAGAAATGATCTAGAGAGCTACGATTGGAGTAAGGTCTATGTGGAAGACGTTGATGTAGCCTATCAAACTTTTATAACGGCAATAACAGTTCTTTATGAAAAACACTGCCCTCTAGTGACAAAGAAAATAATCACGAATGCTGACAAAAAACCTTGGATTACAAAGGGTATTATAAATGCTTGTAAAAAGAAAAAGGTGCTCTATAAAGATTTCTTAAAGGAAAAAACCACCAAAGCAGAACTCAAGTACAAGTTATATAAAAATAAATTAATCAAAATTATAAGAAAAAGCAAAAAAGATTATTATACTAAGTTACTAAACAACAATAAAACCAACATAAAGAATACATGGAAAATAATTAACAAAATCATCAGAAATAGAGAAGAGAGATCCAACTTTCCCTCTTACTTCCTGAAAGAAAATGAGTCCATAGATAATATGACTATGATTGCTAATGAGTTCAATAATTATTTTGTAAACTCTGGATCAGAATTGGTAAGAGAAATTAAACCTCCGAAAAACAGAGAAATTTATAATAAAATAAATATGGAAATAATGGATACAGTATTTTTAAAAGGCACCAATGAGAAAGAAATCATAGATATAGTCAAAGGATTTAAGAACAAATACTCTAAGGACACAAACAACATAGACATGGCATTTGTGAAGAACATCATTGATTGTGTAGTCCGACCTTTTGCCTTCATTTGTAATCAATCCTTGAAAACAGGAATTTTTCCAAATGAAATGAAAACGGCAAAGGTCATACCAATATTTAAAGCTGGAGATAAACACGTTTTCTAATTATAGACCAATCTCTTTACTTCCTCAGTTCTCTAAAATATTAGAAAAAATATTTTACAACCGATTGGACAATTTTATTACTAAACATAATATTCTATATGGCCAACAATATGGTTTTAGAAAGAATAAAAGCACATCACTTGCAATAATGGAATTTGTGGAAGAGATAACTTCTGCAATTGAAAATAAGCAATATGCAATTGGAATTTTTCTGGATTAAAAAAAAAGCCTTTGATACCGTTGATCATGAATTATTGTTACGTAAACTCCAAACGTACGGGGTGAGAGGCGTGGCCCTGAGCTGGTTGGCTAGTTATCTGAGTGATAGAGAACAGTATGTAGAAATAAATCAGGTCAAATCTAAATTAATGAAAATAGGGTTTGGAGTTCCTCAAGGTTCAGTTTTGGGGCCGTTATTGTTTATTTTATATATTAATAATATTTGTGAGGTGTCCAGTTTGTTAAAAACAATTTTGTTTGCTGACGACACAAGTTTAATTTGTTGTGGTGACAACTTGGAGGAGCTTTTGGATGCAGTTGGAAATGAAATTAATAAATTTAAGGATTGGTTTGACTCCAATAAATTAACACTGAATTTAAATAAAACAAAGTTCATAATATTTGGCAATAGATCAACCATCACCAATAAGAAACTCACAATAAATCATATAGAAATTGAAAGTGGCTGAAATTAAATTCCTTGGTGTCCTGATTGATGAAAAACTGAGTTGGAAGAAGCATATCAAATATATCAACTCAAAAATATCAAAATCAATTTCAATACTTAACAAAGTCAAATATTTCTTAAACCAGCCATCATTATACATCTTGTACAGCTCCTTCATTCTCCCATACATGACTTATTGTGTTGAAGCCTGGGGGAGCACATATAGGACAACTATCTATTCTATATTTCTTCTTCAAAAAAAGGCCATAAGAATTATCACTAGATCATCTTACACAGAACCAACAAATGCTCTATTTATTAAATTAAACATATTGAAATTTGAAGATCTAGTTGACTTCAAAATACTTCAGTTTATGTTCAAAATAAAAAATCAACAATTACCAGGCAGTATCCAAAAGCTTTTCCAATTCAGGGAGAGTAATTTTGGTTTAAGAGGAACAAACATGTTTATATGAACTAATGCTAAGTTACATTGTGTTTCATCAAGAGGAGTCCAGTTATGGAACAATATTAGTGACGACATGAAAAAATGTCAAAACATTAAAAAGTTTAAAAAGAAGACAAAAGACTTTATATTTAAAGTTTATAAAGACATGATTTAGACCTTTAATGGGCTGTGTTTGATTTATGTATGTGTGATGTATGGGTATGTATATGCATATATATGAGTATGTATATATAAATGATAATTTTTGGGTTCTGGGTAAACCGCGGTAAACATTCAGCTTTTTGTTTTTTACACATTAATTGCCGAAAGGGCTTGGACAGTAAACAGACTAATCTTCATTTAAAGCCTTTTCTTTTTAATTCTATTTTGTTTTTATTTATTTTAATATTACTATTTTCTTTTTAAAGGGGCAGATATTAATAAGAGTTTTTCTCTTCTTTCTGTTCCTTTTCATTCTTTATGCTTATTAGCAGTTTTGTGTATTTTAGTTTTTGTTTTGTATTTTTACTGAATGAAATACATTTTTTTTGGAGTTTGGTAGTTGTACACAGACGATACCCAGTTGTACATATCTTTTTCTCCCAACAACCTCTCCAAGGTCCACAACCTCCTGAAATGCCTGGATTCAATTAAGAGCTGGATGTCAGGCAGCTTCCTACAACTTAACGAGATCAAAACTGAAATAATCAGAAAACATTTCTTTAAAGGTGAAGGAGATCCTAGGACCTCTGAGTCCATTAGTTAAATCTACCGTCAAAACCTCGGAGTAACCATTGACTCAGGTTTCACTCTGGAGAACCAGATCAGATCTCTGGTTAAATCCTGATTCTACCACCTCAGAAACATCGCTAAATCTGGTTCCATTGTCTCCCGTCCTGGAATGGAGGTCTTTAGTCCTAAATGGAGGTCTTTAGTCCTAAATGGAGGTCTTAGTCCTGAAGTGGAGGTCTTAGTCCTGAAATGGAGGTCCTAGTCCTGAAATGGAGGTCTTTAGTCCTGAAATGGAGGTCCTAGTCCTGAAATGGAGGTCTTTAGTCCTAAATGGAGGTCTTTAGTCCTAAATGGAGGTCTTAGTCCTGAAATGGAGGTCCTAGTCCTGAAATGGAGGTCCTAGTCCTGAAATGGAGGTCTTTAGTCCTAAATGGAGGTCTTTAGTCCTAAATGGAGGTCTTAGTCCTAAATGGAGGTCTTTAGTCCTAAATGGAGGTCTTTAGTCCTAAATGGAGGTCTTAGTCCTAAATGGAGGTCTTAGTCCTAAATGGAGGTCTTAGTCCTGAAATGGAGGTCTTAGTCCTAAATGGAGGTCTTAGTCCTGAAATGGAGGTCTTAGTCCTGAAATGGAGGTCTTAGTCCTGAAGTGGAGGTCTTAGTCCTGAAATGGAGGTCTTAGTCCTGAAATGGAGGTCTTAGTCCTAAATGGAGGTCTTAGTCCTAAATGGAGGTCTTAGTCCTGAAATGGAGGTCTTAGTCCTGAAATGGAGGTCTTAGTCGTGAAATGGAGGTCTTAGTCCTGAAATGGAGGTCTTAGTCCTGAAGTGGAGGTCTTAGTCCTGAAGTGGAGGTCTTAGTCCTGAAATGGAGGTCTTAGTCCTGAAATGGAGGTCTTAGTCCTGAAATGGAGGTCTTAGTCCTGAAATGGAGGTCTTAGTCCTGAAATGGAGGTCTTAGTCCTAAATGGAGGTCTTAGTTCTAAATGGAGGTCTTAGTCCTAAATGGAGGTCTTAGTCCTAAATGGAGGTCTTAGTTCTAAATGGAGGTCTTAGTTCTAAATGGAGGTCTTAGTCCTGAAGTGGAGGTCTTAGTAAGTAAGTAAAGTTTATTTCTATAGCGCCTTTCACAGATATTCATCACAAAGCGCTTCACAACACAAACAAAAGAACAAAACTGAGAAAACATTGAAAATAAAAAACAAAGCAGAGATTTGGGCATACAGAGGATCTACATGGTAAATGATGAGACTTGGGCAGTCTTCAATACAATATTTGGGCTTGGGCAGAACAATTTTAGGGAAAACTTCAATAATATATTTGGGCAAAACAATAAAAGGGAAAAAATGGGAGTGGGTCGGGTTCTACGAGAACCCGACCCGCTCCAAACCCTGCAATGGAAACAAGACTTTAGTTGAGTTGAGCTTGTTCTCTTGGTTTTCCTGTGCAGGTACGCCAGCCTGTATTTCTGCTGCGCTATCGAGGAGCAGGACAACGAGCTGATCACCCTGGAGATCATCCATCGCTTCGTGGAGCTCCTGGATAAATACTTTGGCAGTGTAAGAGGTGGAACTCATCGTTCTTCTGTGGTTGTGTGCAAGAGTTGGGCGATCAGACCAATCTACCATGCACGTTTTTCAAGAACGGTTTATTCGTCCCCCTATAATTTAATTTTTTAATTATTTAACAATGTTTGGTTAAAGTCAAAGGACGCAGCTCATGTAAAAATAATAAATAAAGCTCTATTTAAATGTTACACACAGGGTTGCCAGATTGGAAGTATCGTACCAGGTTCTTAAAATTATCTTATTTTGAGAAAAATGATCGTACACTACTAAGTTATGTCCCACAGCTGTTATATCAGTGTATCAAACACTGCAAAATTCTAGTCTTTTAAGTAGTTTTAGCTTCAAAGAATCTAACACAATGATTAAAACAAGCATCTCTTATGTAGATTCCACACAACAAAGGGCTCAAATGATCGTATTAATGGAATTATTGATCATACAGAGTGCTAAAATATCCTACAAATATGGTGATTATCATACATCTGGCAACAATCTCCCAGCTGCAAGCAAAGCTTTTTTCCTCCTCCTCTTCCTGCCTCCAGCAGTGGTGATTTATTTACTCACCACGTGACAGACAGAACAGCAGCGGCCCGTCTTCAGAAAATAAATATCTAAATACTAACCACGGTGGTGGGAAGGGAAACCCTCAGGGACTGTTTTTTTCCCAGTTAAGCCTGGGACACACACAAGACGGATGCATCACGCCCGCGCCGTTATAAAACCCCCCATTATAGTTACTGAGAGTGGCTACACGGAGAGTGCTACGGCATGTCCCAGAAATGCCGGTCCACACGGAGGCGCTAAATATAGGATCTGGTTCTATTTCAATGCTGCTTTTACAGTTTTAATACAGTGATTTTCCAAGAAGCGTTCAGCTGCGTAGCGCGTCCTGTGAACCCAAAAGACTGTGGCGATTCTGTGGCGTGACGCATCCGCCCTCTGTGTGCCCCAGGCTTTAAACCGTGTTTACAGGTCGGTGTTACTCTACCGGTAGGAATATTCAGCGAGTCAGAACACCGGTCCAGCTGTCTTCAGCTGAGTATGGAACAAACAACAAATACGAAATGAAACTAAAACTGAAATATGAATAAAAAACCCTTCAGTGAATCATGATGATCTTCCATTAAATACATCTTTGCTGCAGTTTGAAGTCTTTCTGAGTGATTTGGTGATGGAGCAGCAGCTGATAGCTTGGTGTTAGCTTAGCATCCTTAGCAGGAGGGTGAACTGTAGGTGGTGGAGCTCTTTGCTGCCACTATACGTCTGTTTAAAGCCAAAGTAACCCCAAATAGGTGACATTGTGTTTTTGGGACTTTTGAGTGGTAAATCCATCAGTGTGTGTTTACATTGCTCCACCTGCAAATATGTCAACATGTCACCTGCACGAATAAATCGCCCATCGTCAATTTCTGGACTGACGATGGGCGATTGGGAAAAAGTTACACATTGCCCAACCCTAGTGTGTGCGTGAGCTTGTCATGGTTTCTCTGAGACTCTCTGTCCTGTGCAGGTGTGTGAGCTGGACATAATCTTTAACTTTGAGAAGGCCTACTTCATTCTGGATGAGTTCCTGATGGGAGGAGAGATCCAGGACACGTCCAAGAAGAGCGTCCTGAAAGCCATCGAACAGGCTGACCTGCTGCAGGAGGTGAGGAGGGGTTAGCGGGGCGCTAGCTCTCGCATCGAGACTCGTCCATACAGACATTAACTTTGGTCTAACGTAGCCTGTGGCTCCTGCAACAGATTCATTTTTGTAATAAAGTTTACAACAGGAAGAGATCCCCTTTTGACCCAGAAGTGCCTCCTATCGTTTCTGTTCCTGAGTCATTAAACTGCTCCAGTTTTCACCAGAAGAGCTTTTAAAATCAGTCTTCCTGCAGCCGTCTCTGAGCTCCTGAACTTTCTGATTTCACTCCAAATCCAACAGCAAACACTTTTACATATTTGAGATAAATTGCTGTAAATTCAGAAAGCAGTTCTGCAAATGATTGAAGTTCAATAATTTTGAAGTAGTAGAGCAAAGAAACCATAAGCCCTTCAGTCATAAAGAACCAGGAACATGTTGTATTTAGTGCTGTCATGAGATTAAACAAACTGTGATTAATGAATGATGGTTAAGGTCCTGTTTTTATAGAGCGCTTTCTAGAGTGTTCTACACTCCCCAAAGCGCTGTACAACACGACACTCAGTCACACTAGGCATGGGCGGTATTAAGGTAATACCGTATACACCCGCCAGGGTCCGAAATTTAATTTTTGCATCACCGGCCAAGTTGGCCGGTAGATGATAAAATCTACCAGCCAAACATATTTTTTACCGGACCAAATTCTAAATGATTTAGATCTACCCAAAGCACGTTATTCTATAATATGATATTATGTTGGATCCAAACAGAAAGGAATGAAACTTAAAGCGGCTCTCTGGATAATTTTTTTATGTATCAAAGTTTTCTAAATGTTCTAAATCAGGGATTCTCAAACTGTGGTACGCGTACCACTGGTGGTATGCGAGCGCCCCCTGGTGGTACGCGGAGGACCCGACCCCTTTGTTTTTAATTAAATATTAGTAACTAAAACTGTGAATTTTTTTAAATTAAGCGTTTGTAATGGGAGGTGGCCTAATTTGGGTATATTTTCACCATTAATAAAGTATTTTTATTAAGATATATTTATTTATAATGTGTTATGTCATGACGTACTTCTGTTTTCTGAACGCCGGTTAGGCTAACAGTTTTTGCACCACAGATTAGCTTAATGGTTAAGCTAAAAACATTGGTGCCAAGCAGGGCTAGCGTTAACGGAGTATTTTCCGTCATTTACCGGTTTTTTAAACTTTGACGGACAAACCTTAAGGCCGCTTATCCGGGTCCAGGTAGCGAACCGGGAGCTCAGACCCCCCACTCCCCAGCCTCCTCCTCCACCAGTCAACAGCTGACTTGTCCGAACCGCCTCAACTGGTTCTGGATCAGTGGTTCTCCGAGTCTCTCCCGAATGTCCGATCTCCTCATGCTATCTCTAATAATCCCGACCATCCTGCGGAGGAAACTCATTTTGGCCGCTTGTATCTGCGATCTCGTTCTTTCAGTCATTACCCAAAGCTCAGGTGAGGACTGGGAGGTAGACCGATCGGTAAATAGACTGATGCTTTCTGGATCTTTACCACGACAGACCAGTTCAGCGTCGCAAACCTGCAGATGCTGCCCTGACCCACCTGTGATGTTTTGTGGCGTTCATGTTGAGTTTCCTGGTTTGATTGAAAACAGCTGATTGCTGTGGTAACGAGGCAACGTACTCTTGGAGATGACAGCTGGAGGAGCGAGAGTGTCAAGAGAGTGTTGTGTAATGCGACGACAGCTGACAGTCTTCCTGTTAATAAATAAAACACTGAGATTTGAAAAAACTGACTTTTTGTGTGAGAGACCATTACAATATTGTTAAGATGAATGCAAAGTAAACAATGTTGAAAATGTCATTATCATATTTTTTTATTAATAAGTGACAGATAAAAATGGATTATGACTGGATTTTTTGTGCCCTGTCAGTCAAAATGACGATTACGAAAATGTCTAGCGAGACCTCTGATTCCAGTATAAACAGTCAAATTGTGCATTATTTAAAGGTCCAACATCATGGTGGTACTTGAAGATCCTACATAGGTTTTAGGTGGTACTCGGGTAAAAAGTTTGAGAACCACTGTTCTAAATGATATTTCAGGTCTAAACTATGATCTATGGGTTGAGTTCCACAACATCTGTCATTCTGATGAAGACCCTCCTTCCTCCTAGAGACTCCTTTGCATTATTTCTTGCCGCCGACATTTTTCAGCCAATGAAATGCAAATGTCTGCATTCTCTCAACATGCACGCGCATCGACCAAACCTGTACCAGTAGGGGGCGCTGTCGTACAGGACGCTCCGTGTGTTTCTCTGTTTACCGTCTCGTTCACTGAGGACTCACGGCTCATTTCTACTAAAAACCTACCCATTCCCCAGCTAAAGATGGATTTATTTTTATTTTTAAACCTTTCACCTCACAGAATGGCAAGGCTTGACAGGGTTACGCGTTTATTTTGGTCAGAAAGTTCATCCAGGGCCGAGTCAAGTTCAGCTTCAGAGTCCAGCAGCAGCTCTCTGCTAACAGAGCTAATATCAGAAGCAGCAGGGACAGAGAGGGCTCATCAGACCCTCGTAGTGATGGAATAAGATAAGAACGAAGCACTAACCACTCCACCTATTTGCCAAGATTTTTGCGATGGGTGGGGGCCAGCTTCACGGACATCCGCAACGTATATGCGCCGTGTGCACGCGCGCACACGCGACCGGACGCGCATGTCGAGATGTTTTGAGGAGGAGCCTTTGGCTCTCTTGATGAAATCCTCCAGAGTGTGGCTTTAATTAAATAATCATTAATAAAAACTACTTTTTACTCATTTCAGATTTTTGATTTGATTTAATTTTTTTAGAAATGTTTTTAATGAACTCTCTTAATGAAATCTAGTCAGACTCCTTGTTTTCTCTCCATGAAATCTGCCCTCCTGCTCTGACAGTCTTACAGCCTCATTGTTGGAGTCCCTTCATCGTCTTATTTCCTAGGACCAGTGAGTTGTTACGGGTCTTTTAGCGTACTGGAGGAAAACGGAGCAGCTCATCTGAGCAGATTCTGGTGTTGTGCTAAAATCTGCTCCCCTGAAATACTATGTTCACCTGTGTAGGGAAAACGCTCAGCGATTCTGTCAGTGTTTAAAACAAAACAAAAAGAAGAAAAAAATATGTCAATTTTAAATTTGTATTAATTTATTTACTAGGAACTAAATAAAGTATTAACTCTGACACGACTATGTGTTGTAGAAATCTTTTAGAAGTGCTGTGAAGCTCGCGGTTCCACATGGGGGAACAGAACAATTCAGGGGAACAGACTTCTGCACAACACTGTTGCAAACGGTATCCATTTCAATACCGTCATGAAAAAAAAACGTTCAAAAATGTAAAAGTGGAGAGAATACACGAATTCGTGCACGCTTAGGGCTTCAGTCAACCACGGGACCACCCCCCCTCCCTTGTTTGACTCAGCATTTCCTTGTTGCGGCGAGGAGAGCTCGCGGGTGTGTTTGCTAGCTTACAGTTCTTCAGTCAACAGCGGTAGCCTTCCGAACCGAACATCAGCTGTTAGTGCTCATGGTGGGAGTCGTGACCAAAAATGCCCCGGCTGAATTATGGTCCCAGTCCAACCCTGGTCACGGTAATACCGTATACCCCGGTAAAATGTGGAGGAAGTTTGACGGTATTAAAGTCTGGATACCGGCCAAGCCTAATTCACACACTGGTAGTGATAAAAAATGACCTAAAAATACATTTTCTGTTTTCAGCAGAAACGTGTGATGTCACGAGCAAACAGCGCAGTCAGCACACAAGAGCCAGCATGTCTGCGGTGTGCACTTGTCTCATTATCTCTGCTGGTGATTTGAGTGGTTCAGACCGCACAGCGGCTCATTTCAGGTTGCTCCTCCCACTGCAGAGCGGTGGAACGGTGCGGCTCAGAGTGACAGGTGGCATACGGGCGTGTGACACGGCTTACAGCCCTCAAGCCCCCCCACCCTGAACAAAACCTCTAACATCAAGATCATGCTGGACTGCTACGTCCTTCCGTCCCAGTCCAGCCCTGAGTGGACCCGAGTCAGGCCTGAACCAGAGTGTTGGCTTTTGTTTTCTCTCCCTGTCGTGGCTGCTGCTTTTTTTCCCCAACCTTTATTTTCCCAGGTAAAATGTTTGAGAACATGTTCTCATTTACAAACATGACCTGGCCAGGAGGTGCTGCTGATGATGACATCAGACAGGAGCTTCTCCACGTTACAGACAGTATTTTCCTCCTCTCATTGTTTTCATAGTTTTGTAATTGATTTATTGCAGTGCCCTGATCTTAGTGAGGTTAGTACACATCATAGCCATAAATGCAAGGGTTCTATTGACATCATTTCTTTTGGTGTTTAGGTTTTCGACCTGGGTTCCCTCATTTTTGGTTTTCGGTTTTGGCCAAGAATTTTCATTTCAGTGCATCCCTAAATAATTATTACAGTTCTATTGTTATATATTAATACCTTCTCAACAAACGAAAGGAAAGCATCTGGTATCGACGCGTCCTGCCTTCCTGTGAGGGTGTGCTTCCTGATTTGCTCTCTGAGGCCAGTGTCTATCTGACTGACTGTGTTTGACCCTGCAGGAGGACGAGTCGCCCCGGAGTGTCCTGGAGGAGATGGGCTTGGCGTAGTCCACCGCAGAACCAGAGGAGGTGAAAGACACGAGACCGGGGCAGAACAGTCTGGATCAGAACATGCTGGGACTGACACTGTTGGGGTCTTATCTACCATCGTTCCTGGGGAGGAGGTTCAGCGGATCGTTGCATTGACCAGCCTTTGGCTCCGTGTGTGTGTGTGTGTGTGTGTGTGTAGGGGGGCTTAAGGATTGTGGGTTTTATTTAAGCTGTGTGTGCCTGGAGGAGTTGTGATTGTTACAGACTAGACCTGGAGTCCAGCTTTGCTGTGGGGACCTAATGAAGCAAAGCACAGCTGTCACAAGAAGACTGGCTCAGAGGTTTAGGCAAGTCCAAACGTAGTGCTGGCCTCATGGCTGCTACCAGAACCATCAGGAGGTTCCATCAGGCTGAAGTTTGGACTGGACTGTGACTTGTTCTCCCGCCCTGTGGTGGCTGTAACGGCTTGTTGCTCGTCTCACTGCTTTGTGTATTAAAGCCATGTTGGCCCCAGGTCTCCTTGGTGGTCTTTAAAACACCAGATCTTTGGGTTTGTTCCTCACTGACCTGTAGGTGCTGAAGAACTCCCCTCAGACCAGAACCAATCGTTAGTCAGGGTTCTTACGGGTGTTTGAAGTTCGGGGGAATGTTTAAGGTGTTTTTAAGGGGTTGAAAGTGCTTGAATTTTTAACGGATTGCTGGAAACTGGAGTTGCACCAAAAAATGTCTGGTGATCCAAATCAGGAAGATCTGTCACTGTTACCATGCAGCAGTCAAAAACCAGTCTGCATTAGATTGGAAGATCCATCCATCCATTTTCTGTAACCACTTAGTCCTCCACAGAGGGGCAGCCGGTGCCTATCTCCAGCGGTCAAGGGGCGAGAGGCGGGGGACACCCTGGATGGGTCGCCAGTCCATCGCAGGACCACACAGAGACAAACAACCATGCACACACCCACTCACACCTAAGGACAATTTACTAGTCCAATCAGCCTGACAGTCACGTTTTTAGTCCGTGGGAGGAAGCCGGAGTACCTGGAGAAAACCCACGAATGCACGAGGAGAACATGCAACTCCACGCAGCGAGGCCGCGAACCCACGACCTCCTTGCTGCGAGGCAACTGTGCTAGATTAGAGGATTTGATTTTTATTTCAACTTTGTTTTGTTTCATTTTGTTTTTATGCGTTCAGTTAGTTATTTTTAGATAGAACCATCAGATGCACAGTTTGAAGTACTTTATTGTCCCTGAGGGGCAGGAGCAGGGGCGGTTCTAGGGGGGGGCCTGGGCCCCCCTGACAACAAGCTTAGCCCCCCTGTGGCCCCTGCTAAGTGCTGAGTTTTTTAGATTGTGCCCCTCTAAAAAAGCAGCTGGACCACCCAGCCTGGCCCCCCTCTAATGTTGGTCTAGAACCGCCACTGGTCAGGAGATTGTACTTCTACACATAAGACACACTACAGCAACAGCAATGAGAAGAAAACAATGTCATTTAACATTTTTAATGTATGTCTGACAGCACAGGTAATGTAGAATGATTTAAAAGCCCAGCAGCTAAAGGGTTAAAAGACCTCCGGTAGCAGTTTGATCCGGCCTTTTGGGCAGAAGTCTGAATTCAGTGTGCAGAGGATGGTGGGCGTCTTTCAAGGACCCAAAAGTGATTTTTATTCTATTTTTTTTTGTCTGTTGCCATATTTCGCATCGTTAGATCAGTGGGCAAAAGCAATCTGTAACCAGCCGTTTTCCTGATCCAGCAGTACTTCTTTAGCTTTAGCGTAGCGTAAAACATTCTGAGTGAATGGTAACAACCATAAAATAATCTTTATTAGAATTGTTTTTTGGTTTGATTTGAATCCCAAAGGACACGGAGACTGAAAAGAAGAAGGGTACAGAAAGAAGGGTGGAGGAGAAAGTAAACAGAAAAAGAAGAGAACAAGAGACATGAAGAATCCACTTCTAGACCTGCAAATAAAACACAAACAAACAAAACAGGAGAAAAGATACAACAGCAACAAACAGCATATGAATACACAACAGTTTACCAAATGTATACGGTAAAGACTGATTCAAGGTGAGTTCAGTGTCAACCACAGCCCCAGTCAATGTGTCTGAAAACACCTGAGTCCGTCTTTATGTGAACACCTTGTGATCACCTGTGTGTGTATATGTGCGCGCTTGTGTATGTAAGGTTTCTCTGTAACAATATTCAATAATAGCTTCAAAGAGCCACAGACCCGCCACCCAGGGCACAGACACCCCAGGGAGACCACCGCCAGGGCAGCCATAAACTTCCCCCCAGAGAGCGCAGAGGCTCGCCCCACATGGGTCACCCAGCAGCTGCTGCACTAGAGCCACTGGGGGCCGCGACGAGGGGCTCACAGGCACCTCCCACAGCCGGCCATCCAGGGCAGATCCAGAGACCCGAGATTCAAGACGAACCGGCCCCAGCAGAGGCCCGACCGCACCAGGGGGCCCAGATCCCGCCAGGCAGTCGCATGGGGGAGAGCAGGCAGCCGGCCCAGCCCCCAAGACACCCCAATACGCCGGTGAAAAAAGGCAGCACCCAATGCATGGGCACCGCCGGGGAGGATAAGTCCACAACAGAGGAGGGCCTAGAATGTCTCAAGGGGGGGACGACAAGACCCGACAGATAAACAGTCAGACACAATCGCACATTACCACCCTCATACACACACAACATACCAAGACACACAATAGACACTGTACACCCACTCTCTCTCCTCATGCATACTCTATACCCAGGACCGAGGACCAGCACCCTGAGGGTAGGAGATGGTCCCTTCCGTACTGGAGTGAGGACGAGCAGACCGCCATGCCTACTGCAGCAGCCGAGCAGCCCCCCGTATCACTCAGTGATTCTAATTCTGCTTAGTGACCTCAATAAACATATCAACTACAAGTGAAAATAAAAAGTAACACGAAGGAATTGCAGGTACTACCGTGTTTTAGACTCAGAAAGAACAGCTGTAAGCCTCCGCTGAAGGGTGCAATGACATGACGCAGTGGTCCCAGAGACCCCTACGTCCGTAAATACAAATACTGCCTACTAGGCTGAACCTGGTGACGTTTTTTGAAGATCATCTCTGTGAGGTTTGTAAACACTTGCAGACTTCTTTATCTCTTTAAGAATCAATGTTGCTTTCTTAGTGACTGAACGGTTAGTTCAGTCAGCTTCAGTTTAGCTTAGTGACTGAACGGCTGAACCGTTCAGCGGTTAAAATCCTAAAAACTCCCCTTTGCAAAAGGGCTTAGATTAGATTAAAATGAAGGCGTAAGAATCCTGATTAAAGCAGATCGTACCGCAGTGGTTTCCTGTTCCTGTGTTTAGGTCGTCTTACCTAAAACACAACAAATACAGCTGAAATTCAAATCAGTACGTGAACTTCATGTACCTCATGATCATTGAATAGAATAAAAACATTCTTGCTAGATGTTCCTTATCATGAACATGAGTCCTAACACCAGGAACGAGAACCCCATGTCTCCTCTCACCTATGTTATGAATTTAAGACACCCGATTACATATTCAGTATGTTTATTGACAGATAAACACATTTTGATGTCTGGTCTTGTTTTTATTCATCTCTTGGAAAACAAAGTGATTTAATGTCAGATAAAGCCTGACATTGATTTAGTCATTTAAACTGTGTGTCCTAACAGGTAATCATTAGGACACCTACAACGTTATAAATCTGGTTTTACCACCTTTGGCTGAAATAACAGAAATTCTTCTTGTACTGTAGATGTTGACCCGTTTCTGACATCAGTCTAAGTCTAGTTTGTTCCTCAATCAAAATCCTTCCAACTGTGGGATGTTTAAGGAGGTTTTTGCATGAACACCCTGCTTCAAGTCATCCTTAAGCATCTCTGATAGATTGAGATCTGGACAAAACAGGACTCAGTTCCATCGTTTTCAGCCAGGTCTTGGTGGATTTGGTGATGTATGATTCATTATAAAATGAAAAATGAATTTAAAAAAAAAGGAATTCTGATTATGTCGCGGGATCAGAATCAGAAAAACTTTTATTGCCATTGTCATTGAATGTAATTCGCAGACTAGGAACTTTTTTCGGTGATAAGGTGCAGCATACACACACAGAATAATAAAAAACACAGTAACAGCAGAAAACAGTGCAAACATGCTGTTAAAGTGACAGTTAATGAGTATGTTGCTAACTGTTCATGAGCCAAACGGCTGTTTTTGTGACGAGAGGTTCTGGTCCTGATGGACTGTAGCCTCCTGCCAGACGAAGTGGCTCAAACAGACCATGTCCAGGGTGAGAGGTGTCAGCTGCTATCCGGCCTGCTCGCCCCCGAGTCCTGGAGGCGTACAGGTCCTGGATTGATGGGAGACTGCAGCCAATCACCTTCTCAGCAGAGCGCACAATGCGCTGCAGTCTCTGTCTATCCCTGGCGGTGGCCCCAGCGAGCCACACAGTGATGGAGGAGGTGAGGATGGACTCAGTGATGGCCGTGTAGAACTGGACCATCATCTGGACCGGCAGCTTGGCTTTCCTCAGCTGCTGCAGGAAGTCCATCCTCTGCTGGGCTTTCTTGATGAGGGAGCTGATGGTCGCTCCCAGGTCAGGTCCTGCGTGATGCAGGTTCCCAGGAAACGGAAGGAATCCACGGAGGTGATGGGAGTGTCAGTGAAGGTGAGGGGGGGCAGGGGGGCTGTGACCCTCCTGAACTCCACTATCATCTCCACTGTCTTCAGGGCGTTCAGCACCAGGTTGTTGCTGCTGCACCAGGACACCAGCCGGTCCACCTCCCTCCTGTAGGCAGACTCATCGTAGGGATCACATCCTGTTTCAGATTTAATGAACTAAAGAGATGAGTCAGGAGACCCAAGATAACTCTTTGGGTTTATAATATATACATATACATATATATATATATACATATATATATATATATATATATATATATATATATATATATATATATATATATATATATATATATATATATATATATATATATATGTATATATATATATATATATATATATATATATATATATATATATATATATATATATAATATATATATAGATAGATAGATAGATAGATAGATAGATAGATAGATAGATAGATAGATAGATAGATAGATAGATAGATAGATAGATAGATAGATAGATACTATGTATATATATACACATACATATATATATATACAGTATACATGTATGTATGTGTACTCTTGCATATAGTAGACATGTGTTCAAAGCATGCCACAGATCATCAGATGGTTGAAGGATCCCAGCAAGACCTATAATATAG
>SSNR01000269.1:512827-528453 GCA_006937965.1 Callopanchax toddi | reverse complement strand
TGGATGGATGGATGGATGGATGGATGGATGGATGGATGGATGGATGGATGGATGGCTGGATGGATGGATGGATGGATTGATTGATTGATTGATTGATTGATTGGTGGGTGGGTGGATTGATTGATTGATTGATTGATTGATTGATTGATTGATTGATTGATTGATGGGTGGATTGATTGATTGATTGATTGATGTATTGATTGATGGATGGATGGATGGATGGATGGATGGATGGATTGATTGATTGATGGGTGGATTGATTGATTGATTGATTGATTGATTGATTGATTGATTGATTGATTGATTGATTGATTGATTGATTGATTGATTGATTGATTGATTGATTGTGAAGGCTGTCCATCAAACTAGGAGGTGTGGCTTCGGTCAGCAGGGGGCGCTCACTGTTTCCTCTGATGATATCTCTTTAGTTTTTTCCACATTTTTAAACCTTTATTTAACAGGGACAATGCGCAAAAAACATTAAAGAGGCTTTACGCCAGATTATAGCCAACACTAGTTTCCATCTGCAGTCCCTGAGCAGGTAACAAATACAAAATGCTACATTTTAAAAACACACAACAACCAATGGTAACACAACACAATTACACAATAAAATGTCACTAAAACCAATATACTATTTAAATCATGAATGCTGACAGTGCTGGGTCTCTAATAATAACTTCCTGATTTTACTTGAGAAATTCTTCAGGTCAGTAGAAAATTTCAAGGCCTGTGGGAGTTCGCTCCATTTCTTGATGCCTTTATAAGAAAAGGCCGAACTACGTTTTGGCACTCTGCAGTCGTTATGGCTTGTAGACCTGGTTGTCCTGGTTGTCCTGTCAGAGCAGAGCTGAACAAATCCTTTCAGCGGAGGAGGCGCTACATTATTTAGGACTTTAAAGATTAATTGTACATTTGAATAAGTAATTAGATTTTCAAAGTTTAACATATTGTGTTGTGCAAGTATTGGGCAATGATGATGCCTCAATGGCTTTTTATCCAGTCCTTTAACTGCTTGATTATACAGAGATTTTAATGGTCGTCTCACATGCCTGAGACCAACATGTTAGGCAGTAGCTAAAGTGAGAAATGGTCATCACCTCCAGGTACATTTTTGCAGCGTCATAAGTCAGCGTGTCTGAAAACGGACGAACTATATTTCATAGTATTGGACACTTTTTTGACATTTAGAGAATGCTCCACCCCCTGTCTGTATGGTGTGTCTGATGAGACTGACCAGTGTGGTGTCATCTGCAATGAGCTGGACATGGACATACAGCCATCCATCAGTAGAGTGAACAGGAGAGGACTGAGCACACAGCCCTGGGGGGCGCCAGTGTTCAGCTGTGGCATGTTTTCACTGAAAGGAAATCCAGGATCCAGTTGCAGATCAGGGTGTTGAAGCCCAGATGGATCCGTTTCTGCTGTGGAAAAAAAACTTTTTATAAATTAAACTAAATGTAATGGTTACATTACTGTTTTATCAACAGACAGAATGAAAAGAAAGCCATTAAGTTATGTGAAGAACTAGACCATTTTATGTGATATAGGACATTCCTTTAGCACCACAACAGTTTAATTAATGAAGTTAATCTTTCTTCATAATCATGTGGACAAAGTCAAACCATGTGGACTACGGTAGGACTCCAAACTTCAACATTTAACCAAGGCGAGTTGGAAAAGAAACATGAATAACATAAATGTCGCTCATATTTAGTCACTGGTCTGAGGACAAATGATATCCTTTCCCACTCTGAGCAAAGCAGGGTGGAACAAAAGGAGGTCGTTAGGCTGTGAGTAGCTGATAAACCGACTGGTATGGACTCATGGAAGATGCAGCACGGATCTTGTGGTTGAGACATTTCTGTTGATTGATCCCCAGCAGTGGAGAATCTTCCATCAGAGGTCTTCCTATACATGTGGACCCCTTCCCTCCTTCATCTCCACAGCCTGTGTCTCTGACCATAAACGATCCATAAGACTATCCATTTCTTGACTTGATATCAAGTTTTAGAGTTTAAAACAAAGCTTTAACAACACAACACTTGTTTCTGTCGGTCTGAACATTATCAGCCAGCAGCACTGAACCAGACCTGGCCTGGGACTGGTCCTGCTTTCTCTATTGAGTTAGAGAACCAGAACCTCCTGGAGGCCAAGCAGAAATCCCTTCATGTTCGATAATTCAATAATAATAATATCAGGTACCACATCGTGGGGCAGCAGTAGGGAATCCCAGACCATTCTCTCCTCCTCCAGCTCCTTCGAAGGGACCCAGGTCATCCTGGAGATGTAGTCCCTCCAGGTTGTCCTGGGTCAACCAGGAGGCCTCCTGCCAGCAGGACATACCCAAAAAACCTCCCCAGGGAGGTTCCCAGGAGACACCCTGACAAGATGCTTAAACCACCTCAACTGGCTCCTCTTGATAAGGAGGAGCAGCGGCTCTACTCCAAGTCCCTCCTGGATGTTCGAGCTCCTCACCCTGTCTCTAAGGCTGAGCCCGGCCACCCTGCAGAGGAAACTCATTTTGGCTGCTTTTATCCACAATCTTGTTCTTTCAGTCATTACCCGAAGCTCATGACCATAGGTGAGGATTGGGACGTAGATCGACCGGTAAATAGAGAGCCTTGCTTTCTGGTTCAGCTCCTTCTCCACCACAGCAGACCAGTTCAGCGTCCATCACTGCAGACGCTGCCCCAATCCGCCTGTTGATCTCCGTCCTTCCATCACTCATGGACGAGACCCCAAGATACCTAAAGTCCTCCACTTGAGGCAGGACCTGAACCTCCACCTTTTAATGGTTGAGAACCATGGTCTCAGACTTGGAGGTGCTGATCCTCATCCGGGTTGCTTCACATTCAGCTGGGACCTGGTGGTGGTCAGAGGGACCTGGTGGAGGTCAGAGAGACCTGGTGGAGGTCAGAGGGACCTGGTGGAGGTCAGAGGGACCTGATGGTGGTCAGAGGGACCTGGTGGAGGTCAGAGGGACCTGGTGGTGGTCAGAGGGACCTGATGGTGGTCAGAGGGACCTGGTGGAGGTCAGAGAGACCTGGTGGAGGTCAGAGGGACCTGGTGGAGGTCAGAGGGACCTGGTGGAGGTCAGAGGGACCTGGTGGTGGTCAGAGGGACCTGGTGGAGGTCAGAGGGACCTGGTGGTGGTCAGAGGGACCTGGTGGTGGTCAGAGAGACCTGGTGGAGGTCAGAGGGACCTGGTGGAGGTCAGAGGGACCTGGTGGTGGTCAGAGGGACCTGGTGGTGGTCAGAGAGACCTGGTGGTGGTCAGAGAGACCTGGTGGTGGTCAGAGGGACCTGGTGGTGGTCAGAGAGACCTGGTGGTGGTCAGAGGGACCTGGTGGAGGTCAGAGGGACCTGGTGGTGGTCAGAGGGACCTGATGGTGGTCAGAGAGACCTGGTGGAGGTCAGAGGCACCTGGTGGAGGTCAGAGGGACCTGGTGGAGGTCAGAGGGACCTGTATCTGATCACCACCAGTGTGTGAGTGACTGATGTCTTTGGGGACTGGAGAACTCTAGAAGGATCTATAGAATATTGACTATTTATTTATACAGGTGGGTCTGATTGAGACACTTTTGAGGAGCGACCTGTTTTATACCTACATGTTAAAACATTCACTAGTCATTATCAGCCATTAAAGCAGTTACCTCACATAAAACAACCAATCATGGACCTATTTTTTCCCAACACATCTGATCTATGTTTCATATTGAATCACCTGTTCAGGGTTCATGGGTCCTGCAGGGCTGCAGCTCCTCTTCCTGGAGCTGGTATGGGAGGTGCTGCACCAATTCACAGTGGATCTAATGAATTAATGGCAGCTTGGGGAACACAGACATAGGAGGCTTAGATTGTTCCCCGTCAGCTGAGGACAGGAAGTTGGTGCAGAGAGTCATAAACTCTGCCCAAAAAAGCCTGTGTCCGTTTTAAATGTCCTTCTCTCATCTGTTATTGTTTAATACCTTTTCCTGTTTCTTTGCCTGTTTTTAATGCTTGGTTTTATTCCTGTGGTCATGTTGGTTCAGTGGGACAACCATTAATTTAGTTCTATCTCTGGGTTTAATGACAATAATGACAATTCTATTCTACTAACGCTGCATCCATTCACAGAGTAACTCCTACTGTTTGTGGTTTACGATGTAACTACCGGTATATAACGTTATATTATTTAAATATTTTGTATTCTGTATGATTCCTGGAGATTTTAGAGTACCATGTTGCCTTAGAAGGGACAGCATCTAGATAATATATGTCTAGATAAAGTGTTAGAGGAAAAGAATGTGAGGGAGGACCTTTGTAGCTTCAAATTGTTCAGAAGATGAGTTGAACATGTCTCTGTACATCACCAGGGACATGTTCAGAGCTGGGCTTCTCGTGGTGATTTCTGCACCTTTCAGCTGTGGGATTATCAGTGATCAGTGCTGATGAAACTGTAGCGTTTTATAAACTCTTCTATAGTTTATTTAGCACACACTTCTGTACACACTTACCAGTGTTTACAGGAACTCTAGGTGTTACAGGGAGTAGATTATGTATTTTAATATTGACGAAGGGAAGTCTGAGTCGAAATAAGACTTTACAAGTTTATTATAAAAAGACGGACGACAGTACAACAGATAAGCAAGAGGTAGCAAGGTTTTAGCATTTGTCAACACGATGTTAAAGTGTTCTAAGTTGATCTTAAAAGAAGTTTTAACTCTGTGATATTATAGACTAGGGACATTTTATCTTAATTTAGTTTAAGGATTAAAGTGGCTCTCTGGAGCATTTTTCTCTGTATCAAAGTTTTCTAAATGTTCTAAATGATATTTCAGGTCTAAACTATGATCTATGGGTTGAGTTCCACAACATCTGTCATTCTGATGAAGACCCTCCTTCCTCCTAGAGACCCCTTTCCATTATTTCTTGCCGCCGACATTTTTCAGCCAATGAAATTCAAATGTCTGCATTCTCTCAACATGCACGCGCATCGACTAAACCTGTACCAGTAGGGGGCGCTGTCGTACAGGATGCTCTGTGTGTTTCTCTGCTGTCTCAGCCATTCACTGAGGACTCACAGCTCATTTCTACTAAAAACCTACCCATTCCCCAGCTAAAGATGGATTTATTTTTATTTTTAAACCTTTCACCTCACAGAATGGCAAGGCTTGACAGGGTTACGCGTTTATTTTGGTCAGAAAGTTCATCCAGGGCCGAGTCAAGTTCAGCTTCAGAGTCCAGCAGCAGCTCTCTGCTAACAGAGCTAATATCAGAAGCAGCAGGGACAGAGAGGGCTCATCAGACCCTCGTAGTATTGTTGGAATAAGATAGTGAACTGTGAGTGATTAAACCCTACACACTGAGCTGTACAGTTCATGTCCGAAGTATATGCGCCGCGCGCACACGTGCACACGCGACCGGATGCGCGTGTCGAGATGTTTTGAGGAGGAGCCTTTGGACGCTAGATTCAAAAACTGTTCTCCTGATGAAATCCTCCAGAGTGCTGCTTTAAGTGGAAGAGTTACTTGTGGTAAGTTACGGTGTGAGTGAGCTTATCAAAGTAGGCCTGAGCTTTACCAGACTGGGTACCTGACTGAGACCGCTCCGTGGATCACCTCAGTGTGACGGGAGACCGTTTGAAGGTGGGATTCCTCGACGATCGCCTGGTCCCTGTGGGGGCAGGTTGAGCCCCCTCGGGGCGCGTCGATGTCCGTTGCTACGGGCTAGCGGTTCCATTTCCAGCAGGGAGCATCAGAGCCTGGCATTCCCGTGGTGTCAGAGAGCGTCAGACTGAAGGTGTCGGATCTCAAAAAGGGAATCAGGTTTCATCGGCCCGACGGGGCTGTGACCCGTACAGGAGGACCGGCAACTTTAGGAAATTAGCTGAGCTGTGTAGCAGGCTAACAGCCAGCGTGTCGTCTGGTCAGTGTCTAGACCAGAACTGAACACTTCCAGAAGAGGAAGAGCTATGTGGACCGTTTAGTGGAATGTGGCCCAATCAGGGAATTTTAACAAGGTCACATGACTCAAATCCTTAAAAGGGCAGTTCACCTTAATGAAGGGAGTATTAAAATACTTATTTAACCTTTTAGCAAAGTATGTATATGAAATAATACTGAAGCTGGATCAAACATTCATAATACTGTGGAAGAAAATGCATTAATCACATTAAAGACATTTCTGAGCAGTAGATTAAAGTGTCATTTTAGGAAGAGACACAAAGAGTCTTTAAGTTTTATTATTATAACTAAAGAGTCCTGTGGAGTCTTCCGGCACGACCGAACCCTTGGAGGAATGTTGATTCAGGTTAAAACATAATAAAGAGTCATTATAATCCGAGTTATTGGGAAAAAGATGGATTATTGTTTGTGATGGTCACATGGGTCAGAGGTTATAGCGTATTTGATAACGCTACAAAACAAATCCATAAAACAAAGAGTTCATCGTGGTAATCGTGTCTGTTTGTTGCAGGAAACAGTTTAAAAAGTCTAAAGTTAAAACTGGACTGTTTTTGTTTTTCTAGGCACTACTACTCTCCCTCAGCCCAGGCTCTGTTCTGTCTGGCCATGACAAGTTCCTACCACGCCTCAAGTGTCCTTACCCTCCTGGTCCTCGTCATATCGCTGTCCTTTATCCCCCTGTCCACGCCCAGTGCAATCAGTGCTCTTGGAGGTGCTGATAACCGACACAGTTATGGGCTTCCAGTGTTGAAAAACACAGAGGGCAGGCTGGAGCAGATACCAGCAGCTCCCGAAAATCAAGACGGAGAAGAGGAGGAACTCTTTAAAGGTGTTGATCCCAAGAGATTAGCAGCTGTTTTACTGGAAGCTCTGAATCACTCTCATCCTCTGCAGGTGAGAAGGAGGGGCGAAAAGGAGCAGGATGGGAGTGAAGAGGGGATAAAAGCAGAGAGAGAAGAGGCATACACAGGTACAGCAGCCAGAGACAGAGATGGACGGCAGGAGTTGGAGATGTGGATCGCTTCACAAGGAAAGGACATGGAGAGAGCTCAGGAAGAAGAACGAGAGAGAGCTTTGGAGGAGGAGGAAAAAATGACCGAGAGGGTGACAAGCCATACAACAAGCCACGTGGTTCAGATGCCAACCGGGCAGCAGCCGAGTGGTCCTGATGGAACAGCAGAAAGTGGTGCTTCTTCCCACCAAGGATCATCTAACCCCAAGCAGGGCAGCAACCAGGAGGAGGAGCAGCTCAACTCTGAGGAGCTCAAGAGCCTTGAGACTGTCATGAAAGAGTTTCCACGCTTGAACACCAAGAGAGGTGATGATTCTGAGCAGCAGCAGAGAGAGAGCAGAGCGTTCAGCAGCTACAACGATGTCGGACTTAAAGGCAGCGACCTCACTTTGTCCAAGAAGAAACTCAAATGGCAGGAGGAGACTCAGAAGGCTCTGCACTTCCCAACGTTTACAGGAGACAACTCCATAGACAAGTATATGGATGGTGTTTATTCCAGCAAGGCAGCACATTCCGCATCTCCAGCAGAGCAAGAGGTGACAGCAGATGATGGCTCAGAGGAGGAAGAGGAGGTGCTGAGTCCAGAGGAGGAGGAGGCTCGAGCCAAAGTAGAGCAGGAGGAGATGCTGAGGCAAGCAGCAGAGGCCCAAAGAGCCAAGATGGAGGAGGAGAAGTTGGCTGACATCGCTTCAGACATGCTGCTGCGCTACATGGTCAAACAAGACAACGGCAACAAGAAGTACGCCTCATCCGTGTCTAACGCTGCAGAAGACAAGAGGTCTAATGAAGAACTGGACGTCACAGAGGAGGACGACATCGATCCTCAGACCATCGACAAGCTGATTGAGATCTCCAGCAAGCTCCACCTCCCTGCAGATGATGTGGTGGACATTATCACTGATGTTGAGAAGAAGAAGAAAAAAGACACGCCACCTGAGATGGCTTCACTTTTGCACAATCGCCCTTCACCCCCGTCTTCCTCACTTCTTCCAGGATGGCAGATTTTGAACAATAAGAATAGTTTGTCAGTTTCTAAGCAACCGTCTCCAGCTGTGAATCCCCTCAAGACATGGTTTAATGAGAAGAAACCAGCAAAACCAGATGGTTTAGTGTCCAAACCTTCACCTGCCTATCACAGTTTCTGGCCTAATGCTGAGAAGTCATTCAAACAAAACCACTGGTTCAAATCCCCCAAGTCTCTGTGGGCTGCCTACCCCTACTCTCCTTACACATACGCCTCCTACTACCAGAGGAAGCCTTTCCATGACTACTACCCCTTCTACTTCCACCCTCTTCCCAGGCCCAGGTCGTACTACCACACATCGAAACCCAGGGAATTCCCAGGGAATTCCGTAGATGACTCGTACACATTCCCGCCCAGAAGACGATACCACAGCTGGGTCCAATCACAGCTGAGGAAACCTCCCTTACAGCTCCAACAAAAGTCCTACATCACCACCAACTACCACCCTCCAATAAACCCCCGGCCTTTTCAGCAAGTCTTCATCCCCAGAGTCCAACCCCCTTCCCAAACAGCAGCCGGCCCCCCTCAGCTTTACGCCCTAGGCTCAGGAACTGAAGGGACCAAAAATCAGGATTATTTTGACTTTGGGAAGTCAGACAGCAGCGTTCATGATGATCTGGAGAAATACATTCAGCAAATTCTCATCAACAGACTGCAGATGAGGGACTGAGGAGTGATAAGAGCAGAACATGGAGACGGAGGTTAGAGACAATGGAAAGGACAGAATTTCTTTTTCATTAAGTGATGTTTTTGTTGGTTTACATGTTTGTTTTTTTGGTTGTTGTTTTGGTGAGGCTTTCATCCAGTGGCGTAGGTTTGCTCATGACATTGGTGGGAACAAGGACGGTCGCGGAAGGGCTCGCCAAAACAGGAAGTGCAGATTAAAGTGATCCATCCTGGTCCCGGTCTGGGGACCAGTCCAAAGTTACCAACACCGGGAAAATGCCCGATGACCAGTCCTCATCCAGACCCAGAGCATGTGTCTTTGGCGAAGCGACTCGGCGCAGACCGCGAGGGGCTCGCACTGGTCGATCCAGACACGTGTGCCTCCTTACCCTGGACACAGATCCGTCCGCCGACTCCGCCCATAGACGCACAACACCTGGTCCACTGGGCTGCACTATTATTGGTGGGGATGCATCGCTATTTCTGCATCCTTGGATCGTATTAGTGGTGGGGACACTTCAGTGATCACTGGATGTTGGTGGGGACGTCACCTCCGTCCACGCCAAATCTACGCCCATTTAATCCCATTTCCATTTAACGGGGTGGAGGTTGTAGGATGGCCCATTAGAAACCATAACGATGCAAAAACAACACGGCAGCACTCTGCTTAGACTTCATTGTCATCTTACAGGAAGACACTTGAATACCGTTGGAGAGTTGTTGAGAACGGGCTCATGAATGGTGTGTTTTGGTGAATTCCATAAACATTTGATGATCAATGATTTCATGTTCAACCCTATGAAAGAATATTTGACGTGGTGTTCTATCAGGAAACTGAACCACTTGTGATTCTTTAAATAAGGACATGCAAACGTTGGTAAAACTGACTTAGTCAAAACCCATAAAGACCCTGGACGTGGACAGCTGATGCTCGGCCTTGACTTTATTTTAACACACAGCTTTTACAGGGACATTCTGAGGCATTCTATCAGTTATTTATCTACAGTAAGAACCACACCCACCAGTGACATCACTCAATGTTGGCTAAAACAGGAAGTAGTCCTCTGACTGGAGAAATACCCATGGCTAGTCAGATAAGAAAAGACACTGCTGCACTGTTTAGGATTATTGGGTGAACATTGTGGTTATGGTGGGCTGATGTTTAGACAGGACAGGGTCATCTCACAGTTTAAAGGGACAAGAGGGAAGATTTTAAATAAAAATAATCATGCATGCTCAGTTTTAAGTGATGAAGCATTCTAAATCAAAAAGAATGAGGCCACCCATGTATCATTCCATTATCTAGAACAGGCTGTGAGCTGTAAAATGTTCTGCAGTTCGGGAACGAATTTCCCGCGCTGTCCTACGGATGTGACGTCAACACACATTTTAACCAAATAAAATGAACTATTTGGCACCATCTTCAGCTCTCAACCCACACTGTTCCTCTTTAGCTCAATAGCACCCCCTAGTGTTCAATATAAGAAACTACAACAGAAATCACAAGTCACAGACAGTGAAGCCACTGGTATCGGTTCCTGGTATCGGGTAACTTTAACCGATACCGGTATCGGTGCATCCCTAGCAGCTAGCAAGATTAGCTCTGTTAGATCGGCTCCTGCGGTCTTTCTGTGTGTGTGTGTGTGTGTGTGTGTGTGTGTCACGGGGCATTGTTTTACTATATTTCCTTTTGTATTAATAACATGTATTTTTATTTATGGAATCATGTCTCCGGCTGCCTTTGGTTGAACCCTTATGAGATAGTTGAGAAGTTTGTGCACGCTCCCGTTCGAGGCTGTAGTTACTTGCAGCGCCAGGCGTGGCGCTCATGAGGCTCGTTTTTCAAATCTTCCCTCTTCTCCCTTTAAGGGATTTGTTATTTGGTGAAACTAGTAGGTTGAAAGTAAGGCCACTGGAATTCTTTGGCATTTTGACTAATGACATTGTTGTAACAGTTACACAGACAATCAGACAGTTTCATTCTAATTATCACAAGTGGTCCAGGCTTGGACCTAATGACACCTCACAGGGAGACGGAAGGACAGTTAGGTTGTTTTTCTCCAGCAGGACTCAGTTTAAATAAAACTCTAGTAACTCTTTAAAAGGAACTCCATTCCATTTAAATTAAACTCTGGTTCCTTTAAATGGAACTGGTCATGACCTCACTACTGACATGGGAAAAGCATAAAACGAGGAGGTAAATGGTAACAAAGCCTGATGCACAGAGGCCTGGAGAACACAGCTCTGATGACTCATCTATCTGCTGAACTTTAAACACCTTGTTACCATGGCGCCAGCGCCCAGAGCGAGTGTAGATCAGTTGATCCCTCTGTAAAAACAACCAGTAGAAATATTCATCAGCAGTAGTGGCTCAGTGGGTGGAGGGTTAGGGGGGTCGTCGGCTCAATCCCGCCTCCTGCTGGGTCACTTTGTCTTTGGTTAAGATATTTCACCTTCCTGATGGTGGTGTCTGGTGTATGGCAGCTTCACGTCTGTGGCTACAATGTAGCTCACTGTGTGTGTGTGTGTGTGTGTGTGTGTGTGTGTGTGTGTGTGTGTGTGTGTGTGTGTGTGTGTGTGTGTGTGTGTGTGTGTGTGTGTGAGAGTGATGAATCCTGATCTAGTCATTTCATTGAGCTGTTTTCTGTTTGACACAGATGTTTGGTTTGTTGTCCTTCTGGCGCTGAGCAGTGAGCCAACCCACCAGTGACATCACTCAGAGGTCCAGCCCCTCTACAGTATAGATGAGCTGGGTTCCTAAAAACAAGGTGACCTAATGGAAGAAATCAAGCTCTAAACCTGATCTTCTGTCATTTGATCTTTGTAATGAAAAGGATTAAAGGATGAAGACAGAGGCGAATGTCTGCACGTTTATAGATGCATTAATAAAATGATTCTTTAAAAAAATACAAGCATTAATAAAAATTAAAAAAAAGAAAGTAAGTGAACCTGAAGTCAAGCCCCTGTGTTTACAGTGTTGGTCCTTCTCTAGCGTGTTGTGACTCATAAACAGCAGTCTGATGAATGTTAGCTACTAACACAGTGAACATCAATATTTTTGCTACATACAAAGAGTCTAATAAAGTTCATACTGTTACAACGACTGTGGACCAGAGATCTTTTGTTTTAGAATTAAAATGAATTCTCCTAAAGCCAGTATCAGACTGGTGGCAGTCCAGTGGTGCTCTCCTTCAGGCCTCTCCCAGCAGGTTGTAGGTCAGATGTCACTGGTGTTCAGAAGAACAGGCCCAGGGGCCTCATTTATAAAACTTTACATCCAATCCTATAAAATGTCCTTTAGCTCAGCAAATAAATGTACCAGGCTCAAAGTCAGCAGGGGGCAGTGGCGGCCCGTCAGTAGGGGGCGCTGGTGCGTCACTCCACCAGTCTCACAGGAGGAAGAAGAAGATTGGAATCACAAAATAGTTTTATGAAAATGAAACTAAACGATCTATCCACTATACATACTATAAGTGCTGTGTATAATCTGCATTTAGGTGTAGTTTTAAAATGTTTTCTCATTTTTTTAACAGACTGAAAGGTCATGTGATGTACTTCCTGTTCCTTTGGGGGTCTTCTGCGCATGCTTCGGGACCTACGCTCTAACTGGTGCATGTGCACTGGAACCCCCTTCAATACAAAGTCTAGGAGAGCCTTGGGGCTCCTGAACTATGAGCAGAAGACCGGAGTCCAGGGCCGGATCTAGCCAGCCCCACTGGGGGGGGGGGCAGTCTGGGCATGATAAGAATGATCACACCCCCCCAATCCCTTAGATGCATCAAAAACTCCACCATCATCATATCAGTTCCTCTATCCATAGATTTATGTTCATATTTGATCCCTACCCTCTGCATTTACCCGGACTTGGGACGGAACAAGTAGGACACTGGCTGATGCCCTGTTGAGGCTGACCTCATCTGGTTAGGTTTGGTTTGTTTAGGGTTTGTGTTCTTTTTGTGTTTTTTGTTCTTTTTGTGTTTTTTGTTCTTTTTTGTGTTTTTTGTTCTTTTTGTGTTTTTTGTTCTTTTTGTGTTTTTTGTTCTTTTTTGTGTTTTTTGTTCTTTTTGTGTTTTTTGTTTTGTTTTTTTGTTGTTCTTTTTTGTGTTTTTTGTTTTGTTTTTGTGTGTTTTTTGTTCTTTTTG
The DNA here is from genome assembly GCA_006937965.1 of Callopanchax toddi. Classification (NCBI taxonomy): domain Eukaryota; kingdom Metazoa; phylum Chordata; class Actinopteri; order Cyprinodontiformes; family Nothobranchiidae; genus Callopanchax; species Callopanchax toddi. The sequence goes on along the minus strand of SSNR01000269.1, from coordinate 515,661 downwards.
TGTTTTTGTTTTGTTTTTTTGTTGTTCTTTTTTGTGTTTTTTGTTTTGTTTTTGTGTGTTTTTTGTTCTTTTTGTGTTTTTTGTTTTGTTTTTTGTTCTTTTGTGTGTCTTTTGTTCTTTTTGTGTTTTTTGTTTTGTTCTTTTTGTGTGTTTTTTGTTCTTTTTGTGTTTTTTGTTTTGTTCTTTTTTGTGTGTTTTTTGTTCTTTTTGTGTGTTTTTGTTCTTTTTGTGTTTTTGTTTTGTTTTGTTCTTTTTTGTGTGTTTTTTGTTCTTTTTTGTGTTTTTTTTTGTTTGTTCTTTTGTGTGTTTTTTGTTCTTTTTGTGTTTTGTGTTTTGTTTTTTGTTGTTCTTTTTTGTGTTTTTTGTTCTTTTTTGTGTGTTTTTGTTCTTTTTTGTGTTTTGTTTTTTTGTTCTTTTGTGTGTTTTTTGTTCTTTTTGTGTTTTTTGTTTTGTTTTGTTCTTTTTTGTGTGTTTTTTGTTCTTTTTGTGTTTTTTGTTTTGTTTTGTTCTTTTTTGTGTGTTTTTTGTTTTGTTTTGTTCTTTTTTGTGTGTTTTTTGTTCTTTTTGTGTTTTTTGTTTTGTTTTGTTCTTTTTTGTGTGTTTTTTGTTCTTTTTGTGTTTTTTGTTTTGTTTTGTTCTTTTTTGTGTGTTTTTTGTTCTTTTTGTGTTTTTTGTTTTGTTTTGTTCTTTTTTGTGTGTTTTTTGTTCTTTTTGTGTTTTTTGTTTTGGCCTACATCCGGCCTCGCTGGAGTCTCAGCTCAGATCTGGACGTTGACCCAGAAGCTCTAAGTAGCTCATGGAGTATTTAATCATGGAGGAAACTAAATGATATTTATTCAAAGAATCCTTCTTGACAGCTTGTGACGACCCAACTGATTGATTCCATGTGTCCTGATTTAAAGCTGCACTCGTTCATTTGGTAAACAATGTAGCTTTTAACTTTTTTCATGCCTCTTAACAACGTTCTAACACAGTATAGCTATAAATATATTATAGAGATAAAAAAACAAAAAAAATCAATAAAGTAGTTGTCCCGCAGTTCTCTAAAAACGATAGGATTAGACAATCCGGCTGTCTGTCACTTCCTCACTGCTTGGATCCTCCATTAATGCTGCTGGAGCATTTTTCAGCAGAACATCCAGGAAGTGAGAGAAGGACAGAAACAGCTGTTAGCGCTTCAGATTTAGGAGAAAATACCAGAGTCCCAAAAAGAAAACACCTTTTCAGCAGGAAATTAAAATTTTTGGACGTAGAAAGAGGAAAAACCTGGGGGAATGTTTCAACAGCTGGTGTTTTGGTCTCTGTTGTTACCGTGGCAACGCAGGGTCCATGTCCAGGGAAAGGCTGGCCTACGGATTATACCTGACGGGAGGGGTGGGAGCTCTGAGACGTGTCTCCCCTACCAGGGGGAGCTCGAAACAACATGTGCAGAACAAACAAGGCGCTCAGATCTTTACCACAGTCTTTACCGTCTTTACTTTACCACAGTCTTTACAGATTTTACAGTCTTTACCACAGGACCACCAGGGCAACGTATGCCCATATATAACCATATTAGTCTTATAAAATCCAGACTTCACTTCTTCCTAACATCATTACTAATATAACATCCACTATCATGTTTCTAAGTGTTTTATTAACGTTTTTCTCTTCTGTGTCATCATTAGACACAATTATAAACAGATTTTTATAAACTATATTTCTGTCTCAGATCATTACTGGGTATTGATTCTCTGTACATCCAAAAAGAATCTAGATTTTAAAATTTGATAAATATTAATCACTCAAAAGGTTGATGAGGTAAAATCTATGACTCGTCATACAGTTTGACGAGTCATAGACCAGAATGTAACGCTTCACCAAATAAACGTGTATCAGATTCAGATTCGTTTATTAATGGCCACACAACGAGTTGGTGGAATTTGTTTTCAGTACAGCAAGGACATGCTCACATCTCAGTGTCAGTCAGTACACACAATACAAACAGTAGGCAGACAGTTAAGAATGCTTTAGATGGTGACTTGGTTTAATGTCTGTACGGCTGTTGGGAAAAAACACTTTTTGAATCTGACTGATTTTGTACGCAGGGACCTGTAGCGTCTAGCAGAAGGTAACAGAGTGAACAGGTGATATGCAGGATGAGCAGGTCCGAGGTGATTTTATTGCTCGTTGTGTGACGCGTTTATGAGACAGTGTGTCCTAGCAGGGGAGGGTATGACCTGTAATTTTAGATGATTTGTCTTTTAGTCGCTGTAGTTTTTTGCGTGAGTCCAGGTTACCATACCAGACTGTTGTGGATGAGGTGAGTATGCTCTGAATGATGGCGGTGTAGAACTGAATTATGATTTTTTGTCTGACTTTGAATTTTTTTAACTGTCTAAGAAAATATAATCATTTATTGGCTTTTTTATAGACCTGATCTGAGTGTTGTTTCCAGGTTATTACAGATGAGTGTAGCTAAGAATTTAAATGACTCAGTGATGGTTACAGGAGAGGGGAGGAGGAGAGAGGAGAGGAGAGGGAGGAGAGGGGAGGAGAGGAGGAGACGGGAGAGGGAGGAGGAGGGAGGAGAGGAGGAGAGGGGAGAAGGAGGAGAGGGGAGGAGAGGAGGAGAGGGGAGAAGGAGGAGAGGAGGAGAGGGGAGGAGGAGAGAGAGGAGGAGAGAGGAGAGGGAGGAGAGGAAGAGGGGAGAAGGAGGAGAGGAGGAGAGGGGAGGAGGAGAGAGAGGAGGAGAGAGGAGAGGGAGGAGAGGAGAGGGGAGGAGAGGAGGAGGAGGAGAGAGAGGAGGAGGAAGAGAGAGAGGAGGAGGGGAGGAGAGGAGGAGAGGAGCGGAG
>SSNR01000269.1:486509-504908 GCA_006937965.1 Callopanchax toddi | reverse complement strand
TTTATTTTTGTTTGATAAACTCTTGTAATGTGGTCGGAGCCAGTCCATGTAAAGTTTTGAACACAAGAATAGAATCTGTATATCTGATCATGTTTTCCCAGCTCAGTATGATGATGAGTTTTTGGTTTTCTGTCTAGAACCTTTACGGCTGGTTGTATTTATCGGTTTTTAAGTAAGGTTTTTAATCGCAGTACTTCATAGTCAGTTTCTGTTGAATAGTTCTGGTCTGTTAACATTGTAGAACTCATTGATTGTACCATACTTAACTTACTGTACAGAAATCTGGGGGTCCACATAGAAAACAGACACACAACCATTATTTATCTGGCAGAAAAGAGCTTTGAGAATTATAAATAACAGTTACTACAGAGATCCATCTAACCCATTATTTATTAAATATAAAATAATTACATTTCATGATTTGGTGAATTGGAAAATATGACTTACCATGTACAAAGCTAGTACAGATAGTCTGCCAACTAATATTCAGAAGATGTTTGTGAAAAGAGTCAGTAGTTATTTATTGAAAGGACATAAAATCTTTAATAAACCTGATTTAGAACCAAGACAAAGGAATGGAGTATTTCAGTGTTAAATTATGGAACAACCTTAATATGGAAATGAAAGAATCAAAGTCACTTCATGTTTTTAAAGGATGCTTCAAATCAAATCTATTGAGAAATTATGAAAGTGTAAACTAAGTTAGTGACTGTGTTTATTTTGGAAATATTGAAACAGGAAGTTAATTTTAAAATGAGTTTATATATATATACTGTAACTTTAGGAGATAATTATTAAGAATTTTGTTTGTAATAGGGGCAGATTATATAAGATTTTTTTCTTCTTTCTGCCCCTTTTCATTCAATTTTGTATTGTAAATATTGATGATAATTTGTTTGTATTTTATTCTTTTGAACTAAATAAATTTTTTTTTAAATAGTTGTTTTTATGTCGTTGTCCAGCTGGTTCATGTGTGAAACATTAAAATACAGTTCTGCTGATTCTTGAGTTTGATTTTCTCTGATGTAGTTAAAGTTTGACAAGTTAAACTTCATCCTCTGTACTTTGTTTTACTTGTTGTTTGAAGGTAAGTTGTGAGTCTATAACAACACCCAAGTATTTTAGAATATGCTAATTCAGTGCATATGCAAATTATCAACTACAATTAATAATATTTTATCAATTATTTATGTTCTTAAGGAAAAAGAACAAATCATTTTGACACGTGCCCAGGCTGGGATCTGAACCCAGATGAAAGATGGATCCTCTACCGCTGTTCCACAGTTCAGTTGTTCACTTTCACTGTTTTTGCTCTCTGTCACTCATTTCGTCTCCTCAGGTCTGATGTAACCACGAAACAGGAATAACCATAATAACACTGTGCTGACCTGGAAGAGTCTCTTGATTCTCTTGAATCTTTTAGAGCTCAAACCGTTGCGGAGTGCAGAAAAGCTTCGACGAGGACGCTCGGTGTTAAAGGGTTCAGATAACAACGCCAGACAGCGTCTCAATTTGTGGGACTTTTGAAAATTAAAGTAAATGTGGGACTATCTCGCACAAAACGGGACATCTGGTCACCCTAGTAGGTACCAGGTCTGATCTGGAACCGGACCGGGGGTGAGACTCATCCGGTGAAACACAGACTAGAGCCCTCAGAGCCGAGTCTGGGTAAGGAACAAACCCTGTCTCAGGCAGGCGGGGAGGTTGTTGTTAAAATGTAACGATTCAACCATATACTGTATGGTTTCTATAGATTTACTAGTGTTTTTAAAAAGACAGACTAAAAAAGTCAAAACCTCTACTTGTAGGGGTGCTGGGATTCAGTTTAGTGGCTAAAACACTCATGCTGTTATTAATCTTCCTCCTTCTATCCTGCTCTGGTCTTCCTCAGATGCTGACGGTTTCGTCCACAGAGCCCTGCACCCTGAGGAACTGTGACCTGTCTCCAGTTCAACAACCAGACCGAGGTCAGGAGCTGCTCACGCTGACCAGAAAACCAGAACCCTATCCACATTTAACCGGAGATTTTGAGACTGTTCAGGGTGTGTGTGTGTGTGTGTGTGTGTGTGTGTGTGTGTGTGTGTGTTAGTCAGACCCTGATGGTTTCATCCTGAAATGACTGATTTCCAGGCACATTTTTCAAAAAGTTGTAGTGAAAGCAGATTTTAGTTTTGTTCCATCTCGTTTCTGAACAGACTAACCTTCTGATGATTGACCCATCCTTCATCTCTAGTGGTTAGCAGCTTTCCTACTGTTTTGTCCTCCTAGGTAAAGTTCCTGACCCAGTCCCTCTTCCTGTGCTACTGAAGACCCCTACTCCCACCGTGGGTCCAGCCAGGAGACTTCCTGCACCGTCTCAGGTCCTCAGAGTGCCCAGTCAAATCTGTCTACCTCAGAACCAACCAGCCACCTCCTTCCAGTCCTTCACCACCCACCTCCAGCCACATAGGTCCACACAGAGCCCTTCAGCCAGTGTGAGGGCAGCGACAGGACTAGCTGGACCAGGCTGGACCTCAGAACCAACAGCCTCCTGTTCCAGGTCTCAGGCACCTCCCCCTCCCTCCTCCTCTACCCTTCCATCTGTTTCTCTGCACACCACTGCACATGGTCCCGAGACATCCAGAGACAAACATGTGGTGGACTTTGAAAGAATCTACAACTTCCTGAGTGTCATCCAGGAGCCCGGAGAGGTCTTTCCTCTCACAGCAATGGGTGAGTCTACTTCCTGTTTCATCAGGTGGTTCTGCTCCAGTTGGTCATGATGGATGAATCAGGTATAAATGGACACTGGATCGGGTTGTCCTCATACGAAACGGCACCAAAATCCCAGGATCTGATTGGTTTATACTGGTGGTGGGACTGGATTTAAAAATTAATCAAATACAATGAGAGGCTTTTTAAGAAGTAAACGCAATTAAATGTGTTTTATTAGTACAAGAAAATGTGTTTTTCCATTATTTTAAATGATTTCAGTGATGGATCAAATAACGGTCACAGACATTAACATTGTAAATGCTTAGTTTAGGAAAAAAATACATTTCAATTCAAAAAGACCCCTGGTCAGGACCTGAAGGCTGGTCAGGACCTGAAGGCTGGTCAGGACCTCCTCTCTAGTCAGACACTTAGATCCTTAAGGCCAGGCTCAAGCACAGGAGCCATGTTGAGCCTCTCCAGGTTGAATGTAGCTACATGTTGGTTAAGTCCTTTGTGAAAGCAGTCTGAGAAGTCACCATGTAGTCTGAGTCCTCATCAGAGACCTCCATGAAGTGGAGCAGGTGGCAGAGAGCAGGTCAGACCACTGACCACCGTTTGGTTCACCTCCAACAAGCTCCGTCTGCAGGAGACACTTCAAGAAAGTCATGATTCGTCTTAGGGCCAAACTTTCATTTCCCGATAACGATGAACAGACGAAACACAGAACACCTCCTCCTCCACTGTGACCGACATGCATCATATAAACCAGTAACCTGACTTCAGTCATGTGTTTTCAGCTGGGTGTTTCATATCTCTGTTCACTAAGCTCAGGTTTCTCCAGCGTGTAGACTGGACCCAGATCTTTACAGATGTTTGGTAACAGCAGCAGTGAGGAGCTACATGGTGTGTGATGAGTCTGGAGTGTATTATTTACTCCAACACTCGACGCTGCTCTAGCAGCTTTTCCTCGCTGACTGTCTCTGTTTTCTTTGTCGTGGTTTTTGTCCAGGTGATAAAATAAATTAGTAGTGTCTGAGTCGGCAGACTTTACAAACAGCTGCTGTCTGGTCCACGTCGGTCTGTTTCTATCTAAACCACATCCATGAGACAGGAGTTGTCCCTCTTTTAGGAACAAGCTCCTGGGTTTGGGTTAGCTGGTTATCCTGTTGACTCTGGTATAAAACGCGTCCGCTGCGTCTGCCTCCATGTTTTTTATGTTTTGCAGCGCGGCGCGTTCATGAGCATGCTGTAAAGCGCACTATGACGTAAATTACTGCCCTAAAACTCCTGCAGTGGTGTAAACGGTAGAGCTTTATATTTGATGATAGACATTTTCTATCGTCCATATTTCATCATATCGTTCAGCCCTAATTCATCTACACAATAACTGTCAGCTATAGAGCCGTTTGAAGAAACCGTACCAGTTAAAGCTAGTTCTCTTACCTGCATGGCTGAAGGGCCTCTGGAGTTTCACCAGCTCTGATATCTGGAGCTTTTGTTTGTCTAAAGCAGCAAAAACAGAGCCTGGTAAACCAGACTAGATATCCTCATATCACGGGTCACAGGCCATTAAAACGACTCATTCATGGGGCGGGATCAGCGGTTGTCAATCAAACCGTCTTCACATGCTATTGGATAGCGCTAGGACCAATCAGAGCCGTTTAGCAACAACCGTAACTAGCTGGTAAATTAACTTTTACCGTGTCCCGTCGGCAAAGCAGCCAATAAATCCTCTTTCAAAATAAAAGCCTTAAGTTCCTCTATCTGTTCACGTCTTAGAGAAAAACCCAAATCTAAATCGTCTACAGTTCATAATAAAACGGTTTTAAAGGAACGCGGTTCCCAAGAGTCCACCACGTTGTTTACTTTCAGAGTCGGAGCTCTGACATCATCGGCTAATCCCGCCCACCAACCCATTAGAGCTCTGTGATTGGCCCGGTACGAGACTGACCGGACCAATCAGTGAGCAGCAGAGGTTCCAATGGAGCGTGTCTAGACCAGAGTCTACAGAGCAGAGCTGAAGGTCTAGTTCATTGGGCTAACAAAACCAGCCTCTTGATTCTTTAGTAGAAGAGCGTTGGATTCCACCGTATGGAAGCATCCTGTGTGAGTGGCTCTATAATGTCATCAGAATGACCAACTGAGGCCCAAGGATCCCAGTCAGAGACACAAAGTCTGCTTTCTGTAACACATCCAGGTTTTCAATTGTTGTTGAAATCTCTCCTGTTGCTACTTATCTTGTACCGCTGATTGTGGTCTACAGTCCAGAGTGATCCAGTTTGTGAGAGTTTTAGTAAGTTTGTCCAATGTTTACTGACTAATTTACAGTATATATAACGTATTGGCCCGAATATAGGACGACCCTGATTATAAGACAACCCCTTTTCAAGACTAATCTTCAGAAAGAAAGACTAAATTCACTTTTTAAAGAAACTATTTTTATTGAAATTTTGGGAAACTAATTTAAATACTAATAATGACAGACTGCTTTAATATTTGCTTATTAACAGTGGTGCACACAACTAGTCCACCAGTCCGCCGTACTGATCTCTCTGCCCGACACACCTTTACTGACAGGAGCTTTCATGGTCGGACTGTGTGGCCCATCGATCATCAGACACTGATGAACTTCACATCCAGTTGTGGCGCTGTGATGGAGTTTTCATTTAGAGGAAGCTTATTTACACACAAACCCAAATACACAAAAAGAATGGTGATACTTCAAGTCTAAAGTTTAAGGTTAGTAACAGCTGATCCACTGTTTGGATCAGCTGTTGCTAACCTAACAAGAAATGCTAAACCTCTCAGAACTTCCCTCAGAAACCCAGACCTGAGTCACAAACCAGACCCACCAGATGAGCTCTGAGCTCATCTTAAAGGGACACTCCACCAGAAAGTTTTTTTTTTTTTTTTGTCTATTGTCATTTTCCTCATAGTTAGATCAGTGGGCAAAAACAATTTGTAAACAGCCCAGCTGTTATCCTGATCCAGCAGTACTCCTTTAGCATTAGCTTAGCATAAAACACTGTAAGTGAATGGCAACAACTAGCATGCTAGTAGTTACCATCATAGATATCATGTATATCACTAGATGTCTCACCCGCGCTGTTCATCAATGGACCCTGACGTCCCTACGCTGGCGGCCATCTTACTTCATACAGCTGCCCCCTTTCTTACATTGGTGTCAATGAAGCATGTACTGATAAATACCTCTAACTTGATCAATTTTTAACCGATTTTCAGACGGTTTGCATTTTTATAAACGTCAGAGACGTGGCTGTGAATATATATCAAAATAATATATCAATAATGGTCAGGAAATTCATAAATTGTAAAAGTATCAAATCTCAAGTTGATACATAACGTTTGTAAGAAAGTAACCCGTTTGTAAATCCGTTCATTTTTCATCGAGTTATGATTATTTTTAGTTAAGTTTATCATTTACCTTCCATCTGCTGCCATAGAGAGCAGAACGTCAGCTGTCCGAAGCAAGATGGCCGCCATGCCAAAACCTATGATTGGCTGAGGTTTTCAGAGAGTTGCAAGAGAAGAGAACCAACTCATTAATTTCCTTTTCTTTTTTCTTTTTTTCCAATCGCCACAATATATTTATAGATATACTATGTTAGAACGTTTGTTCTTCAAATTACACAGAGCAGCTTTGAGTGACTCTTGTTTCTGTTGTTGGTCTCAGAGAGTGCCATAGTGCTGGACCTGCTGATGTCTCTTCCAGAGGAACTTCCTTTGCTGGACTGCAGAAACCTGCACAAACACCTGATCCAGGTACAGCTGCCTGCAGACTCGCCATCTAAAGACTCTAGTCCTGACTCAGACTCACCATCTATAGACTCTAGACCTGACTCAGACTCACCATCTATAGACTCTAGACCTGACTCAGACTCACCATCTATAGACTCTATACCTGACTCAGACTCACCATCTACAGACTCTATACCTGACTCAGACTCACCATCTACAGACTCTAGACCTGACTCAGACTCACCATCTATAGACTCTAGACCTGACTCAGACTCACCATCTACAGACTCTAGACCTGACTCAGACTCACCATCTATAGACTCTAGACCTGACTCAGACTCACCATCTATAGACTCTAGACCTGACTCAGACTCACCATCTACAGACTCTAGACCTGACTCAGACTCACCATCTACAGACTCTATACCTGACTCAGACTCACCATCTATAGACTCTATACCTGACTCAGACTCACCATCTATAGACTCTATACCTGACTCAGACTCAGCATCTATAGACTCTATACCTGACTCAGACTCACCATCTACAGACTCTATACCTGACTCAGACTCACCATCTATAGACTCTAGACCTGACTCAGACTCACCATCTATAGACTCTAGACCTGACTCAGACTCACCATCTATAGACTCTAGACCTGACACAGACTCATCTATAGACTCTAGACCTGACTCAGACTCACCATCTATAGACTCTAGACCTGACTCAGACTCACCATCTATAGACTCTAGACCTGACTCAGACTCACCATCTACAGACTCTAGACCTGACTCAGACTCACCATCTATAGACTCTAGTCCTGACTCAGACTCACCATCTATAGACTCTAGTCCTGACTCAGACTCACCATCTATAGACTCTAGACCTGACTCAGACTCACCATCTATAGACTCTAGTCCTGACTCAGCCTCACCATCTATAGACTCTAGTCCTGACTCAGACTCACCATCTATAGACTCTAGACCTGACTCAGACTCACCATCTATAGACTCTAGACCTGACTCAGACTCACCATCTATAGACTCTAGACCTGACTCAGACTCACCATCTATAGACTCTAGTCCTGACTCAGACTCACCATCTACAGACTCTAGACCTGACTCGGACTCACCATCTATAGACTCTAGTCCTGACGCAGACTCACCATCTATAGACTCTAGTCCTGACTCAGACTCACCATCTATAGACTCTAGTCCTGACTCAGACTCACCATCTATAGACTCTAGACTTGACTCGGACTCACCATCTATAGACTCTAGACTTGACTCGGACTCACCATCTATAGACTCTAGACCTGACTCAGACTCACCATCTATAGACTCTAGACCTGACTCAGACTCACCATCTACAGACTCTAGACCTGACTCAGACTCACCATCTATAGACTCTATGTCTGGTTCTTTGACTTCATTCTTCTTGATTTCGACTGCTGTTGTAGTTTGATGCGATTTAAAGGATCCAGGTCAGTTAAATCTTAAGGTCTTTTGTGTAGCAGACTGAGAGCCAGTGGAAGGAAGCCAACACTGGTGTTCCAGTGTCTTTGTACAGTCACTTTCCAGTGTTGATGTGTGATAAAGGCCCTGTCTGTATCTTTATAACAGAAGCAGGTCTCCACCTTGGTTTTTACTGAAACAAAGTCCTCATCTTCTGAGCTGACATGTTTATCTAATTACATTTAAAGACCCGTCAAGACCTGATGGAACATTGGGTGAATGGAGTCACAGGTCCAAGAACATCAGGGTTGATGTCCAGATCTTTTCCTCCAATCAAAATGACTTCTGTTTAATTGATATTTAGGTAGAGAAAGTTGACATTTAACATTATTTAATCCATCCTGTTTTTTTCTGTAGGGTAAATGTCGATCTGAACAGTAGAACAGAATGTTAAAGATGTAATCCCAAAAGTAGCACTTATAATAAGAACATACAGCCGAGGAACAATGGTCCAATGAGCTGATAGAACCCAGTGGGGAGGTGTTACTTAAAACCAGGTGTACTGTAGTTGTAATGATGTACATTTTAATAAGTTGTCAATCAGATACTAAAGTAATCAAATGAAATATTTTGTTCAGTTTTAATCTCTGATGGTGCAGAAAATTGGTTCTTTTGGGTTTACCAGGGAATCACAAACGTTAACATTTTGACACAAAGACAAAATATACTTTATAGAAATTAGTTTTATTATAACAAACTAATGATTATCAAAATAAAACACAGAACATTTATCAAAGTAAATTTAAGGACATTAAAATGTCTAATGGGAGTTTTCTGGAAACGCGTGAAGGTTGGGAATTAATCAAATTAACCTGATTAAGTTTAATTTATTAATTACTGTGATTGATTAATTATCTCTGAACGATTAACAGTCTGACACCAGTCTAGGACCAGACTTCAGCTCCTTATTGGATCCAGGCTGCCTTGAAGAAAGTCTGAGACCTCAGCGCTGCGCCACATCGCGCCGTTATTTTGAATATAAACCATTATAGTCCGTCAGGTCACTCACACGGGGAGCGCCACAGCGCGTCCCAGAAACGCCAGTCCACGCCACGGCGCTAAAGATTCACACTAGTTCTATTGTTGCGCGTGGCGCAGCTGAGTGTCACAACATGGTGGAGTTCTTTATGACACAGATATTACGATGCAGGACGGCTCCTGGCACACATACATGGGTTGACTCTTGTTTACAGTATTGATAGTTTTTAACTATTCTAATAAACAGCTGACTGACCCATTTTGAAGGAATTAGAATGAAAGAGTCCCACAACACGTCGTGGGTTCGCGTCCCGGCTCTGCGGCCTCTCTGCGTGGAGTTTGCATGTTCTCCCCGTGCGTGCGTGGGTTTCCTCCGGGTACTCCGGTTTCCTCCCACAGTCCAAAGACATGACTGTCAGGCTAATTGGGTTGGTAAATTGTCCTTAGGTGTGAGTGGGTGTGTGGTTGTTTGTCTCATTCGTCTCTGTGTGGCCCTGCGATGGACTGGCGACCCGTCCAGGGTGTCCCCCGCCTCTCGCCCCTTGACCGCTGGAGATAGGCACCAGCTGCCCCGCGACCCTCTGTGGAGGATTAAGCGGCTACAGAAAATGGATGGATGGATGGAGTCCCACAACACATGACGCAGCTCTGATCACGTACAAACCAAAGAGCCACTTCCAGCTTCCTGTTCTCGATTCCAGCCTGATGTTGTGACTGTCAAAAACAGTCACAGACATCAAAAACACATGATTTTACTATAATATTGCAAGCAGCGTTATATGGCGCGCCGCTTCAGGAACGGGTCCTGTAGACGGCAGAATCGTGGCGCATGCGCTGCGCTTTGCGCCTCCGGTGTGTTTCAGGCTTCAAGAGGAGCTCCGCCCCCAGGACTCGGAGGGTGACTTGATGGCCCCTGGTGATCTGTGTCACTCTAGACCAGTGAAGACCGGTCCCAGGTAGCTTCCAGAGGGTAGAGTCATTCACCTTGGCTCACAGACGGTGTCGAGTTTAATTTAGTACTTGAGACAAACTGCAGCTGGATTAAATACAGTTCTCTGATTGGATCAGAACTAGAGGTTGTTGCTGTTCAAAAGGATGAGCATCAGATAAACTCATTTCTTTCTTTCTGAGACCTGCACTAGGCTGCTGAACCTTACTGTTGGTGCTCCATCACCGCAGCGTTCAGTTAGAATTAGGTGGAGAACTTTGTAAAAACCCAGAAGTGTTAGTTTAAATATCATCATTAATATACTGATCTTAATCTGAAATGTGACCGATAATGAAACGTGATTAAATCAACTAGATTCACTTGATGTCACTGCTCAAAAAGGGAACACAAAAACAAGACCTTGTAGATCTAAACTAATGGGATATTTTTAATAAATACTTTGTTCTTTACATGGTTGAATGTGCTGACAACACAAAACTTATCACTGGAAATCCAATGTATCAACCCGTGGAGGTCTGGATTTGGTCTGAAAACGGAGGTGATGTCTCTCACTTCCACCTGTCGTCTGTTCCATTTGAACAACATGTGAAATGGATGGTTTGATATGGATAAATAGATAGTTTGGGTTCACAGAAGTGTGACTGACTTGTAGCTACATTGTGTTGTTTAAGTGTTCCCTTTAGTTTTTTGGAGAAGTGTATTTAAGATTTAAAACAATGCATTTGAAGTAATCATTGTTAAAGACTTAAATCATCAACATTAAAGACATTTTATCCTGAATAAACTCATCTTAATACGTAAACAATCATTTCTAATATTTGTAATCAAAGTCTGACATCTGTTGACCTTTCATCCACTACACAGTTATGACTTTTTTAAATCCTGTACCTGACCTCCTGCTCTCCATGTTCCAGGTGTATCTGTGTTTATCCGCTCCAGCTGACTCCAAGAAGGGCAGGGAGCTGCTGGCCCAGCTGAAGGGCGTCCGGACGGAGGTCCACGGGGCTCCGAGCCAGACCGCTGATGGCCACGGTGTCGGTACTGAGCTAAACGAGGCGGCAGCAGGAAACCGTGCTACGTCTAGCCATTCAGAGGCTGCTGATCTCCTGGGGTCCTGCCCCCTTCTCAACCCATTCATGGTACCAGTCAGACTGCTGAAGAGAGTCTAGGATTACCCGACGATCAGAAGGCATCACCCAGAACCGGTCCAGTTCTGGATGACCTCGTTCTCTTTACCAGTTTGTTCCTGAATGAATGAAGTCCTAAAGATGTCGGTTTAGCAGGTTTGATTGTTTTGCTGAAGAAACGTTTTTCTGCTTTTTAAGATGATAATACATTCTGATGTTTATGGCTGATTGGTTGTGATTGATAAAGCTGAAAGCTGATTGGACAATACAGAAACCCACATGAATTTAACATGCTTTTACATGTGAGGCCTGACGGCTGCAGCAGCATGGGTAGGGTGTCCGGACCCAGGATCCCCCTACCCACAAGGGAGGCAGCGGGAGAACCAGACCCTGTTGGTCATTCATGCCTCACCTCCTCTGGTTGGCTTTTATATGAACACACCTGGGCACTGATTGGTTGGCTCTCCAGTCTTGCCAATTAGTCAACCACCATCCACCCAGTTGATCTGGTTTTAAGAGGCCGTGTCAGTTCCTTCCCACTGAATTCTGTGAGGCCCCGAATGTAAAACGGCGTAAGGAAAAATGCTCAGGAGCACGAAAAGGCAGTTGGCTTCTGGATGAGCCTTCACTTCAAACGCTCGAGGTTACACTTTAAGACCACAAATCAAGTCAAAACTCCTGTCCCTCATTGGTCCAGAACTGACCAGACCAAAGCAGAGACTGGCTGCTGGACTGAGGGAACTGGTAGTCTGTCAAAGAAAGACTCATAAATGTTGACTTATTAATTCATTGATACGTTTTAATAATTATCAATAAACATTTCTGAGGTAAAAACTGCACGCCCAAATGTTTTATTTAACAAAATAAACACAATTTCAAAGCAAAAGGAGAAGAACAAAAATAACTGTTTAATCACAAAATGAAGAAATCTGAACTCAGTTAAAACTGCACCCTGGACTGGAGTCAGAGCCCTGGTTTACAGGGGATCCGCGGGTCCTGAAAAAGCCTTAAAAGGTCGTAAGTTTGCATTTCCAAAATTAAGGCCTTAAATATCATTAAAAATGATAAATAATCCTTAAATTCAGTGTCCAAAGGTCTTAAATCTCTAGGGCCCCTATGATTTCTGGGTTACGAAGATCTGAAACTCAGCAGCACACCAGACCTCTGGGGTCTAGAAGGGTCTAGATGGGTCTAGAAGGGTCTAGACGGGTCTAGAAGGGTCTAGAAAGGTCTAGACGGGTCTAGAAGGGTCTAGGTCACTAAGGCTGTTATTGTCTCATTAATTCAGTAAAAAGGAGCTTTTAAAAATTATTTCCAGGTGAATGCAATACACTTTCGTAAGATATAATGCAGATCAATTATCTTGATGTTTATTTTTTTGCACTTTCACTTCCAATAAAGGTTTAGTCAGAACTATTTGTAAGGTGGTCACATCCCCTTTCCCATCCCGTGACTGTAAGGTCTTACATTTGATCAAAGCGGTCTTAAAACGGGTCTTAAATTTGGCTTCCTTGAACCTGCAGAAACCCTGGTTTAGAACCTCACAGGGCGCTGAATGGGCTGGGTGTTCTGATTGGCTGTGTGAGGAGGTGTGTATGGTGTGGAGTGATGGGACCAACATGCTCATGTTCTGTAACTTCAGAATTCCACATTTTGCTTTGAGCATTTGTCGTTATCACGTCTGCAGGCTCTGCTCATGGTAGGCCCCTTCAGTCCGGTTCCCTGGGATGTGGGGCAACAACAGGACGCAGCGCCCCAAAGACACCAACTTCCATTATTTTCACCTGTTTGCAAAAGTCACAGACGATGGAAACTGAACTCGCTCTAACCAAATAGACGATTTGGAACTAACTAAAATCCTCAGGCTCTAAAGCCACGTGTCCTGATCTAACCTGCTGGTCTCAGGAGACCACCTCAGGCCAGATCCCCACATTCAAGGGACCTCTGACCTTTGAATGCCAAAGCAACCGCTTGGATCCCGGGGGACCTTCACCTCAGCTTCATCGACTGGACTTTCTCCTGCCTCCAAAGGAGTCTCATCACCAGATCCAGTAAGGCTTGAACCTCCAGTGGCGGATGGTTCACGCACTTGATAAATGAATTACATTTCAATTAAAAGCTAAATCCAACCCTATTAGAATTATAAAACCCAGACTTCACTTTTTCCTAAAACCACTAATAATATATCTTATAACATTAAGTGTCTTATTACTGTTTTAGTTATATCATCTCCTTTTTCCTGTATCATCAGTAGACAATTAGAGTAATACATTTCATCAACTACCGTATATTTTTGTCTCTGCTTCAGATTATTAATGGTATTAATTCTCTGTTCAACCAAAAGAATCTAGATTTTAAAATGTCAATAAATATTAACCATTTAAAAAGGTTGATGTCTAAATTTTATGACTCGCCACAAATATTAAATGAACTTAATATTTTATTGAAAATGTATTAAGTCTCTACACCTGTATCTAGAGCATGTGGTGAGGAGGCATGCATGTAAATGACATCACCATAGTCCAACAGCAGCTCAAAGGGAGCTGAAACAAGCCTCAAATGAAAGACCAGACTTCATTCTGAAAAAGAAACCGAGTTTTTACCAAAGTTTTTTATCAGCTGCTGGATGTGAGCCTTGAAAGAGAGAATCTTCCATCAGAATTCCTAAGTATTTACTGACTCAATGACTGAACCCTGATATAGTGTTGTAAGTCAAGACCACACCACCCGAGACCAAGACTATATACCAAAGGAAAATTTATAATGGCTGCATGGTGGCGCAGTTGGTTGGCACTGTTGCCTCGCAGCAAGGAGGTCGTAGGTTTGCGTCCCGGCTCTGCGGCCTCTCTGCGTGGAGTTTGCATGTTCTCCCCGTGCGTGCGTGGGTTTCCTCCGGGTACTCCGGTTTCCTCCCACAGTCCAAAGACAGTCAGGCTGATTGAGCTGGTAAATTGTCCTTAGGTGTGAGTGGGTGTGTGGTTGTTTGTCTCGTTCGTCTCTGTGTGGCCCTGCGATGGACTGGCGACCTGTCCAGGGTGTCCCCCGCCTCTCGCCCCTTGACCGCTGGAGATAGGCACCAGCTGCCCCACGACCCTCTGTGGAGGAATAAGCGGCTACAGAAAATGGATGGATGGATGGAAAATTTATAATAAAACAACAATTTTTGTTATTTTTTATTTTTAACATTCTTTTAAATTGGCCTTTCCTTCAAAAAATGACATCATTAACTAAATCAGGAATGTCTTTTGGTCTTACTGAAAATTAAGGATGTACCGATACCACTTTTTTCAAAACCGATCCGATACCGATACTTAAATCTGAGTACTCGCCGATACCGATACTTCTACCACACAAAAAAATGCAGCAAATTGGAATACAGGTTTTATTTTTTCTTCTCTGCTTTTTACAACAAATAACTGAGTTAGATAAAAAAAATAAAATATATTAAAAAATGATCGCAAAACTAAAATATAAGGTGAAAAATAACCATTTTCTGTGATTTCACAGTGAAATTATTGCAGTTTTCCACATTTTAACCAAATAAAATGAACTATTTTGCACCATCTCCAGCTCTCAACCCACACTGGTCCTCTTTAGCTCAATAGCTCCCCCTAGTGTTCAATATAGGACACTACAACAGAAATCACAAGTCACAGACAGTGAAGCCACTGGTATCGGTTCCTGGTATCGGGTAACTTTAACCGATACCGGTATCGAGCGTCCCTACTGAACATTTTCACGGAGCTTTTCACCACCAAAATGTTAGCTAAACTAGATTTCAGTGAGCATACAGTGATGACATTTATGGTCACAAATAAACTGATTGGATCAACAGATTTCCCAGCAGGCTTTGTTATTTAGTAATTGTTGAAAATAACATGTAATTAATTAATTTTAATACATTTTACCCACAGTAAAAGTGACATCATTGTTACTGAAAAAAAAAGCATCTATTGAAGAAAAGTAAAGGATTCCATTTATATATTGTGAGCAGGTTGAGGGAGGCACCATGCCTGAAAGAGAAGGAGATGTAACCATTCAGTCCCTCCAGGATTTCACAGCAATTTGTTGTGATGGTTGCGGCCTAAAAAGCCTGATTTCACCACAGCTTTTGTGAAAAGTTGCAACAAAAGTTGCAGTATTGTCTTTTGCATTTTTGTTTAATTTTGTCAATAATCAGTTGAAATGTGTTTATAAAAATCCATTAAACATGTCAAATGATGATATTCTAACATTGTTATTGTAATAAGTGCACTGGAAGAACACCGGACCGTCCAGCAGAACATTCAGGTTTAGACTTATAAAGAACAGCTGCAGGTTCACAGAATTTACAAAAACTAAACTGTTTCTTGTCTGAGTATTATAAATCAGTCAGTGTCTCATGGTACCTACATCTGCTTACATTCATTTGAATACAAAAATAAATAAAATCCTGCAGACAAAAGAATTTAAAGTTCACACATCAGGTGCAAAAGGCTCCTTCAGAAAGACATGCTTATTAATAGTTTCAGTTTGATCATATTTTAAATGTTTCTGTACCATTGGCTTTATACAATGTGTGTGCATCTTATTTTAACATTTTAATTAGTGGTGGGACTCGATTCAAAACACGAATCAAATTTTAGACTTTGTATTTATTTAATCACAATTAATTACATTTTAAACTAGAAAATTTGCCCTAAAAATACTTTTTTTATTTAAAATGATTTTATTGTGGGAAAGAATCAAATAAAAGACCTATTATTATAAACTAAAGCTCCTTTCATTTATAAAAGAATGCATTTAAAGTACATTTTGGTTCAAAACAGTAGAAAAACCATAAAATATCCCTGAGCAGACCCTAAAGTACAATACTATTTTATTTGTTTGTTTGTTTATTAACATATGTTTATATGGAGGATTAACCCCTTGAGATGAAACATCTCGTCTTCGAGGGGGTCCTCCATCGCAACAAAAACAGATCAAAGATAACAGTCAATGACAGCATTACAACACACACACACACACACACACACACAACGGCTCACTATGCTCCAACCCACCCCACCAACACTAACCCCACAACAAATATGATAAATAATAATAATTAATTAAAAATAAAATAAACAAAGTATATACATGACCAATACAATCAGAACAAAAATAAACACAATTAGTAACATAGACACGTGTTGTGAAGATGTTCAGTCAGGGCTCTTCTAAACGCGGTAGATGAAGATATAGAACGGATGGATGAGGGGAGATTGTTCCAGTCTTACGGAGCTAAAACAAAAAGCTAATTTCCCAACCTCTCTTTTAATTCTGGGAACAACAAAAAAATGTGATCATTTTGTCGCAGATTTTGAAGTGAATTATAACGCACTGAATGTAACTTAAAGGTCCCATGACATCGGTTTCCATGTTTTCTGACTTATCTATCATGTTGCAACGTTGAGTTCTCACCTTAAACCTGCCAGAAAGAGCAAAAAACGGCGTCCATCTGTCTCCTAGTCCAGCCAGTGAGAAGCTCTTCCAGATTTCAGACCCAGGTTTCAAACCGTTTTTTTCACTCCAGCCCGCTATGAGGTCATAGTGATCCGGACTTGCTTATATGGTCAATTCTCCTCCCACATGCACGTTCACGACACCTGGAGCGAGGCGGTGCCGCCGCCATTGCCCATAGACCGTGTAGTGTTTAGTTTCAGTTTCGTTTCTCTTTCACGCGACGGCACTGCCCCCTACTGGACACTGCCCCCTACTGGGCACTGCCCCCTGCTGCAGCAGAAGTGTCAGGCTGCCAAATAAGGAGAAACCCAGCAGAACCGGAAGGCGGCGCTTTCTTCTGATCTCTGAGTTGCTCGTTAGGAAATAATTACAGCGTATTTTGAGTTATAATGGTGCAACGCTGATCTAGAGGCATCAAAGATTACACCTGTTTAATGTAAAGTGATTTAAATATGGAGTCACAGGCACTTTTAGATAATGTGGGTAATTAAAGTAAAAGGTTTAGAAAACAAACTGAAACCAGTGAAACCGTCTCCTGGCAGAAGGTGCAAACCAGGACAGCTGTTCATACGACACACAGTGACGAGCTCTGAAGGGACAGCGAAGCACAAAACGACATACGCTGTTACTGAGACGAGACATCGACAGAACGCAGACGGGAAGCAGCTGGTAGATGATGTCAGCGTAGTCTAGAATGGGCAGAAGCAGCTGTGTGGCTATTCTTTTTCTGACCAGGAGATTAAAACAGCTAACAGATTGATTATTTATTCATTTTAAGAACATTTTCAGAAGGGTGTTGTTTTAAAATACGGTAATAATAATCAAAGATTTCCATCCTGTGGAAACACGGTATGGGTGAATAGTTTTTTGTAGTGCTGTGTTCAAACTGACCCACGGTCTGGAAGCTTCTGCCTCGTTTTCAGTGACGGATCCGGGTCGGGTCTCCATCCGAACCGGACCGTAGAGTGAGGAAGGGGCAGGAATAACTCTAAAGGCTGGAGACCGCTCAGTTTCACCGCCGATTACTTCCTGTTTTTGAAGGAGCGGTGGCCTGAGTTTACAGAGACCAGCTGGATCTGCTCAGGCAGCGTCAGGTCCGGTGTGTGCGTCGCATCGGGGAGGAAATCATGCTGTGTCTTTAAAAGCAACGCAAGAAAATGCGTTGTGATTGGTCAAATTTGCGTTAAAGTTGCGCCGATTGGATAAAATTGCAAGACGTGCAAAACTTGCGAGGATTGGCTGAATTTGTGTTGATAGTTGCGATAATCGCAACATCGTAAAATCCTGGAGGGACTGACTGTTGGACATTTTCGTTTATAACGTATCACAAGCTTCACCAAATAGCTTTGTCCACACTGTGACATCAGAGCGGCACAGCGCACTAAGGTGGGGGCCACAAACTGGAGGGTCACAGGCCGCAAATGGCCTGTGAACCTCCAGTTTGAGCTCCCTAATTGGCTGCATGGTGGTGCAGTTTGTTAGCACTGTTACCTCGCAGCAAGAAGGTTGCAGGTTCAAATCCCAGCTGTGGCCTGTCTTGGTTGAGTTTGCTGTTCTCCCCATGCATCCTCCGGTTCCCCCACAGATCACCGGACATGCCCTGTAGGGCTTTACGGTAGTCGCTGTGGATAACAGCGTTCACCACATCACTGCTTCTACGTTAGATTGTTGTGCTTTTGTGTTGTGGAAGCATGCAGGACTAACAAACATCTCAGGGTCAAAGGTCACAACATTATACCCCTATGAGTTTGATAATATGAACTCTGTCAAACATGACCTCAGAGTTAAAGCCGCACTCTGAAGGATTTCATGAAGAGAGCAGTTTTTGAATCTAGCGTCCAAAGGCTCCTCCTCAAAACATCTCGACACGCGCGTCCAGTCGCGTGCACACGGC
>SSNR01000269.1:440892-468747 GCA_006937965.1 Callopanchax toddi | reverse complement strand
GTGTGTTTGTTTGGTTTGTGTGTGTGTGTGTGTGTGTGTGTGTGTGTGTGTGTGTGTGTGTGTGTCTGTGTGTGTGTGTGTGTGTGTGTGTTGTGTGTGTGTGTGTGTGTGTGTGTGTGTGTCTGTGTGTGTGTGTGTGTGTGTGTGTGTGTGTGTGTGTGTGTGTGTGTGTGTGTGTGTGTGTGGGTGTGGGTGTGTGTGTCGGTGTGTGTGTGTGTGTCTGTGTGTGTGTGTGTGTGTGTGTGTGTTTGTGTGTGTGTGTGTGTGTGTGTGTGTGTGTGTGTGTGTGTGTGTGTGTGTGTGTGTCTGTGTGTGTGTGTCTGTGTGTGTGTCTGTGTGTGTGTGTGTGTGTGTGTGTGTGTGTGTGTGTGTGTGTGTGTGTGTGTGTGTGTGTGTGTGTGTGTGTGTGTGTGTGTGTGTGTGTGTGTGTGTCTGTGTGTGTGTGTGTGTGTGTCTGTGTGTGTGTCTGTGTGTGTGTGTGTGTCTGTGTGTGTGTGTGTCTGTGTGTGTGTGTGTGTCTGTGTGTGTCTGTGTGTGTGTGTGTGTGTGTGTTGGTGTGTGTGGGTGTGTGTTTGTGTTTGTGTGTGTGTCTGTGTGTGTGTGTCTTGTGTGTGTGTGTGTGTGTGTGTGTGTGCGTGTCTCTGTGCGTGTCTGTGTGTGTGTGTGTGTTTGTGTGTGTGTGTTTTTGTATGTGTGTGGGGTGTGTGTATGTGTGTGTGTGTGTGTGTGTGTGTGTGTGTGTGTGTGTGTGTGTGTGTCTGTGTGTGTGTGTGTGTCTGTGTGTGTCTGTGTGTGTGTGTGTGTGTGTGTGTGTGTGTGTGTGTGTGTGTGTGTGTGTGTGTGTGTGTGTGTGTGTGTGTGTGTGTGTGTGTGTGTGTGTGTGTGTGTGTGTGTGTGTGTGTGTGTGTGTGTGTGTGTGTGTGTGTGTAGCTGGAGATCAGCTCAGAGCAGAATGGGTCTTGTGGGGGGGCAGTGGTGATCCTGGATACAGGAGCGCGTCGGGACAGATCTGAATCCTTCAGTAAGGTCACACAGTGATTTACCAATGACATCAGGTGATAAACACTTGAAGAATGAACTACAGTAGTATTGTTCAGTAATACGACTTCAGCTGTAACTACTGTTACAGAACTCACCTGCTTCAGGCTGACTCAGAGGTGGGGGTGTGGTCATGTGCTGCTGCTGCTGCTGCATGATGACTGACTGTATTCAAGCATAAAGTTCATCCAAACTGTCACACCTCTGCATTTGGCTGGTTGTGTCATTCTACTTCATTTTATCTATTAAATTATTAAGTCTATTCATAAAGTTGCACTATTCAAATGCACATTTTATTTGAGTATTAATGAATACTTTTACTGTCATTACTAACACGGTTGCACCATTCTCCATCCTGGTTCTTTTAGATCTGAGTGCTGCATTCGACACAATCTCTCACTCCACCCTGTTGGCCAGGCTGGCGTCTCTGGGGGTCTCTGGCACTGAGCTTCAGTGGTTTCACTCATACTTCACTGATAGGACTCATTTCATTAAGTTTAAGACTTTCACTTCCTCTTTGTCTCTTGTTTCTGCGGGGGTTCCTCAAGGTTCTGTACTTGGCCCTCTTCTTTTTATTGTGTATCTGCTTCCCCTTGGGGCCATCTTCAGGAAATTCAATCTCATGTTTCATTGTTACGCCGATGATACTCAGCTTTATGTTTCCACCTCTCCGTCTGCTCTTCTTCCACCAGCTGCGCTCATTGACTGTTTGACTGAACTCAGGTCTTGGTTCTCTAAGAACTTCCTCAAACTGAACCCTAGGAAAACTGAGGTTCTCCTCATGGGGACAAAATCTGTCCTGGGGAAGACTGGCAGCTTCTCCTTAACCTGTGAGAATCCCTCAGTTTCCTGTTGGGCTCAGGTTAAGAGCCTTGGTGTTCTGTTGGACAGCACGCTGTCTTTTCAGGCTCATATTAACTCAATCACCCCATCAGCCTTTTTCCATCTCCGTAATATAAATGGTCTCCGTCCCTCTCTCTCTGAACATGCTGCAGCTGTCTTAGTGAATAGTCTGGTCACATCACCACTGGACTACTGTCATTCTCTTCTCTTCGGACTACCACAGAAATCTCTTCATAAACTACAGCTAGATCAGAACGCTGTGGCTTGAATAGTCATGAGAACACCTGTTACTGATCACATTACTCCTGTCATTCGACAGCTTTATTGGCTGCCGATAACATTTAGGATAACTTATAAACTGCTTCTTATCACATTCAAGGCTCTGCATGACCTCTCTCCTTCTTACATCTCCCAACTCATCCAGGTCTCTGTTCCCTCTCGATCCCTCCGCTCCTCAGTGTCTCTAAGTCTGTACATGGTGCTAGACGTAGCACCATGGGAAACCAGCCTTCAGCAGATCAGTCCCATCGCTCTGGAACTCTCTCCCAGCTGACCTTAAAAACATCTCATCTCTCCCACTCTTTAAAACCAGGCTGAAAACTCATCTGTTTAAATTAGCATACTCACTGTAACTGGGATTCAAGGAGGACTTTTCACTGGTTCTGTTTTAAGCTGATGGTTTTATTGTTTTACTGTGTGTTTTTATGTTGGATGTTTTTAACTCGTTAGTTTTATTGTCAACTTGTATTGTTCTGTGACCTTGAGTGACAGAAAGGCGCCTGAAATAAAATGTATTATTATTATTATTATTCATTAACCGCAGTAATAACTACAATAACATATCAGTGTGTCAGAGACCACAAACATCTGGATAACCTCTCAGGCTTCAGGGTGTCTGAGTGGATGATTCATCAGAAGACCGTCAGCTGTCAGGGCCGTCTGTAGGTATTCTCTGAGTGCATCTAGACAGATATACATCATTATCAAACATACTAGTAAATAAGTACAACTTTATTTATAGAGCATCTTTCAAGACAGTCGTCACAACGTTCTAAAACATGACAACAACAAATAGAACTGATTAAAAACAGATAACATGAAACACAATAAATCCATTAGTTTTTAAAAGACAGATTTTTTGTGAACCTGGGTGATTTGGATCAGTAGGTTGACATTTTGTACAACCTGAAGTCTGTCCTACAATCAGGGGAACTAAGCAGCAACACAGTGTCATAAGAGTCGTTAATACTAGTGATGAATGGTTATATTTAATTTTAATGTCTACCAGCTATAATGATGTGATGAAAGTAGAATAAAAATGCTGTACTAATGTTTACGTTCTTATATCAGAAGATAATCATCACATAAACAGTTGTGAACAAAACATGTTCTAACTTCAGATACCTAAACTCCTCCACTTCAGGTAGAACCTCTCCCTGACACAGAGTTAGGAATCCAGCCTTTTCCGACGGAGAACCACGGTCTCAGACTTGGAGGTGCTGATCTTCATCCCAGTCGCTTCACGCTCAGCTGTGAACCTCTCCAGCAGGAGCTGAAGGTCAGAGCCTGATGAAGCTAGGAGGACCACATCATCCACAAAAAGCAGAGGCGAGATTCTCCTGCCTCCAAACTCAACATAAAGATTATGAACAGAAAAATTAGCGATCTAGTCAAATAGCAGGGAGCTAATGAACTTTGTATTTAGTCCACCAGTGCTTGGTTCATTTTCAGCTAGCTAGTAACTACTCTGTAGGTACTGATGTGTGTGTGCCCATAGATATCATATATATCACTAGATACCTTGCTCACGCTGTTTGTCAATGGACGTAGCTACGCCGGCGGCCATCTTGGGACAGCGAGTCCTTTCATAACACTGGTGTCAATGGAGCATGTACTAATAAATACCTCTAACTAGCTCAATTTTTAACCGATTTACGGTTATAAATGTCAGAGACGTGGCTGTGAATATATATCAAATATAATGATAATGGTCAGGAAATTCATAAATTGTAAAAGTATCAAATCTCAAGTCTATACATAATAAGGTTTGTAAGAAAGTAACCCGTTTGTAAATCCGTTCATTTTTCATCAAGTTCTGAGTGTTTTTAGTTAAATTGATGCTCACCTTCCATCTGCTGCCATAGAGAGCAGAACGTCAGCTCGCTGCCCCAAGATGGCCGCCGTGTAGCTACGCTGCTGAACCCCGGTTGGTTCATCTAGTCTATCTACAGTATGTGTGTGCCCTCCCACATCCCAGAATGCAATGTAAACCTAGCTACAGGACAGCATTTGGCTCAAAGCTGCAGCCTACATATGGTTGTTGTGTTAGACTGAGGCCACCTCCTCCTAACAGGTCTTGGTACGGTTCTTTAGTTCCACCTCAGAATGGTGACTGTTCACACCTGCACACACAAGCAGACCCACAGAGGAGGACAGTCCAGGGTTAGGTTAAACGGACTGTTTACGGCATATGGGAAATGTAGAAATATCCATAATAGGATTATGGGTTAGGGTTAACGGGTACACTGTCAGAAATGAAAGGACAAGAATTGTACCTTTTTTGTCACTGGGTTGGTACCCTCAAAAGTACAGTTTTGTACCTTTAACTGCAAGGTTGTATCCTAAAGGGTACAAATATGTACCCTTTAGGATACATATTTGTACCCCTTAGGATACATATGTATACCCTTTAGGGGAACAAATATGTACCCTAAGGTACAGGTGTGACTAGTAAAAGGTACAAACTACAAAGGTAAAAATGTGTACCCCCAGTTAAGGTGCAAAATTGTAGCTTTTGAGGGTACCATTTTGAACCTTAACTGGGGGTACAGATTTTTACCCTTGTAGTTTGTACCTTTTACTAGTCACACCTGTACCTTAGGGTACATATTTGTACCCCTTAGGATACAACCCTGCAGTTAAAGGTACAAAACTGTACTTTTGAGGGTACCACCCCAGTGACAAAAAAGGTACAATTCTTGTCCTTTATTTCTGACAGTGTAGGGATGTTCCGATCGGTCGGCCACCAATCAAAATCGGCCGATATCCGTGAAAAAAAACGTGATCTGCAAATTCTGATAACTCCTTTCAGTGCCGATCATACCAGCTGATCTATAGCTCCTAAACCAGAGGTCACAAGGCGCACAGCAAGTCCGTGGAGCTACTACGAGTTCATTGTGCAGCCGGAACCCGCCGCCCCCTGAACGGACTGCACCAATCATGGCTGGTTCTGAGCTCGGTCCTGGTAGTCCCTCTGACTCGCGCATCACAACGCTGCGTCCTCTCCTGCAGCTCCAGGAAGAGAGTCTGCTGCTGCTGCTGGCTCATTACGCAACACCACCTGTCAGGAAGCTGAGATGATTCTTTAAATTGGTATTAAAAGACAACAATTAAGGAGCTGCGCCGATGGAGTGGATCAGAAGGGGGGGGAGGAGCTCAGAGCAGCAGGTAGACTCTTTAGTAATGATCAGACTATGGTCAGTAATTAGTTCATTCTTTCTGGGCAGAAAATGGACCTGAGTGTCAAAACAATGCTGACTTTTCTGTGTCTGAACAGCAGTAGAGAAAAAACAAATGATGTTTTTTCAACCACAAACTAATTAATGGGGATCTTGTGCTGAATAATATATCTTTAATTATTTAAATGTAGATAAAAATAATAGATTTCTAAAAGGATTGTAAATATATATCTATAAATAATATATTTTTATAAGGATGGATGGATGTCTACATGGTGCCTTCAAGTTTTAGTATTTTTTTATTTTGGAAAAAGTAAAAACCTGTTTTTGTCCAAATGAAGGAGATTTATGTTCATTTTCTACAGATCAAGTAGCCTTTAGCCCTCATCATCACTACAATGTGACATTTACAGTCAATCAATGTGATCTGTATTGGTGATCGGTATCAGTGATTGGTATCGGTGATTGGTATTGGTGATTGGTATTGTGATTGGTATCGGTGATTGGTATCGTGATTGGTATTGTGATTGGTATTGTGATTGGTATCGTGATTGGTATCGGTGATTGTTATCGTGATTGGTATCGTGATTGGTATTGTGATTGGTATCGGTGATTGGTATCAGTGATTGGTATTGGTGATTGGTATTGGTGATTGGTATCGTGATTGGTATTGTGATTGGTATCGGTGATTGGTATCGTGATTGGTATCGTGATTGGTATTGTGATTGGTATTGGTGATTGGTATCGTGATTGGTATCGTGATTGGTATTGTGATTGGTATCGTGATTGGTATTGGTGATTGGTATCGGTGATTGGTATTGGTGATTGGTATCGTGATTGGTATTGGTGATTGGTATCGTGATTGGTATTGGTGATTGGTATCGGTGATTGGTATTGGTGATTGGTATCGTGATTGGTATTGGTGATTGGTATCGTGATTGGTATTGGTGATTGGTATCGGTGATTGGTATCATTGATTGGTATCGGTGATTGGTATCGTGATTGGTATTGTGATTGGTATCGGTGATTGGTATCGGTGATTGGTATTGGTGATTGGTATTGGTGATTGGTATCGTGATTGGTATTGGTGATTGGTATCGGTGATTGGTATCATTGATTGGTATTGGTGATTGGTATCAGTGAATGGTATCGATGATAGTATCATTGATCAGTATCGGTGAGCAGTATTGGTGATTGGTATTGGTGATTGGTATCGGTGATCGTATCATTGATCAGTATCAGTGAGCAGTATCGGTGAACGGCAGCAAAGAACGTGATCGGAGCATCCCTAGTAATTCAGGTTGATGGGTTTGCTGTTAAAGGGTTGGAAGTTACCTGGTACTCTCTACCTGTATTCTCTAATTAAGTCGAGCTTGTTCTCAGCGCTGGTTGGACTCCTCCAGGTTTGTCCCGTCTTCTATCCTGACTGTGCTGTTCATGGACTGGGTCCTAAGGTGCAGCAGGTTCAGGACCTCCTCTCTGCCTTTCACAGGTGATGTGGTTCAGCTTTCATGTGTTCTCCACTGGTTTGTTCACATTTCCCTGATTGACGATCCACGTTGGTGCTCGAGTCGACCACCACACTGAGATAAAGGTGACAGAATGGCTGTCGCTTTGGGTGTGACTGGGTGGTGGCTTTGCTAGCATCACTGTAGTGAATGAGTGACTAGTCAATCTGAGGAGAACAAGGTGGAGATGTATAAGGAATGAGTGCAAATGCAATAACTTGTGACACATTAACAGGGTTGTATAACATGCTGGTATCTCTGTTGATGGTGCAATCAGTGATACTGCCTCACATCTTGACTATGAGTTGGTCCAGATGCACTTCAGTCAGCCTGGTGGCAGAACCTACAGCCTGGAGCTGACCACTGCGTGGACTCTAAGCTGAACATTTTATTTAAAGTACTTTGTTTTTGCCAAGCTGCTGGAATATATTTTCAAAATGGCGTTTTTTTCTTCACGCTTTCTGATCGTCTTTACTTTACTCATCTGTCTGTATTCAGCTGAAGGTGAGAATCATGAACGTTTATGTGTCTCGTGGTTTAAGGGTTTAGGGTCAGGTCTGATGACCCGTTAGGCGAAGATGACAAACGAAGCTTAGGCAGGTTTGTTTCTGTTCATGTTTTTCTTTACAGAAGAGTTTGGATCAACTAAAGTTCAGGTGAACTTCTTTTACTTTGCAACCACAGAGCAGCTTCCAGCCATCACTGCTGTTTGAGCCCCTTTACGTCATTTATCAAACGTCCAGGCTTAAAAAGACTAAATATGAACGAGTGAGATGGACCATCAAGGACTGGATCAGCTGACTTAGATCAGCTGATCTGTCTGGTCCAGTCTGGTTTGGGGATGTTCTGGGTGATCTGAAGGACCCAGTGATGACCAGGTCTTAGTGTCTGATCTGATCAAACAACCATAGAGCTGTGGTCCATCTTCCTATTGGTCCGGTTTGTTTGGTCTTCTCAAGAACTGTACTGTGTAGTGATACATTCAGATATTAATTATACAATTATATATGATTATTAATAACAATAATGATATTATTATTAATAATAATAACAACAATAAAACCTCCCAGGTTTTTAGGATGGACCTTAAATCAGTCTAATAATTCTGAATGTGTGAATTCTTGAGTTTAGAGGGTTCAATTCAAAACATCAACATCCACCTGTTACAAAGTTCAATATTTATTAACAACCAGTCAAATCAGCGGTCTGCAACCATGGAAAACAACAGACTCATGCACGGATTAGAAGACTTTAACCAGTTTAGGACAGTGAGACTGGAAGCTCAGTCATGTCATACCTCCTCCCTGAAAGCCTTCATCCCCTCTTCTCTTCCTAACAGCCCCTCTGGCTTTACAAACAACCAAGTGGGTAGGATTTGGTATCAGAATAGAAAACATTTCAATTCTACCTCAGCCTCTGCTTTAGCTCCTCTACTAAATAATCATTTATTTCCTCCTTCATCCACCGATTCTGGTTTTTCCCTCTGGCACAACAAGGGTATGACCGTTTTTAAAGACTTGTTTAAAGATGGTGTATTTTGTAGTTTTGCTGATTCAGTTCTTGAGTTTTCGTTGCCTCCATCCCATCTTTTTCTGTATTTTCAAAGCAGACACTGCATAAAATCTTTATTTTCATGTTTTCCATCCATACCCCCAGCTCAACCTTGGGAAACATTTCTGAGTAGAGATCTTTTACAGAAATCATTTAATTCAAATTTTATTTGTCACATACACACTCACACACAGTACGATATGCAGTGAAATGCTTGTACGACTGCCGTTGAACCAAAAAAATTTATAAGAAGCAAATAAGAAATAAAAAGGTGTGGTAAAATTTAAAAAACAAGAAGATAAAATAAGACTAAGTTTAGCTTACAAAATAGAACAAATATAAAATTACCAAAAAATATATAAGAAATGTAAAAAAAGCTTATTTACAAGTGTAAACAACAATGTTAATATATTAAAAAGGAAGATGGAAATGGAAATAATGATTTAAATAAATAAACCCCTTAGGGAGTGCGCAATTTTGTATACATGTGCAAATGTGCATGTAGTGCAAGAATGATTATTTCTGAGTATTGATCTGGTTTATTTATATCTAAAGTTTATAACTCACTCCTTTCATCTGAATCTTCAGCGCTATCTAGATAAAACAGCTTGTGAAAGTGAGTCATAAATAATGGATGCAGACGGGTGGGACAGAGCCTTAAAAACAGTAGCTCAATCTGCTCGCCTCACACTAATACAGTTTTCTACACGGTCCATCTTTCACAAATCTACCCCAGATGGAGTGATTCCTGTGATAAATGTCACACCTCTGGTTGAAACCTTTCTCATGTTTCATTTCTGCCCAATGGTTCACCGCTTTTGGCAATCGTACTGCGACAATATGTCAAAATTCTCTGAATAGATTTAAATCCCTCCCCTCATATCTCCATATTTGGTCTACCAGAGAACCATAGAACACTGTCCTCTGACCATCTGGCTGTGTTGTCATTCTCTTCCTTGTTTATTGTTTCTCTGGAAGTCGTCCTCTGCTCCATCCAGTCCCATCTGGTTGACGGACACAATGTCTTTTCTTAAGCTTGAAAAAATTAGATGTTCAACTAGAGGAAACCCTGGGAAGTTCCTAGACAGGTGGCAGGCCTTGATTTTTTCAGTTCCACATAAGTTTCTGTTACTTTATAATGTAAGTGTAAAATGTACCCCTCTCCTCCCTAATTTTTGATTTTTATTTTTTGTTGTTTGTTTTTAAATTCTCTTTTTCTCTTGGTTGTTTGGCTTAGTCATTTTGTTCTGTTTATGCAGTTTTTTTCTTTTATTTATACCGATACCAGTACCGGGATCAGTGCATCCCTACTTTTTACCTAATTTTGGGGAGTCCTGTGGGGCGTGATTAATCATCTCAGGGGAGCGTTCTGATTTCCTAAATTAGGGATGCAAGGCGGATTAAACTAAAATAAAAGAAACTGTTTCCTCTTGATCTGACTCTGAAAGATCCTTAAACCAAAGTTTTAAAAGTCATTAAACATTCATTTTCAACTCTTCATGAAAGGGTGAAGAAAACAAAAACAAATTTCAGGTTATTATTTCTATAAACGAGATTACTGTGATGTTTGAATTGACATATTACCAGTTTTTAATCAACTTTAAAGGTATTTTAGACCACAAGTAGAAATGAGAGCATAAGACATAAATATCAGTTTATCCTGGTCAATATTACACCTGGAATTATGTTCGGAGTTTGGAAATGAGCAACATCAAGAACTTTCCTTAATGTCAAGTAAACACACAAAATCGCATGCACATTAGTTTCATAAAGAAGACATTATAGTATAGAGTTAGTCTTCTTTTGGGACAGAGAGCTGTACCATTCCTGTGCAGGAGGCAGGGTCTTTCTTCTGGTGTAATCAAAGGCATTGAGGGGTCAGCCTCATCTTGGGGTCTGGTTTCTTGAGTTCTCAGAAAGTAAAACCTTATAATCGACAAGCTGATCTCCAACTCTCTGCTGAGATGAAGACCAGACACCTGTAATGATCCTGGAACCTTTGAGAGAGAATGTTTATATTTTAGGTTGCAATGTCTAATCTGATAGGATGATCTCCTGTGGGGGTGAAAGGTCTGTTCATGGAGGCCTTTTATCGATCCAGCAGGGCCTCATGAGTCTGATATAATTCTGGAGGAAGATAGATTAAATGGGTGGAGAATGCTACAACTGAGACCCTTTGGAGGAGGTGGTTTCATTTTGTTTATAGTGTGAATGTGATCCAACCTCAGTCCAAATCAATGACCACTAGTTTGAACCAAATGCCATCCTGTAGCCAGGTTTGCATTGCATTCAGGAGAACAGATACACGTCAGTAGATCTCTACTAGCCCTTAGCTAGAGGTCAATGAAGTGAGGACTCACGTGGACAATTTTAAAAACAACTGTTGGCTCAGTGACATCTGAGCAGATGACTAGATTTATCAGCTCAACTCATAAAACCTCAAAGAGTTTAAACAGTGGATCAACAACTCAGAGAGAGGAGGTTAGACCGCGTTGTGGACCAGACCAGGATCAGACTCAGTCTCTCTCTGAAGCGCCAGTTCACACAATTCATCTAAAAAAGTAACAAATCGTTTCAGGTTTAGATTTATAGTGAAAGTCATAAAGTGGAAATAAAATTAGATTCATTATGAAGTCATAGTCAGCTCAAATGTCAATTTGTCATCCTTTCATTAGAATGTGTAAACCTGCACATACAAGATACCAAACAAACCAACAAACCAACCTTGTACTCGGCATTAGCTCAGTTGGGAGAGTGGCCGGTCTGGGTCACCGGTTCGATCCCCAGCTCTGGCTGGGTTAGATTGTCGTTGTGTCCTTGGGCAAGACACTTCACCCACCTTGCCTGTGTGAATGTGAGTGTGACTGTGTGTGAATGTTGGTGGTGGTCAGAAGGGCCGATGGTCAGAATGGCAGCCTCTCTTCTGTCAGTCTGCCCCAGGGCAGCTGTGGCTACAGACGTCTGTCGTAGTTTACCACCACCGGTGAGAATGACTGTGTGAATGAATGATGCAACTCTGTAAAGCGTCTTTGAGTGAACTAGAAAAGCGCTATATAAAACTGATGCATTATTATTATTCAAACATTTTAAACACTTGAGCATCGAGCAACCTGTCAGATTTGGCTGGTGGAGGACCCAAATGCAGGTGATGTAGGAGGAGCAGGAGGTAGCAGGTGAACTAAAAAAGGATTTATTGAATAAAACAAAAGCCAAAAATCCAGAATAACAAAAGCTCACTTTAAAGGGTAAAGGAGGAAACTAGAGGTATGGGCAGGAACACAAGGAGAGGACAACAGACACAGATGAACTGACGAGAAACAGAGAGGCTGTGGTCACCAGACCTCAGGGACCTGCAGGGGAAGTAGGAATGTAAGAGGTCGCTAATTTAGGCCGGTGCTTGGCCCGATAGACCAGAACTAGGGTTTTGAACTGGACTCTGGAGTTTACGGGCAGCCAGTGGAATTGGAAAAGTGGAGTGGTAACATGGGTGCATTTAGAGGATTACTACCGCGATCCAAGGAAGTTCTGTTCAGACAGATGAAAAGTGAGTTACAGTAGTTCAGGCGAGAAGTGATGAAGGTTGGATAATAGTTTCCACTTCGGGGAGTGACACAATGGGACTCAGCTTAGCAATAGTTTTGAGGTGAAAGAGGAAGGAGCAGACCAAGGATCTGCCTTGGGCACCCAGGGTGAGTGCTGGGTCAAAGGTTACACCAAGGAGTTTTATGAATGAAGCGAGTCGACCAAGAGGATCCCTGACTTTGGGAACAAGCTTGTTAGGAGCACAGATGAGGACTTCAGCCATGCCCACTGTAAATGCCCCCAAGGTCTGTTCAGACTCCCATAACCCCACTGCCCTTGGTTGAAGTTCTTCTGCATGTAGGAGCTGAACACCATCTTGACATATTCCCAGCAGAGCTTCGTTATACTTTTAGGCCAACCAGGTTTGCACAGGTCTGGTGCAAAGTGGATCAGACGCCATTTCAAGGTGTGAGTTTTGAAACATGAAACATTATTGGTGGGGAAAGAACTGAAGCTTGTGGAGGATGTTGAGTTGTATTGTCTAGTCTAGTGGGACTCACCTTGACACACACCACTGGCTCTGGAGCCCAAGTCCTTGAGAGGGTTTGACCCTCCCCTTTGCTGGAGTAGCTCCAGGTAAAGGGCGAAGGACTGGAACTGGCTTTATTTTAGCCCCAACCAAAGATTTTCTTTTTTTTCCTTCTTTTTTTAACCCCGTGTCCTGTCTGGCTGTAGAGCAAACAGAATAGATGTCTGAGTGCCAGAACAAGTCCAACAGCGTTGCTGTTTTAGGTGAGACGTTACAGCCACTGCTATAATGCTCCTCCTGACTTATATTTAAATATGACTTTAAAAATCTTTTTGAAAAAATTATTTTTTTGGTTAGATTTGAATCCCAATGAACACGGAGACTGAAAAGAAGAAGGGTACAGAAAGAAGGGTGGGGGAGAAAGTAAACAGAAAAAGAAGAGAACAAGAGACGTGAAGAATCCACTTCTAGACCTGCAAATAAAACACAAACAAACAGGGAGAAAAATACAACAGCATCAAACAGCATATGAATATTGTAGCGTTACCAAATACACTATAACCTCTGACCCCTTGAACATCACACAAACAATAATCATCTTGTTCCCAATAACTTGGATTACAATGACTCTTTCATTATGTTTTAACCTGAATCAACATTCCCAGGTATCCAGATCATTTTTCCGGAAGACTCCACTGGACTCTTTAATAATAAACTCAAAAGACTCCTCAATGTCTCCTTCTAAACGACACTACTTTTAATCCACTGTCCAGAAATGTCTTTAATATGATTAATGCATTTTCTTCCACAGTATTATGAATGTGAGGCTGCATGGTGGCGCAGTTGGTTAGCACTGTAGCCTCGCAGCAAGGAGGTCGTGGGTTCGCGTCCCGGCTCTGCGGCCTCTCTGCGTGGAGTTTGCATGTTCTCCCCGTGCATGCGTGGGTTTCCTCCGGGTACTCCGGTTTCCTCCCACAGTCCAAAGACAGTCAGGCTGATTGGGCTGGTAAATTGTCCTTAGGTGTGAGTGGGTGTGTGGTTGTTTGTCTCGTTCGTCTCTGTGTGGCCCTGCGATGGACTGGCAACCTGTCCAGGGTGTCCCCCGCCTCTCGCCCCTTGACCGCTGGAGATAGGCACCAGCTGCCCCCGCAACCCTCTGTGGAGGATTAAGCGGTTACAGAAGATGGATGGATGGAGTATTATGAATGTTTGATCCAACTTCAGTATTATTTCATATTTTTACTTTGCTAAAAGGTTAAAATCAATATGTATTTCATATCCATTCATTTAGGTGATATGGTTTTAAAGATCTGAGTCACGTGACCTTGATAGAAACCCTTTCATTGGCCCACGTCGATACATGACTCAATCTTAAGCTCTGTCCAAGCCGGAACAAGAGAGTTCTCAGTAACCCTACACTGATCGCTCAGCTGTCATCAGCTACACAGCTAAGCTATTTCCTAAGGTGCCGGCCTGCCTGTACGGGTCAGCCCCGTTTCAGCCGATGGTCGCTCTCTTTCCCCGAAGCATAGACACCCCACGTCTGCCTCTGTCCACGACATGGGAAAAGGAGCCACAGCTCTGTTAGCCCAAAATGCTAACCGCCAGCTAACCCAGAAATGGCTCTCCTGACGACCGCATCCAAGGACGACTTTCATGGCCTACAGCGGTCCCGACCTCCACAGGCGTCCAACCGGGACCGAGAGGGGACCCCAACCTTTACGACGTCCCACCCGGCTCTCCGATCGGCATCGATCCCGGAGCGGCGTACAGTAAGAGACCACTTTCTGGTAACCCCAAAAGGCTTTGTTCATAAACTCCTCCACTCCAATCTAACTAAATTAAGTTAAACTCCGTAGTCTTAAAACATCATGAGACTCAGGTCATTAAAACTTAGATATTAAGATCAACTTAGAACACCACACCATCGTGTTGACAAAAGCTATAACCTTGCTACCTCTGCTCATCTTTTTGTAACTGTTCGTACGGCTTTCTTTTATAATAAATTCTGTAAAGTCTTATTCCTGACTCAGACTTCCATTCGTCAATATTAAGATATGTAATCTACTCCCTGTAACATCTGACAGAACCTAGAAGTTCCTGTGAAATCCTAGTAAGTGAAGGCATCAGAGAAAACTCTCTTTATAAGACCGACAAAGTGAAGCTAGATCTTACAGAAGTGTGCAGCATAAACTTTAAGAGTTTATAACGCTACAATATACAACAGTTGTGATATCCTTAAAATGTATACGGTAAAGACTAATTCAAGAGAGTTCAGTGTCAACCACAGCCCCAGTCAATGTGTCTGAAAACACCTGAGTCCGTCTTTATGTGAACACCTTGTGATCACCTGTGTGTGTGTGTATATGCGCGCTTGTGTATGTAAGGTTTCTCTATAGAAAGATTCAATAATAAGTTTGCCCAAGGCCCACGGAGGACGCGGAGGAGGTCCAGGCCCCAGACGTCCAGAGGCCACCCAGGGCATGGACACCCCAGGGAGACCACTGCCAGGGCAGTTGCTAAACTCCCCCCCAGAGAGCGCAGAGGCTCACCCCGCATGGGCCACCCGGCAGTCGCCGCGCTAGAGCCACTGAGGGTCGCGGCGAGGGGCTCACAGGCACCACCTGCAGCCGGCCATCCAGGGCATTGTTGATGGTTATGCAGACTTGTAACACTTCTTTTTAAGTCCCCATGACTCCAGCACTTCCTTTTATCCCTGAGATATCAGTTCACCCGTATGATCCTCTGAGTAGTTATCTGCTGCACAACTTTCACTGTTCATTGATGAAGTACACTAGACTAATGTAAAGCTGTGAGAATTGACCACAAATCTGTAGTTGTTGCATAGTGTTTTATGCTCCGGAGTTCTTTATTCACTTGCTTGGGGACTTTGTCATACAGTTTGGATGTTTCTGTTTGGCTAAAGTGTTTGTGGCTATACCTTGTGATGTGGATATTGTATTTTAAACACATTCTGAAAGCTGCTTTTTACACCGTAAGCTCCATGCTTTTGACCAAAACAGACTTAATGACATCATCAGCATGTGCTATTGCAGTAGGTTGGTATGGTAAAAATCTCTACCATAGGTCAACTTCATATCATTTCTACCATATAGCATTTATACCACCCACTCCTAGTTCAATAGCACCTTTAAAAATTGGTGACATTTTCAATACATTTATATATATTTTAGTCAAAGACTGTTTTGGCAAATAATAAAAAGAAAATAAGTATAATGGAAGTATCCCAAATAATTTACATTTTGTGTCATCTGATTCCACAGATGTAGTTTTAAATGAAACTGAAAATAGTGGAGAAGGAAACACTACAACTACAGAGTCATGGACAAGTTCTACATCATCATCAGACCTTACCATTACAAGTGGTTCCATAACATCTGATGCTACTGTGACATCATCAACTACTACAGGGACACCAGAGTCTACAGATACATCTTTCTCCCCTGGCTCATCTCAGAATACTTTAACTACTGAAGGTGCATCTCCTTCAGAGTCTGCAACATCACCACCTGCTGACACCTCCCCAACATTCGATCCAACATCTGATGCTACTGTGACATCATCAGAATCTGTTAATACTTTGTCAACATCAGATCCTAATTTATCAGGTCCAACTACTACAGGGACACCAGGGTCTACAGATACAACTTTCTCCCCTGGCTCATCCCAGACTACTTTAACTACTGAAGGTGCATCTCCTTCAGAGTCTGCAACATCCAGGCCTACTGACACCTCCCCAACATTCGATCCAACATCTGATGCTACTGTGACATCATCAACTACTACAGGGACACCAGAGTCTACAGATACAACTTTCTCCCCTGGCTCATCCCAGACTACTTTAACTACTGAAGGTACATCTCCTTCAGAGTCTGCAACATCCAGGCCTACTGACACCTCCCCAACATTCGATCCAACATCTGATGCTACTGTGACAACATCAGAATCTGTTAATACTTTGTCAACATCAGATCCTAATTTATCAGGTCCAACTACTACAGGGACACCAGAGTCTACAGATACATCTTTCTCCCCTGGCTCATCCCAGACTACTTTAACTACTGAAGGTGCATCTCCTTCAGAGTCTGCAACATCACCACCTGCTGACACCTCCCCAACATTCGATCCAACATCTGATGCTACTGTGACATCATCAGAATCTGTTAATACTTTGTCAACATCAGATCCTAATTTATCAGGTCCAACTACTACAGGGACACCAGGGTCTACAGATACAACTTTCTCCCCTGGCTCATCTCAGACTACTTTAACTACTGAAGGTACATCTCCTTCAGAGTCTGCAACATCCAGGCCTACTGACACCTCCCCAACATTCGATCCAACATCTGATGCTACTGTGACATCATCAGAATCTGTTAATACTTTGTCAACATCAGATCCTAATTTATCAGGTCCAACTACTACAGGGACACCAGAGTCTACAGATACAACTTCCTCATCTGAGACTACTTTAAATACTGGAGGTACATCTCCTTCAGAATCCGCAACTTCCAGGCCTGCTAACACCTCCCCAACATCAGACCCAACATCTGATGCTACTGTGACAACATCAGAACCCGATTCACCAACTACTACAGGGACACTAGAGTCTACAGAAACAGTCACCCCAACTGAAACATCTTCCTCCCCTGGCTCACTGACATCCCTGTCATCTGAGACCACTTCTTCTTTTTCAACCTCTATAAAACCAGTTACATCTGAGCCTGTTGGTACTACCTCCCCACTAGACCCAACTCATGCCGGCAGTTCAACATCATCCAGTGTTTCTCTGACAACATCAGGACCCAACCCAACAAATTCAACTGACAAAGTAACACCACCAGAGCCTACTGCAACCACTAGTCCATCTGCATCCACTGCTTCCACAGACCCATCAACATCTCAGTCAACTGAAACTACTTCAAAAGTGACAACAGTGAGACCTCTAAAATGCCAAAATGGTGGCTTCTTCAATGGATTCAACTGCTCATGTCTTTCTGGGTTTACTGGAGACCAATGCCAACATATTGACACATTTAAACCAGGTACGGCTATTTGAAAGCTTGAACATCTTTTATTAAATTTTTCTGGAGAGTTGTTTCACAAACTGTTTGCATATCACAGCCAATATGTTTAATTTTGCAGATAACCTCACCCAGTCAGTGGCAGTGAACATGGTCATCAGTCAGCCATATGATGACAAGTACGATGACAAAGAATCCTCTCAATACAAAATGTTTGTTGGAAACTTCACTATAAAGGTAGGTTAAATGGATACTTATAGCCAGCGGTGCACATCATTTTGTCATTGAGGTACTCAAGGGAGTACCTGGTGCTAATGCTTGGCCCGCACGCACCTCCTCGTTGTGAATTATTCACTGGGGAGGGGGTGTCCTAGCGGTGCAGCGTGTGTATCAACAAGTTTCTGCTGCCGTATAAGCAGTCCTTCGCAGCGCCCCACAGGAGAATGAGAGGCTTTTCAGTGTGTGATCACGGGATCGCACAGAGGGATCTGCCAGTACTTCTCAAATAGAGGGGCGTGCACCCCTGGGAGTGTGGTGAGGTGTCGGGGGGAGGGGGCGCAAGAGGCAGGAGGACTTTTTAGATTATTTTCTATGTTCACGCTTGGGTAGGTTTTTGTGTTTTTACAGGTTTTTACGGACTTTTGTGCAGAATAACTGAGTATCTGGCAACACAGACAAATATTGTCATATCAAATGTTGAGCTTCAGAAAATTATGTTCATTTCACTTTGGAATTTTGATTGTGTGTATACAGGGTAGAATTAAGGTTTACAGGGGCCCCTAGGCTACACATGTCTGTGATTAGGGTGACCAGATCCAAACCAACATAATAAGGGACAAAGAGCATGTTAGTTGGGGACGAAGTAGGACAAGTTAAAGCATTGTACAAATTTTAACATTTTACTTTAAAATATTAACTAACAATAAAAAGTTATACTTTACTGATCTGCTATAGGAAACTTGTATTTTAATGCATGCCTGAGTTGGGACACAAACCCGGTGTAGGTACCACATCTACTCGGCCTGCCAGATCGGCTCGGGGCCTGCGCCTGCCAATTACATAACACAAACTGATTGGCTGAACGTATGACTAACGTAAGTGATGTCACGACGTTCGTAAATGTTATGTATGGACGTTAACGCTGAAGCTTTTGATTGGTCCGGACAAATTCGCGGTTGTAGTCCTTCTTCACTGGAGTAAGGACTACAACTTTGTTTGAATGAATCTTTAGATTTATTTACATCAGAACTAACAAACTATACAGAAGAATCCTACATTTATACAAACGGTCAGGCCTGCTAAATATATAAATACATTTAAAACATTCACATATGAGAACTGTTGTGCTTATTTGGCATGTTGATTTGATGTAGCTTCAAAACAAAGACAACATCGTGTTTTTATTAACAAACTACAGATATAAAGAAAACATTTAAGCGGTCAGAATCATGTATTTAATAACAAACCTGCTAAACTCTTTCCAAAACACGTGTGAAAGAACAGTATTGATAGGCTAGGGGTTTACAGCGTATTTTGTCCAAGTGGCTTTGCGTAGTGTGAAGTCATCGGCAGGAGAAGGACCCCGAGCCAATCTGGCAATCCACGTACCCCTTTTCCACTGTCCTGGTTCCCGTGCCAGTGCCTGATTCGGAGCCGGTTCTGGAAAAGCAGGTTCTGAACCGACTCCGAAATGCTGCTGGTCCAGGCACTGGAACTCGTGACGTGACAAGTGGCGGGCGGAGTTTAATCGGTGAAATGACAAGAGGCGGGCAGAGAAATCCCATGAAGAAGAAGAAAAAACATCTTTTGAAGTGATGATGGCGGACACTAGTGATCCGCGGGTTAATACATTTTTACCTTCAGTGCGGGGCGGTTTGGGGCGGGTTCAAATCAGGTGTTGCGTTATCGGAAAATTTCTGTCTGTCTTCCTCTGCGAGGTCGTATCAGGAGGGCAGCAGCCTGCCAGGCTTCCCTCTCCCTGCCACCTTGCTCCTCCGGGGAAACTAGGCGCTCCCAGATCAGCCGAAAAATAAATCCCCCCAGCCAAACTTTCCTTGTCTATGCATGTGTGTGTGTGTGTGTGTGCGCGCACAAGCAGACGTCCGTTTCTCGCTCTGCGACCGCTGTGGCCTCA
The DNA here is from genome assembly GCA_006937965.1 of Callopanchax toddi. Taxonomy (NCBI): domain Eukaryota; kingdom Metazoa; phylum Chordata; class Actinopteri; order Cyprinodontiformes; family Nothobranchiidae; genus Callopanchax; species Callopanchax toddi. The sequence goes on along the minus strand of SSNR01000269.1, from coordinate 449,119 downwards.
TTTATAAAACTTATAAAATAAATATATATGTTTATAATTTATTATAAAATTTATAAAACAAAAATTGGGTCCGAAAGGCAGTCACTTTCTCTGCAAACTTTAGGATTTATAAAAGAAAACATGACAGAGAAATGATGTGCTCTGCAAACTTTGCATTTATAAGCACATTTTACAGATGGTTAAAAAAAACTTTATTTTGGAGACTAAATAAAAGCGCTTTCAGTCAATATTGTAACGTGTTTTTAATTAGGCGGGGCAGGTTCTAAAAATAGACACAGCGACGAGTGACCTGTGACGTATTATCACGTGGCTCCCGCAGAGCTCCTGCATAGTGGAAATGCAGACCGGTTCTCAGCGGCTCCTAGTTCAGAACCGGCCGAGCACCGGCTCCTGGCACCAGCACCAGTGTAGTGGAAAAGAGATACACGTAGATCCGGTACCTACACCGGGTCTCCCACATGAAAGGTGGTGTCTTAAACCTTATGCCATGGTTCACTTATTCCTATTTCATTCTGTTTCTGCACATGAACATTACGTGTCACGTAAGAGAAATCTGCGTCGCTTATGATATTGTGGGCCAATTCAGTTTATTTTTGCATGTAAATTTAAATAAAATAATGTATTTTTTTACTGGCAAATGGGGACCCCAGACTGCACACGAGGCCCCCTAGTCTCAAGCCATATCAAGCCTGCACATTAATCCATGCCTGTGTGTGTAGATTAAGCATAGAGAAGCTAAACTTCAGTCTACATCTTTAGGTTTTGTCATTTTTAAATTTTTGTGATTTAAAAAACAAACAAAATAAATACATTTCTATCCACTATGGACCACATTTTACATGAGCTCCAAGCATCAGTGCTTGGTGGTGCTCTCCCAACTGAGCTAATGCAGTAAGAAAGTAACCCGTTTGTAAATCCGTTCATTTTTCATCAAGTTATGAGTGTTTTTAGTTAAATTGATGCTCACCTTCCATCTGCTGCCATAGAGAGCAGAACGTCAGCTGGCTGCCCCAAGATGGCCGCCATGTAGCTACGCTGTTGAACCCCGGATGATTCATCTAGCCTTTATATATGATATCTATGGACGGCACAGCCCCGTTGTTATTTTCCGTCAATTGTCAATAAATTGAGCTAAATAGTGACAAAATAAAATCTATTAGCATGGTTAACACATGCAAGCTGCACAAATAAATGAAAGAAGGACAGTGACGTGACATTTCACAGGTTCTAGTGTGTCAGAGTTCTAGTGGATTAACCACCGCATCGTGATGCCAAAGCCTCATGACAGGATAAAAAAGTTAAATATCTGCCCCTCATGTTAAGAGACAAACAGTGTTGCCAGATTGGAAATGTTAAAGTATCGTACAGGATCTTAAAATTATCATATTTTAAGATAAATTATCGTACACTACTAAGTTACAGCCTTTGACCCAGGTTTTAATATCAGTGTATCAAACACTGTGCAAAATTATAATCTTTAAAGTAGTTTTAGCTTTAAATAACTTAACACAATGATTAAAACAAGCATTTCTTACACAAATTCCACACAACAAAGAGCTTAAATTATCATATTTATGGAATTATTGATCGTACAGAGTGCTAAATTATCCTACAAATACGATAATTATCGTACATCTGGCAACACTGGAGACAAATAAGTTGTAGCCATCTAATGACTTATCAGCCTTTGTAACCTGGTTAAATTAGTTTATTTTTAAATACTTAGACAAAATGTGTTCCGTAATCGGAGCAGGCGGACATTAATGTAATTGATTTAATTTTTACTGAGCTTGTCAGGTAGGTCAAAAGTATAAAAATGATTTATTTATTCATAAACTGTCCCTCCGGAGACCTGTCCATTTGTTTGGGAGAGGAGGAGTTCGGAGTAGGCAGCACCAATGTTTGCTTTGTGTTTCGGTTCACGGAGCAAATCAGAATAAACGGAGAATCTATTAAAGCGGCTCTCTGGAGCATTTTTCTCTGTATCAAAGTTTTCTAAATGTTCTAAATGATATTTCAGGTCTAAACTATGATCTATGGGTTGAGTTCCACAACATCTGTCATTCTGATGAAGACCCTCCTTCCTCCTAGAGACCCCTTTCCATTTTTTCTTGCCGCCGACATTTTTCAGCCAATGAAATTCAAATGTCTGCATTCTCTCAACATGCACGCGCATCGACCAAACCTGTACCAGTAGGGGGCGCTGTCGTACAGGACGCTCCGTGTGTTTCTCTGTTTACCGTCTCGTTCACTGAGGACTCACGGCTCATTTCTACTAAAAACCTACCCATTCTCCAGCTAAAGATGGATTTATTTTAATTTTTAAACCTTTCACCTCACAGAATGGCAAGGCTTGACAGGGTTACGCGTTTATTTTGGTCAGAAAGTTCATCCAGGGCCGAGTCAAGTTCAGCTTCAGAGTCCAGCAGCAGCTCTCTGCTAACAGAGCTAATATCAGAAGCAGCAGGGACAGAGAGGGCTCTTCAGACCCTCGTAGTGTTGTTGGAATAAGATTGTGAACTGTGAGTGATTAAACCCTACACATTAAGCGGTACAGTTCATGTCTGAAGTATATGCGTCGCGTGCACGCGCGCACACGCGACCGGACGCGCGTATCGAGATGTTTTGAGGAGGAGCCTTTGGACGCTAGAGTCAAAAACTGCTCTCCTGATGAAATCCTCCAGAGTGCAGCTTTAATCTACAAAAACTACCGGTGTCACGGTAATCCTTCAACATTAACCCGCACAACGCAGAAGAGATCAGATTACTCCTTTGTTGCTTCAGCTGAGTGAACTTACACCGGACTTTAGTCCAGACGGTCGGACTCCACAGCTGGCTAGCTCCACCGCTCGTTAGCTTATTCAAACAGATTCAGGATCTATCATCACCTACGACGCCCCTCGTGACGTCTCTGCTCCCCTAAATCACCATCACCTCTCCCGCTGTCTCAAACAACCGTTTCAAAGCATCGGGACATTTTTTTTCCGTAGTCGTTCCCACGCTACGGGACTCACTCTGCTCCCTTCAGAATCCGAAAAAGTACGAAAAGCTCACCTATTTAACCAAGCACTTAACCCCGTTAATTCGTTTGACTTATTTGTCCAATATGTTTTGTTTCGTGCTTCACTTTTTAAATCTGTAAAACATCTTGGAGTTGTTAAAAGCGCTTTATTTTGTTAGTTTAAATCGCAGAGATACAGCTCTGTTTAGCTGCTGGAGCTGGGCTTTTGCCCTCCAGTGACTGTGCTCATCCTTAAGTACACGGGTGAAAACAATAACTTTCAAGGGGTCTATAGAAAAAAAGAGTTTCACTTTTTAACATGAATGACAGAAAATATTGAACTTTTTCACGACATTCTAATGTTTATGATGTACCTGCATAAAAGCAATAAGATGCTAAAACATCTTAAATTGGAGAGTTCTTTTATAGGATCTGTAGAGGATTCTGTTAGCCTTCATTTGTCTTTACTGTTCCTGTTTCAGATGGAGAAATTTTACCGCCAGAAAAAGAATATTACACACTTTAAATCAGTTGTTGTGACTAGTGTGAGGTAAGTCACAGTGGTGTAGACATTAAAAAGTTATTTAACTTCTGGTAACTATTTAATTGTGTTTTTCCGATAGTCGTGGAGGTCCATTGAAAAGATTATCAGACCCATCTGTGGAGGAGGTAAAGCAGATCCAGCTCTACAACATTAAATAAATGAATGTATTAACAGTGGTCATTAATGGTTTCATCTTTATTAGCTAAGAATCTCATCCAGAGCCAAGAGCATGGACGTCAAAGCAGTAAATAACAGGTAGGGTTGTGTTCCTCATCTGGAGCTTCTGAGTTCACAGACTAAAGAACATGTACACAGACCTAAAGAACATGGACACAAACTAAAGAACATCGACACAGACCTAAAGAACATGGACACAGACTAAAGAACATGGACACAGACCTAAAGAACATGGACACAGACTAAAGAACATGGACACAGACCTAAAGAACATGGACACAGACTAAAGAACATGGACACAGACTAAAGAACATGGACACAAACTAAAGAACATGTACACAGACCTAAAAAACATGGACACAGACTAAAGAACATGGACACAGACTAAAGAACATGGACACAAACTAAAGAACATGTACACAGACCTAAAGAACATGGACACAAACTAAAGAACATGGACACAGACCTAAAGAACATGGACACAGACCTAAAGAACATGGACACAGACCTAAAGAACATGGACACAGACTAAAGAACATGGACACAAACTAAAGAACATGGACACAGACTAAAGAACATGGACACAGACTAAAGAACATGGACACAGACTAAAGAACATGGACACAGACTAAAGAACATGGACACAGACTAAAGAACATGGACACAAACTAAAGAACATGGACACAGACTAAAGAACATGGACACAGACTAAAGAACATGGACACAAATTAAAGAACATGGACACAGACTAAAGAACATGGACACAAAACATGCACACAGACTAAAGAACATGGACACAAACTAAAGAACATGGACACAGACCTAAAGAACATGGACACAGACCTAAAGAACATGGACACAGACCTAAAGAACATGGACACAGACTAAAGAACATGGACACAAACTAAAGAACATGTACACAGACCTAAAGAACATGGACACAGACTAAAGAACATGGACACAGACTAAAGAACATGGACACAGACCTAAAGAACATGCACACAAACTAAAGAACATGGACACAGACTAAAGAACATGGACACAAAACATGCACACAGACTAACGAACATGGACACAAAACATGCACACAGCCTAAAGAACATGGACACAGACTAAAGAACATGGACACAGACCTAAAGAACATGGACACAGACCTAAAGAACATGGACACAGACCTAAAGAACATGGACACAGACTAAAGAACATGGACACAAACTAAAGAACATGGACACAGACCTAAAGAACATGGACACAGACTAAAGAACATGGACACAGACTAAAGAACATGGACACAGACCTAAAGAACATGGACACAGACTAAAGAACATGGACACAGACCTAAAGAACATGGACACAAACTAAAGAACATGGACACAGACTAAAGAACATGGACACAGACTAAAGAACATGTACACAGACTAAAGAACATGGACACAGACTAAAGAACATGGACACAGACTAAAGAACATGGACACAGACTAAAGAACATGGACACAAACTAAAGAACATGTACACAAACTAAAGAACATGTACACAGACTAAAGAACATGGACACAGACCTAAAGAACATGGACACAAACTAAAGAACATAGACACAGACCTAAAGAACGTGGACACAAACTAAAGAACATGGACACAGACCTAAAGAACGTGGACACAAACTAAAGAACATGGACACAGACTAAAGAACATGGACACAAAACATGCACACAGACTAACGAACATGGACACAAAACATGCACATAGACTAAAGAACATGGACACAGACTAAAGAACATGTACACAAACTAAAGAACATGGACACAAACTAAAGAACATGGACACAGACTAAAGAACATGGACACAAATTAAAGAACATGGACACAGACTAAAGAACATGGACACAAACTATAGAACATGGACACAGACCTAAAGAAAATGGACACAAACTAAAGAATATGGACACAGACCTAATAAAAATGGACACAAACTAAAGAACATGGACACAGACTAAAGAACATGGACACAAATTCAAGAACATGGACACAGACCTAAAGAACATGGACACAAACTAAAGCACATGGACACAGACTAAAGAACATGGACACAGACTAAAGAACATGGACACAAACTAAAGAACATGGACACAAACTAAAGAACATGGACACAGTCCTAAAGAAAATGGACACAAACTAAAGAACATGGACACAGACCTAAAGAAAATGGACACAAACTAAAGAACATGGACACAAACTATAGAACATGGACACAGACCTAAAGAAAATGGACACAAACTAAAGAACATGGACACAGACCTAAAGAAAATGGACACAAACTAAAGAACATGGACACAAAACATGCACACAGACTAAAGAACATGGACACAGGCTAAAGAACATGGACACAAAACATGCACACAGACTAAAGAACATGGACACAAACTAAAGAACATGGACACAGACTAAAGAACATGGACACAGACTAAAGAACATGGACACAAATTAAAGAACATGGACACAGACTAAAGAACATGGACACTAAAGAACATGGACACAAATTAAAGAACATGGACACAGACTAAAGTACATGGACACAAATTAAAGAACATGGACACAGACTAAAGAACATGGACACAAATTAAAGGACATGGACACAGACTAAAGAACATGGACACAGACTAAAGAACATGGACACAAACTAAAGAACATGGACACAGACTAAAGAACATGGACACAGACTAAAGAACATGGACACAGACTAAAAAAAAAGGACACAAACTAAAGAACATGGACACAAAACATGCACACAGACTAAAGAACATGGACACAGACTAAAGAACATGGACACAAAACATGCACACAGACTAAAGAACATGGACACAAACTAAAGAACATGGACACAGACTAAAGAACATGGACACAAACTAAAGAACATGGACACAGACTAAAGAACATGGACACAAACTAAAGAACATGGACACAAACTAAAGAACATGGACACAAAACATGCACACAGACTAAAGAACATGGACACAGACTAAAGAACATGGACACAAATTAAAGAACATGGACACAGACTAAAGAACATACACACAGACTAAAGAACATGGACACAGACTAAAGAACATGGACACAGACTAAAGAACATGGACACAGATTAAAGAACATGGACACAGACTAAAGAACATGGACACAAATTAAAGAACATGGACACAGACTAAAGAACATGGACACAAATTAAAGAACATGGACACAGACTAAAGAACATGGACACAGACTAAAGAACATGGACACAGACTAAAGAACATGGACACAGACTAAAGAACATGGACACAAATTAAAGAACATGGACACAGACTAAAGAACATGGACACAAATTAAAGAACATGGACACAGACTAAAGAACATGGACACAAATTAAAGAACATGGACACAGACTAAAGAACATGGACACAAATTAAAGAACATGGACACAGACTAAAGAACATGGACACAAAACATGCACACAGACTAAAGAACATGGACACAAAACATGCACACAGACTAAAGAACATGGACACAGACTAAAGAACATGGACACAAAACATGCACACAGATTAAAGAACATGGACACAGACTAAAGAACATGGACACAGACTAAAGGACATGGACACAGACTAAAGAACATGGACACAGACTAAAGAACATGGACAAAACGAAAGAACATGGACACAGACTAAAGAACATGGACACAGAACATGCACACAATTAAAGAACATGGACACAGACTAAAGAACATGGACACAGACTAAAGAACATGGACACAAATTAAAGAACATGGACACAGACTAAAGAACATGGACACAAAACATGCACACAGACTAAAGAACATGGACACAGACTAAAGACATGGACACAAACTAAAGAACATGTACACAGACTAAAGAACATGGACACAAACTAAAGAACATGGACACAAACTAAAGAACATGGACACAGACTATAGAACATGGACACAGACTAAAGAAAATGGACACAAATTAAAGAACATGGACACAGACTAAAGAACATGGTCACAGACTAAAGAACATGGTCACAGACTAAAGAACATGGACACAGACTAAAGAACATGGACACAGACTAAAGAACATGGACAGAAAACATGCACACAGACTAAAGAACATGGACACAAAACATGCACACAGACTAAAGAACATGGACACAGACTAAAGAACATGGACACAGACTAAAGAACATGGACACAGACTAAAGAACATGGACACAGACTAAAGAACATGGACACAAACTAAAGAACATGGACACAGACCTAAAGAACATGGACACAAAGTAAAGAACGTGTACACAAACTAAAGAACATGTACACAAACTAAAGAACATGGACACAGACCTAAAGAAAATGGACACAAACTAAAGAACATGGACACAAACTATAGAACATGGACACAGACCTAAAGAAAATGGACACAAACTAAAGAACATGGACACAGACCTAAAGAAAATGGACACAAACTAAAGAACATGGACACA
>SSNR01000269.1:343853-424706 GCA_006937965.1 Callopanchax toddi | reverse complement strand
ACTAAAGAACATGGACACAGACTAAAGAACATGGACACAGACTAAAGAACATGGACACAAACTAAAGAACATGGACACAAACTAAAGAACATGGACACAAACTAAAGAACATGGACACAGACCTAAAGAAAATGGACACAAACTAAAGAACATGGACACAGACTAAAGAACATGAACTTTACCACCACCAGAGTGTGAATGAATAATGGAGCTTCTGTCAAAGCGCTTTGGGTGTCCTAAAAAGTGCTATATAAATCCAATGCATTATTATAACATATATACTGTATACACACACATCAATACATTGACAGAACTAATGTTAACACTGGTTGTTTCTCATAAGAACACATCATCAGTGTTGAGGCATCCATAAAGTGAGCTGGTTTGTTTCATCAGTACGAAGGTTTTACACTGAATCTCTAACAACGTCTCTCTGCCCACAGAGTCAGGGTCATTCATGACGTCGTCCTGGTCATTCCTAACAACAACTCTAAACAGCTCTACAACTCTGACTTTGCTGCTATTCAAGATGCTGTTGTAGAGCTAGAGAACTGTGAGACGGGTAAGACAGAAACCACGTCCAACCCCAGAGATCCTCCTACGGCTTTAATCAGAACTCTCACTGTGTCTAAAACATCTGTTTCTCTGGTTTGATCCTAACAAAGTGTCTTTGTGTGTTTTATTGTCAGATTGTGTTTTTGACAACGTCACAGATACCACAGTGAATGAAACAAAAGTTGACCTGCAGTGTAAGTGTTTTTGCATTTTGCTTAACGTGGTCCTTATTTTACTGTGTTTTTGGTGACATGATCTCCTCATAAAGTCAACAGGCCTACTTCTCAAAATGGCGACGCCAGCAGGAGAGTAAAGTGCTCGTTTCGGCTTGCATGAGTTCAGCTGTAGGGGTGTTCTTTTTAGTACAAATTTTACAAAGAAGAAACTCTTGTTTCCTACATTTTTCACCTGATGAATACTTAAAAGAACAAGTGGATCGTTGCCACCAGATGGCATGAGGGACCAACTGATGTGAGAAAGGACAGAACATTTCTCTGAGGATGAGGTCTACACCCATCCACAATCTGTGTGCCGAAGAAAACCGCCTAAAACAGACAGCTAAAAGGAGTCGTTAAACAAACTGCTGTGGTGGAGCTGGCATTCCCCGCTGGGTGACTTTAGCTCATTTAGAACATTAAAGCAACAACAAAGTGAATTGGTAGTTATTCTGTATATCTTGTATTCTGTATTGTAATTACTGTAGTAGTATTAACAATCCACCCTTTTCCGGTCAAGAACCATGGCCTCAGACTTGGAGGTGCTGATCCTCATCCCAGTTGCTTCACACTCAGCTGTGAACCTCCCCAGTAAGAGCTTTAGGTCAGAGCCTGATGAAGCTAGGAGGACCACATCATCCGCAAAAAGCAGAGACGAGATTCTCCTGTCACCAAACTCCACCCCCTCCACACCACGGCTGCTCCTAGAAATCCTGTCCATAAAGGTTCTGAACAGGACCGGTGACAAAGGGCAGCCCTGGAGGAGTCCAACCCTCACTGGGAACAGGTCTGACTTACTGCCGGCTATGAGGACCAGACTCACACTCCTCTGGTACAGGGACTGAATGGCCCTTAACAAAAGACCATCCACCCCGTACTCCAGGAGCGTCCCCCACAGGGTGTTCCTGGGGACACGGTCATAAGCCTTCTCCAAATCCACTAAACACATGTGGATTGGTTGGGCAAACTCCCATGACCCCTCCATCACCCTAGCGAGGGTAAAGAGCTGGTCCACAGTTCCACGACCAGGACGAAAACCACATCACTCCTCTTCAGTCTGAGGTTCAACTATCGACTGGACCCTCCTCTCCAGGACCCTGGAACACACCCTCTGGTCCCCCTTCTTAAAAATGGGAACCACCACCCCGGTCTGCCACTCCACAGGAACTGCCCCTGATGACCACGCAATGTTGCAGAAACGTGTCAGCCACGACAGTCCTACAACATCCATCGCCTTGAGATACCCAGGTTGGATCTCATCCACCATCTGTGTGTAGCTGTTTGACTACCTCAGAGACTTCTGCCCCAGAGATTGGACAGTCCGTCCCCAGGTCTCCCAGTTCTGGTTTCTAATAGGAATGTGTGTCGGTGGGATTGAGGAGCTCCTCAAAGTATTTCTTCCACCGCCTGACTATAGCCCCTGTTAACGTCAGCAGCTCCCCGTCCCCACTGTAAACAGTGTGAGCGAGTTGCTGCCTTCCTCCCCTGAGGCGTCGGATGGTTCTTCAGATGCTCCCTTTGAGGAGGTCCCTCTGACCACCACCAGGTCCCTCTGACCACCACCAGGTCCCTGTGACCTCCACCAGGTCCCCCTGACCACCACCAGGTCCCTCTGACCACCACCAGGTCCCCCTGACCACCACCAGGTCCTTCTGACCACCACCAGGTCCCTCTGACCACCACCAGGTCCCTCTGACCACCACCAGGTCCCTCTGACCACCACCAGGTCCCTCTGACCACCACCAGTAGACAAGGTGGGTGAAGTGTCTCCAAGGACACAACAACAAAGTGACCCAGCTGGAGCTGGGATTGAACCGGAGACCCTCTGGTTGCCAGACGGCTGCTCTACCTCCATTAGTCATACTGTTTTATTACAGATAACTTATTGTGGACATGCATGGTTTGACTTCTTTCTATGTGTAGATCAGTGGTTCCCAAACTTTTTCTTCTGGGCCCCCCTTAATTTTACACAATTTTTCCCGTGCCCCCCCTCTCACACACACACGTGCACGCACGCGCCCACACACATACACACACAAACACTGCGAACAGACAAATCTCATTTTCAAACTCCATTACAGGTTATTTCACATCAAACCTTTGAGATCTGAACAAGTAAAAGTAACTGCATTTAACTACATGTTAAAATAAACTTCAACCTTTTCTTTAAAAACAACAAACTAACCACTTTTACAGCTCAATAGAAACTTTAAAAAATGCCTCAGTGCAAAATGGGTTTTAAAAATGACAAATTCCCTGAGAAAATGAAAATAAAAAATGTAAAGGTTTATTTTTACTTTAAATAATAGTTCTCTCATCTTCAGTGACTGGTGTGAGCGGCGTGTTGCTGCAGGTCTCCTTTGTGTTGAGTTGTCCTCCAAACAGTGTCCTGTGTGCCATTTGAGAATAAAATAGATGGGGGGGGGGTGTCTGTGGAGGTTCGGATCCGGCACTGCGCGTTCAAGGTCGCGTGCGCTCCGTCAGTGCGCACGAGGTGCCCAAACACCCGATCACTCAGCCCGTGGTCAGATGCTGATTTTAACTACACTTCCTGTTGTGGTGGCTCTGAAGGAGCTCTCATAAGCGTTCAGGCTATGAAGACTGGTTGACACGCACAAGCTGCGCCAGCAGGCAAACACAGAGCTATCCAAACCCGTTCACCTCCCCGCGAGGAGTTGCGCATCAGCGCCAGGTTCTCCCCTGAGTGTCTCAATAAAAAAAAATGATGTGCACCCCTCATTTCTCTCTCTTTTTCTCATGATCTCATAATAATGAATGTTAATATTATAACCGGTGTTCTGCTGAGCGCACGGCGCTGCACTGCAACCTGGTCACGCCCACCTGCTCTCTGCAGCTCTGAGCGCGCTGCGGTGAATCGGACACACTCAGACCATCTCCCCAGAGGTGAGATTAGGGGGGACAGCAAAGCAGAGGCAAGGTCAATCTCACCCACCCCCCAGATAACCCTGCCTAGCACTCAAAAAATAAATATTTTTTTTAATTTAAATTTTTATTTTATTTGATTAATAACTGAATAAATCATCCCGCGCCCCCCCTGCTGTTACACCGCGCCCCCCTAGGGGGCGCGCCCCCCAGTTTGGGAACCACTGGTGTAGAGGATGTGTCTGGAGAGATCGGTTTACTTAGAGAACTGGTGACGTGTTTGTATTAGGAGTTATCATCTCACACATCTCTGTTTCTCCAGCTTTCTGTGAAAAGCAGATGGGGAGCTCTGATGCTACTGCACACTACGTGGCTGTGGATATTACAGGAATCTTCACATGTGTAACTCCGTGTCACCAGCGACATCCTAATGGCAAAAGATGCAAAAATAAAGGACTCTGCAACGTGTACAGTGACATGGGAGCTGTCTGCGAGTAAGTTAAGAGGATCGTTGGACTGAGAGCATGATGATATTCTTACTGTCAAAATAGTGAGATATTTTTCAGTTTGCTGCATCTGTTGTAGCAGAAGAATTTCTGATTTGTGTAAAAAGGCTGCAAATGTCCCAGTAGGTGACGACAAAATCCGGGTTTGTTTCTAAACTCAACTACCTGGGCCTGACATCATCAAACATCACTTTATTTACTTTTGATTTGTTTGAGGAAGAAGAAATTAGACTATAACGTATTGTAATAATTATGTAAAATGTCAACATTATTAATAAGCTGAAGGCATTGGATGGTAATCATGTTTACCTTTGATTAGTGGATAATGAAGGTATTTATTTTCTAGGGTAGTAGTTTTTTAGTTAAGGTCACTGGAGTGCTTTAGATTTTGAGCTGCAGCCTAAACCTGAAAGGTTTACAAAATATTGTTTGTGGATAATTACTAGTTGTAGTCTAAAGTTCTAGAACAGCGCCCCCACATGGTGGCAACGTATTTCTGCAGCTCTGTTATGTTTAAAGGCACACTATGCAGTTTTGCTTGTTTTGGCTCCCCCTAGTGTCCGTTTTAAGTCACTGCTGTAAAAACATTAGCACCATAGTTTCTGCTCAGAAAGCCCTAAATCTAAGTGCTGAAATGTCTCCTCCGCCTTCACTGCTTTCTACTGGAGCGGTTCATCACTCATTCAAAGAAATCAGCTGTGTTCAAGCAGGGAGAGATGGGAAAAAAATCAGGAATCATGAGCTAAAAACACTCCGGAGCTAGCATAACAGCTAGCCACATTGGGTTAGCTTAACCCTTGTGAGACACGTGACTTTGTGAGACTTCAGGGACCAGAGACTGCAATCTTGCAAACAGCAGATGGCTCTGAGTGACTTTTCATTAACCTGTAAAGTCAGATTAACACAGAGTGGCTCAAGGAAAAGATTTAAAATATGAAAGTTTGAATGACTTCTAATTCTGATCTGAATCCTGTGCTACTTGTAGGATTTTTGCAGCAAATTTTTTGCTTTTTGGCCACATTATGTGTAACCATAGCAACAAGAGACTTTGTTTACAAGAGGGATCAGCTAACTGACATCTCTAAAGCTCTAATCAAACCCAACCTGAGACCCAGAATCCCAGCTGAGTTAAAGAGGACGAGTCATGGATGTAGATCAGGAGCAAAGAGGAGAGATCCTAACCTGAGATCTCTCCTGAATCAGATGGACCAGCTTGAAGCTCTGATGAGGCTTCCTGTCCATCACAGACCGCTACAGAAGATCCTTCCTGTCCTCAGCTACAGTGAATGGTGAAGAAACTTCAAGGAGTCATAGAAACATTCAGTTCCACTCTTTGGTTAATGAAGTGGTTCCGATTTGATTCATCAATTTCTAAAACAGATCTCATTAAATTCCAGTTGAATCCTCTACCTTGATCTGACAGGTTAATAGGAAACAGAGATATTTGACTTGTATCTTTAATGTTTAGTGCTGCTTTACCATGCTCCCTTTGTGTTCTGTTCTCAGGTGTAAGGATGTGAACTCTACCTGGTACCTAGGCAGTGACTGTGACCTGCCCATCCACAGGACGGCGTTCTACGCAGGTCTGAGCGTGACCCTGGGCCTGCTCCTGGTGACTGTTGGAGCTCTGACTACAGCGTCATGCATCAACAGGCACAAACAGACACAGTAAGCTGAACGCCTTCGTTTTATCATACTGTTATACAGATTTCACTAAATCTCTCTCACACACACAAACACACACGAGTCGGTAAGTAAGGGTTTTATCAGGTTTGTGAATTATATGTTGTCCATTGCAGACACTGCTACATTAGTAATAAATCACGGTCTAGTTTTAACCTCAAAATCTTTTCATGAACATTAAATTTAATTTAGTTCAGTTCAACAACACAAGTCATCATCTTCCAGCTCTGATTACAGCATCAGATCCAGATCCTTCAGGTCCAGCTTCAGGACAGCAGTAGATTCAGCTGGAATAAAATCTGATTTGTTATAAATGATAATAAATCAGATTGTCTTGTTATAAAAGAGCCAGCTGATGAAGCTTTAAAAATAAAGCTTTACCTCAAGCTCCATTCTGAGCAGCTCAGTCTGAGGAGACAGTGGGAAGGAAACTCCCTCTGAACAGGATGAACCCTCCACCAGAACCGTCAGAGGGGGCGGAGTCTCCATCAGACCCGTCAGAGGGGGCGGAGTCTCCATCAGAACCATCAGAGGGGTCGGAGTCTCCATTAGACCCGGGTTAGAGGGGGCGGAGCCTCCATCCGGACCCGGATCAGAGGGGGCGGAGTCTCCATCAGACCCGTCAGAGGGGGCGGAGTCTCCATTAGACCCGGGTTAGAGGGGGCGGAGCCTCCATCCGGACCTGGATCAGAGTGGGCGGAATCTCCATCAGAACCCTCAGAGGGGGCGGAGCCTCCATCAGCACCCGGATCAGAGTGGGCGGAGCCTCCATCAGACCCAGGTCAGAGGGGGCGGAGCCTCCATCAGGACCCGGATCAGAGTGGGCGGAGCCTCCATCAGAACCAGTCTCAGAGTGGGCGGAGCCTCCATCAGAACCAGTCTCAAAGTGGGCGGAGCCTCCATCAGGACCCAGATCAGAGTGGGCGGAGCCTCCATCAGACCCGGGTCAGAGTAGGCGGAGCCTCCATCAGAACCGGGTCAGAGTAGGCGGAGCCTCCATCAGACCCAGGTCAGAGGGGGTGGAGCCTCCATCAGAACCAGGTCAGAGGGGGCGGAGCCTCCATCAGAACCAGTGTCAGAGTGGGTGGAGCCTCCATCAGACCTGGGTCAGAGTGGGCGGAGCCTCCATCAGACCCGGGTCAGAGTGGGCGGAGTCTCCATCAGAACCAGTGTCAGAGTGGGCGGAGCCTCCCTCAGAACCAGTGTCAGAGTGGGCGGAGCCTCCCTCAGAACCAGTGTCAGAGTGGGCGGTACTTCTCCTCTCTCCCAAAATGTCAAAATATAACAAATCTGATGTATAGTTTTAGAGATAATTTTATTTATTTGGCACACCTTGCATTAAATACTGTGTCTTTTTTTTATGAGGGCTACCACGCTTATATCGGTATCGGAAATTAAGAGTTAGACAATATCGGTGAAAAAGCCAATATCGAGCATCCCTACTGCTAATGTGTTCAATAAACCAGTAAACCACACCTGTAACTGAACAGCTGGTTTTCAGGAGGTTTTAACCTGTCAGAGCTTGTTTTTTTAAGTTAAACCTGCTGATTCTACATTTAGTTTTTCAATCTTCACACAAGAGCAGCTCAGTTTTATTTATCTAGAGTTATGAAAACGTTCCTGAGGAACACAGGTCAGTTCTCCATTTGTCATCATGTGAAACCAAACAACATCTTTATTTCTGCAGGAAAAAAGACATGAAGGAAAAGCTGGTGCACGAGTGGCTGGATGAAGATGTTGAATGGTCCCGACCCAAGAACCCAATGAAAGAACTCCACGCCAGTAAGTCTCCAGTCTACTGTGATCCTGTAACGCTGAATTCAGATCGGATCTGAGAAACGTCAGCTGGAGGTCCAACAGGTGACGCGAGATCCTCACAGGAACAGTCCAGTTTCCACGGAGACAGCACTGAGTCAGTGATGGACCAATCATCTGCTCCGATCACAGGAAGTAGTGGGTTTAGTGCTCTGGCTCTTCTTACAGTTGGTGAAGAAATCCCCACATTTAAAGGAGAGAGATGAAAAGATGACTTTATTTATCTGAATCGGTCGTTACAGTGCAGTAGGTAGAGGAGCGCTTCACTCAGGGCCGGATCTAGCCAGCCCCACTAAGGGGGGCAGGTAGAATATCGGGGGGGGGGGCAGTCTGGACATGCTAAGAATGTTTTGGTCATCACATCCCCCCAATCCCTTAAATGCATTACAAACTACACCATCATCATATCAGTTCCTCTATCCATAGATTTATGTTCATATTTGATCCCTACCCTCTGCATTTACCCGGGCTTGGGACGGAACAAGTAGGACACTGGCTGATGCCCTGTTGACGCTGACCTCATCTGGTTAGGTTTGGGTTTGGGGTTTTTTGTGGGTTTTATTGTTCTTTTTTGTGTTTTGTTTTTTTCTTTTTGTGTTTTTGTTCTTTTTTGTGTTTTTTTGTTCTTTTTTGTATTTTGTTCTTTTTGTGGTTTTTGTTTATTATTTTGTTCTTTTTGTGTGTTTTTTTTGTCTTTTTGTGTTTTTTGTTTTGTTTTTTTTATCTTTTTGTGTTTTTTTAATCTTTGTGTTTTTTTGTTCTTTTTTGTGTTTTCTGTTCTTTTTGTGTTTTCTGTTGTTTTTGTGTTTTCTGTTCTTTTTGTGTTTTCTGTTGTTTTTTTAAATCTTTTTGTGTTTTTTGTTTTGTTTTTTTATCTTTTTGTGTTTTTTTAATCTTTTTGTGTTTTTTTATCTTTGTGGTTTTTTGTTCTTTTTGTGTTTTCTGTTCTTTTTTGTGTTTTTGTTCTTTTTTGTGTTTTTTGTTCTTTTTTGTGTTTTTTGTTTGTTTTTTATCTTTTTGTGTTTTTTGTTTTGTTTTTTTTATCTTTTTGTGTTTTTTGTTCTTTTTGTGTTTTCTGTTTTTTTAAATCTTTTTGTTTTTTTGTTCTTTTTGTGTTTTTTGTTCTTTTTTGTGTTTTCTGTTATGTTTTTTGTTCTTTTGTGTTTTTTTGTTCTTTTTTTGTGTTTTTGTTTGGTCTTTATGTTCTTTTTTGTGTTTTTTGTTCTTTTTGTGTTTTTTTCTTCTTTTTGTGTTTTTTTCTTCTTTTTGTGTTTTTTTCTTCTTTTTGTGTTTTTTTCTTCTTTTTTGTGTTTTTTTCTTCTTTTTTGTGTTTTTTGTTCTTTTTGTGTTTTTTGTTCTTCTTTTTGTGTTTTTTGTTCTTTTTTGTGTTTTTTGTTCTTTTTTGTGTTTTTTGTTCTTTTTTGTGTTTTTTGTTCTTTTTGTGTTTTTTGTTCTTTTTGTGTTTTTGTTTGGTCTTTTATGTTCTTTTTTGTGTTTTTGTTTGGTCTTTTATGTTCTTTTTGTGTTTTTTGTGTTTTTTTTTTCTTCTTTTTGTGTTTTTTGTTCTTTTTTGTGTTTTTTGTTCTTTTTGTGTTTTTTGTTCTTTTTGTGTTTTTTGTTCTTTTTTGTGTTTTTTCTTCTTTTTTGTGTTTTTTCTTCTTTTTTGTGTTTTTTTCTTCTTTTTTGTGTTTTTTGTTCTTTTTGTGTTTTCTGTTTTTTTGTTCTTTTTTGTGTTTTTTCTTCTTTTTTGTGTTTTTTGTTCTTTTTGTGTTTTTTGTTCTTTTTGTGTTTTTTGTTCTTTTTGTGTTTTTTGTTCTTTTGTGTTTTTTTGTTCTTTTGTGTTTTTTTGTTCTTTTGTTCTTTTGTGTTTTTTGTTCTTTTGTGTTTTTTGTTCTTTTGTGTTTTTTTCTTCTTTTTGTGTTTTTTTCTTCTTTTTGTGTTTTTTGTTCTTTTTTGTGTTTTTTTTGTTCTTTTTTGTTTTTTCTTCTTTTTGTGTTTTTTCTTCTTTTTGTGTTTTTTCTTCTTTTTGTGTTTTTCTTCTTTTTTGTGTTTTTTTCTTCTTTTTTGTGTTTTTTTTCTTCTTTTTTGTGTTTTTTGTTCATTTTGTGTTTTCTGTTTTGTTTTTTGTTCTTTTGTTTTTTTCCTTCTTTTTTGTGTTTTTTTCTTCTTTTTGTGTTTTTTGTTCTTTTTGTGTTTTCTGTTTTGTTTTTTGTTTTTTTTGTGTTTTTTCTTCTTTTTGTGTTTTTTTCTTCTTTTTTGTTCTTTTTGTGTTTTCTGTTTTGTTTTTTATCTTTTTGTGTTTTATTGTTCTTTTTTGTGTTTTTTAATCTTTTTGTTTTTTTCTTCTTTTTTGTTTTTTGTCCTTTTTTGTGTTTTTTCTTCTTTTTTGTGTTTTTTCTTCTTTTTTGTGTTTTTTGTTCTTTTTGTTTTCTGTTTTATTTTTTGTTCTTTTTGTTCTTTTTTGTGTTTTTTGTTCTTTTTTGTGTTTTTTTGTTCTTTTTGTGTTTTTGTTTGGTCTTTTTGTTCTTTTTTGTGTTTTTTGTTTTTCTTTCTTTCTGTGTCATTCATCAGTAGCTACTTTGAATGAGGACAATAGGAAGAGAGTGCTCACTCTGACTATTTTTCACTGAAATATTTTTGAAATTGGTTATTTCTGCATGCAATCGGGTTTGGGGGGGGCAGTCATGGAATTTGGGGGGGGGGGCAATGCCCCCCTTGCCCATGCCTACATCCGGCCTCGCACTTCAGGTACAGCTAAAGAACCACAGAATATCATGAAGACTTCTATATCTTATAACTCATTTATTCTACACATCCATCACACAGTCATTATTTAGTTCATGTAATTGTGATGGTTAGGAAAACCTGAAATTCAGTCTCAGAGCGTTATAATGACATCAGATTGATTATAAACAGAAACATCGGGTTTCTGAATCCCTACATCGCTGCTCGATGTCATGGAGCAGACCAGCTTGTGGAGCTGCTGAGGTCTGATGGAGTCCAGGTAGATCTAGCAGACTTCAGCTCATCTGGTGTCTCATCCTACTCTAGACAGTCCTCCATAGGTCCTCTATGGCAGAGGTGATCAATCCTGCTGCTCGAGGACCAGCATGGTCCAGACTACACCTGGTCTGACTGGTGGTGATTAGGAGACGTTTAAATCAGGTGTGTTGAAGCAAGGAGACCTCTGAAACATGCTGGACTGTAGTCCCTCAAGGACCAGGATCACTCACCTCTGCTCTATGGGCTCCATGTCAGGTCAGTCAGCTGGCCAATCAGAGCTCGTGTGGGCAGGTGACTCAGACACAATCACAGGTATCACAGTGACTGTGGTTAAAAGAGTTTCCAAAGATCAGGGAGGTCTAACAGGAAGTGAGAGGTTAGGAGAGGACATTCTGAACGCAGAGGCGTCACTGTGGAAATGGGAGGGGCTGTCCGATGTGGAGGTGGATAGGGACAGGAGGGAGGATAGAGTGGTGAGGAGACAAGGTGACGTCCTGGGAGAAGGTATCCGATGACTCAGACAGGAGAGAGGGAACAGGTTGTCTGTCAGGAGGGTGGAGGTCTGATCTCCACTCAAGCTGTTCCTGATGAGCGTCAGTCAGCTGATCAAGTCCAGGTCAGATCCTAGAGCAGAGACAGGCGGAGACACACGCCCAGCGTCCTGCTGGAACCTGTTCAGAGGGAGTCTCACGTCCCTCAGTCCAGTCCGCTGGGTCCTTTAAAACCAGACCGTCTGACTACTTATCCATCTCCTGTGATCAGCTGTTAGGTTCTAACTAGGGTTCTGTGTTGTTCTAGATTATACAAACCCTTCATTCACACCCAATGGATACAG
The DNA here is from genome assembly GCA_006937965.1 of Callopanchax toddi. Classification (NCBI taxonomy): domain Eukaryota; kingdom Metazoa; phylum Chordata; class Actinopteri; order Cyprinodontiformes; family Nothobranchiidae; genus Callopanchax; species Callopanchax toddi. Next base: position 413,211 of record SSNR01000269.1, on the reverse strand, counting down.
AGGGACTCCTCTCCAGTCCTTCAGCCCGTCAGCAGGCCCGGACAGATACAGCATGTCGTTTCCTGACCCTGCCTTCAGCCAGCCTCCTGGTTCCAGACCCATCAGTGGAGGGTTCTCAGCTAACCTGCCGGTCAGTGCTCGCTAACGGAGGGACGGACTCCTGGATCTCTGAGTCTCTGAACATTCTTTGTTTTTTTACAGATGAGGACCATCAGACCTGAGATCAGGACCTCCTAGGACACCTAAGCAGTCCAGACCTCACTGAGACCTACAGGAGGAGTTTCTGATTGAGTCACCGTTTTTAAATTATTTATCCAACTTGTGCTAAATTGTGTTTTTACTCTTGTTTGAATCATTAGATTTGTTCAACCAGCACAAACAGATGGAGGTTTGGCTCATTGTTATGGTTAGTTACAGCAGTAGTTCAGTATAGAGTGGTCGCCTGGCAACCAGAGGGTTGTTGGTTGGATCCCTGCTCCTGCAGCATGAACACCAGAACCTTAGCTAGTGTTCTCATGCTAAAGGCTAGAGGCTAGCTAACAGGTAACATAGCGTTCTACTTTTTTGAACAAGACTTGTTTTAAATGCACATGATTAGTCACTGATCTGCAGCAGCGTCTATTTTATCCTGGTTCTAGACTCTGCCCACTTCGAGTGACATCACAGGTGGGCGTGGCCCTTCCTGCAGACAGGAAACCATTTAAAGTCTGGTCCAACCTAAACAAGTCTCCAAAAGCTTCATGAGGACAAACTGCTGGTTTCTCATTGGTTCAGTAACTAAACATAACAATGACTCATCCATGAAGAGAACAGCTGATCAAAACAAATGTTTATGGTTGTATCTGTAACCTGTCTACTCGTGTCCTACGTAGTAAAGTAGTAGTAGTACATGTTAGTATGTGTATATAGAATATTTATGTTTCTGGATCCCAGCGCCGCCTCGCCACCGGCTCAGTTCTTAATGAGGCGACAGGATGAAGTGTGTGTGTTTAATGTTAATAAAAACGCTTTCCACCAAAACACAGAGTTCAGAGTGAAGCCATGAAACCGGATTCCTTACAGGAGGTCATGAGCTGTTTATTTCACCTAGCAGGAATATTTAGATCTATCAGGATGAACACTCGTCTGTCCTGATCCGTGACTGGAACATCCAATCAGAGCTGCCCTGTACAGGATTCTTCTGCCTGAACTTTGACCTGCTGTTTCCTTTGGAGGGAATCTGATTCTCTCAGTAGGAACTTCAGCAGCTGTTCCCAGAACTGAGACCATCCTGTTGTAATGGACACCAGAACTAAAGACCAGCTCAGTGGAGTTCTCCTCACTGCTGCTGAAACAGGACCCAAAGCCTGAAGTCGTTTATGGTTTTATTTGAATTTGACTGGAAGTTGGAAACATCTGAAGATGAAGCCTGAAAACAAACTGGTCCTGAGAAGATCTGGGAGAAGGCTCCTAGCACTGTGTTGATCCTGTGGTGGAGGCCGAGTCCTGTTTTGGGCCCCGCTGGGGCCCGTCTCCCAGCTCAACCAGCAGCTGGACCGTCTGGGCCAGTCGGCTCAGGCCCTCGTCCTCCGTGACGAGCTGGGGGGAACACATGGAGTCCTAGAGCGGATCAGAAACACAGTCAGGGTGATCATGAACGACAGCAGAGCTCAGAGCACCTCAGGAGGCTGAGCCTCTGGGTCTGATCAGATCCAGATAGACTCTGATCCAGGTCTGATCAGATCCAGGTAGACTCTGATCCAGGTCTGATCAGATCCAGATAGACTCTGATCCAGGTCTGATCAGATCAGATCCAGATAGACTCTGATCCAGGTCTGATCAGATCCAGGTAGACTCTGATCCAGGTCTGATCAGATCCAGATAGACTCTGATCCAGGTCTGATCAGATCCAGATAGACTCTGATCCAGGTCTGATCAGATCCAGGTAGACTCTGATCCAGGTCTGATCAGATCCAGATAGACTCTGATCCAGGTCTGATCAGATCAGATCCAGATAGACTCTGATCCAGGTCTGATCAGATCCAGATAGACTCTGATCCAGGTCTGATCAGATCCAGATAGACTCTGATCCAGGTCTGATCAGATCAGATCCAGGTAGACTCTGATCCAGGTCTGATCAGATCCAGGTAGACTCTGATCCAGGTCTGATCAGATCCAGGTAGACTCTGATCCAGGTCTGATCAGATCCAGATAGACTCTGATCCAGGTCTGATCAGATCAGATCCAGGTAGACTCTGATCCAGGTCTGATCAGATCCAGGTAGACTCTGATCCAGGTCTGATCAGATCCAGATAGACTCTGATCCAGGTCTGATCAGATCAGATCCAGATAGACTCTGATCCAGGTCTGATCAGATCCAGGTAGACTCTGATCCAGGTCTGATCAGATCCAGGTAGACTCTGATCCAGGTCTGATCAGATCCAGATAGACTCTGATCCAGGTCTGATCAGATCCAGGTAGACTCTGATCCAGGTAGACTCTGATCCAGGTCTGATCAGATCCAGGTAGACTCTGATCCAGGTCTGATCAGATCCAGGTAGACTCTGATCCAGGTCTGATCAGATCCAGGTAGGCTCTGATTCAGGTCGGGTCTGATCAGATCAGATCCAGGTAGACTCTGATCCAGGTCTGATCAGATCCAGGTAGACTCTGATCCAGGTCTGATCAGATCCAGGTAGACTCTGATCCAGGTCTGATCAGATCCAGATAGACTCTGATCCAGGTCTGATCAGATCAGATCCAGGTAGACTCTGATCCAGGTAGACTCTGATCCAGGTCTGATCAGATCCAGATAGACTCTGATCCAGGTCTGATCAGATCAGATCCAGATAGACTCTGATCCAGGTCTGATCAGATCCAGGTAGACTCTGATCCAGGTCTGATCAGATCCAGATAGACTCTGATCCAGGTCTGATCAGATCCAGGTAGACTCTGATCCAGGTCTGATCAGATCCAGATAGACTCTGATCCAGGTCTGATCAGATCAGATCCAGGTAGGCTCTGATCCAGGTCGGGTCTGATCAGATCAGATCCAGGTAGACTCTGATCCAGGTCTGATCAGATCCAGGTAGACTCTGATCCAGGTCTGATCAGATCCAGGTAGACTCTGATCCAGGTAGACTCTGATCCAGGTCTGATCAGATCCAGGTAGACTCTGATCCAGGTCTGATCAGATCCAGATAGACTCTGATCCAGGTCTGATCAGATCAGATCCAGGTAGACTCTGATCCAGGTCTGATCAGATCCAGGTAGACTCTGATCCAGGTCTGATCAGATCAGATCCAGGTAGACTCTGATCCAGGTCTGATCAGATCCAGGTAGACTCTGATCCAGGTCTGATCAGATCCAGGTAGGATCTGATCCAGGTCTGATCAGATCCAGATAGACTCTGATCCAGGTCTGATCAGATCCAGATCCAGGTTTTTATTGGACGACGAGGTGAGTCAAACACCTCATCGTGTCGGAGTTTGAACTGATCTGGATACAGATCTATCTACAGTACAGACACACCCACTGGTGACATCATTCAGAGTGGGTGGAGTCTCTAGAAACAGGAAGTAGTCCTGTTACGCTGGACACTCAGGAAGCTGCAGCGCCCTCTACCTGCTGACCTGGGATCTGCCACTCACCTCATGTGGGACCTGCTGTTTGGAGAGCGACACAGGAGCTGTAGAGGTTAAAGCTCAGAGCGGAGAGGGTTTAGTTCAGGGTGTCTGCACGGCCACTCACACACCACTACAGCCCTAGTGAGAAACCAGCCACTTTTACACCGTTTCTATATCAGACTGGTGATTTCGTCTCGTTAATAATCAGCTCCATTAGTGGCGCTGGTCTCTGAGGTGGCTGCAGGGATCCTGAACACACAGAAGCACAACAGCAAGCTGGAGCAGACACAAACTTTAATGTCTTCTTTACAGAGAAATGAGAAACATCTTCACTTATAAATTTATAGAAAGGTCAAAAAAGATTCTTCATATTACAACAGGTTGATATAAATATAGAGTCATATTTCTGTTCCACTAATAAGAATATAGCTCAGTCTGAGGGAGTCAGTGAAAAAGCTCTGTTTGAGTCCAGCTTCACCTAAAATAGACATTTAAACTAAACCCATAGAGCAGACTAATATTAGTGATGACCATCTTAAAAATGTAGGAAAACAGGGATGTTTTCACCCCTGACCTTTGGGGAAGTGCAGAAAGTTTCACGTTTATGTTATCGTCACTTCTGTTTGATTTCATTTATTGCTGCTGCTGTAGCTTAATGCCTGAAAATGTCTGAAATGTAACTGAAAAAAGCAATAAATAATATGAAATAAAAGTTTAGAGCAAACGGCTCACCTCGCTCTAGTGAACAATAACGCCTCAGCAGCAGGTAAACGGAACTCCTAGCAGCAGCGGGACTCAGGGGACTTCCTGTTTGATCAGGAGCCTCATCATTAAAACGTGGATGTGAGGAACAGCAGGTTGAAACGAACAGACGTATTCGGTTTGAACCGTGAAAATGAAACATGACTTTCTCAGTCAGGTCACCTGTTTGATCCTGGGTAGCAGGAACCTCACAGCAAAGTTTGATCAACTCTAAACTGGCTTTAGTGATGTCATCGTTTTAAATGTTTCAGACTGAATTGCTTAACGATGACATTTCACTCTAAAATCTCACAGGCATCACCAGTTTGAAGGTATAGGTTGATGAGAGGAAGCTGAGCCTGTATCAGCTGAGCGAGGGTCTGTCTGAGCCTCAGTTACCATCAGTGGCTCCTCTGATTCTATCATTAGCGATGACATTAAAAACTACAGGACACAAAGTTTCATCAAATCAGCGACGCCTCCTTTCACTGCACTTCAAAACAAAATCAAAACATCTGAAATAAATAAGGAAAAACAATAATTTAACTACCTGTTTACATTTATACAAATGAAGTCAGGAGGCCAAACAGACCAGTGAGGAGAATAAAAGTAGACTTCACCCAGTCTCCTGGAGGGGCTTGTACCGTTTGTTTAAAGGCTGTTGCAGCATCGCCCCCTGCTGCCCCCAGGTGGTACAGCATGCATAAAACATGGCCAGAGTTCAGAAAAGGGCCACCTGTTCGTCAAAAACCACTTTAAATACATTCATCTATGTTTAGCTTTCATCTGTCTCAAGCCTGAGAGTCACATTAACGGTTCAGTCTCAGGAAACTCAAACAGCTTTCATTCGACACAAATAACAACCTGAGCTCGTTCCTCTGAAGGCACAAAGGTTGGGTTCAGACGTGGTGAGCAGAAAGAAGAAGCTCCCCCTAAAAACTCATCCAGACCCACCATTACATCAACATTCAGTCAGCAAGGAATCAGATCTGAGATCGTCTGATGTGTCTGAGTGCAGCTTCCTGAGTCCAGAGTGACCTGAGTGACTCTAGAGTGAATCTAGAGTGACTCCAGAGTGTCTCTAGAGTGACTCCAGAGTGACCCGACAGTTTCTCCAAGTTACTCTAGAGTAACTCCAGAGTGTCTCAAGAGTGACTCCAGAGTAACTCCAGAGTGTCTCAAGAGTGACTCCAGAGTGAATCTAGAGTGACTCCAGAGTGAATCTAAAGTGACTCCAGAGAGAATTTAGAGTGACCTGACAGTGTCTCCAAGTTACTCTAGAGTGACTCCAGAGTGACCTGAGTGATTCCAGAGTGAATCTAGAGTGTCTCCAGAGTGTCTCTAGAGTGACTCCAGAGTGTCTCCAGAGTGTCTCCAGAGTGAATCTAGAGTGACTCCAGAGTGTCTCCAGAGTGAATCTAGAGTGACTCCAGAGTGACTCCAGAGTGACTCCAGAGTGAATCTAGAGTGACTCCAGAGTGACTCCAGAGTGTCTCCAGAGTGACTCTAGAGTGACTCCAGAGTGTCTCTAGAGTGTCTCTAGAGTGACTCCAGAGTGTCTCCAGAGTGACTCTAGAGTGACTCCAGAGTGAATCTAGAGTGACTCCAGAGTGTCTTCTGGAAACTTCTACGGGTTCCTGCGCCTGAGCAAAAAGAACAGGAGTCATTGTTTGGTACCTCGTTCCACTCACTGCTGCTATAAACCATCCTAATTAGTATAGAAAACATTTTAACTAGTATAAACCATCCTAATTAGTATAGAAAACATTTTAACTAGTATAAACCATCCTAATTAGTATAGAAAACATTTAACTAGTATAAACCATCCTAACCAGTATAGAATGTATTTTAACTAGTATATACTGTCCTAACTAGTATAGAAAACATTTTAACTAGTATAAACCATCCTAATTAGTATAGAAAACATTTAACTAGTATAAACCATCCTAACCAGTATAGAATGCATTTTAACTAGTATAAACTGTCCTAACTAGTATAGAAAACATTTTAACTAGTATAAACCATCCTAATTAGTATAGAAAACATTTAACTAGTATAAACCATCCTAATTAGTATAGAAAACATTTAACTAGTATAAACCATCCTAACCAGTATAGAATGCATTTTAACTAGTATAAACCATCCTAATTAGTATAGAAAACATTTTAACTAGTATAAACCATCCTAATTAGTATAGAAAACATTTAACTAGTATAAACCATCCTAACTAGTATAGAATGCATTTTAACTAGTATAAACTGTCCTAACTAGTATAGAAAACATTTTAACTAGTATAAACCATCCTAACTAGTATAGAATGCATTTTAACTAGTATAAACCATCCTAACTAGTATAGAAAACATTTTAACTAGTATAAACCATCCTAACTAGTATAGAATGCATTTTAACTAGTATAAACCATCCTAACTAGTATAGAAAACATTTTAACTAGTATAAACCATCCTAACTAGTATATACAACTTTTTAACTAGTATAAACCATCCTAACTAGTATATACAACTTTTTAACTAGTATAAACCATGCTAACTAGTTTAAACCATCCAAACTCTTATAAACAATTCTAACTAGTATATACAACTTTAACTAGTATAAACCATCCTAAATAGTATATAATGCATTTTAACTAGTATAAACCATCTAAACTAGTATATAAAAATTTTAACTAGTATAAACCATCCAAACTAGTATATACAACTTTTTAACTAGTATAAACCATCCTAACTAGTATAGAATGCATTTTAACTAGTATAAACCATCCTAACTAGTATATAAAACATTTTAACTAGTATAAACCATGCTAACTAGTATAAACCATTCAAACTCTTATAAACAATTCTAACTAGTATATACAACTTTAAATAGTATAAACCATCCTAACTTTTATAAACTGTTCAAACTAGTTTAAACCATTTTAACTAATATAACCATTCAAAATAGTGTAAACCATCCTAACTAGTCTAAACCCATCCAAACTAGTGTTAACCATTAAAACTAGTCTAAAAACCATCCAAACTAAGGTAAACCATTCTAACTATTATAGACTGTCCAAACTAGTTTAAACCATTTAAACTAGTTCAAACCATCCAAACTAGTGTAAACCATACTACGGGTAATTAGCATAAACCTCCCTAATTAGTATAAACCATCTTAATTAGTCTAAACCCATCCAAACTGGTGCAGACCACCCTAATTAGTGTTAACCATCCTAACTAGTGTAACTAACAGTGTCTCGAACTGCTTTACGCTGTAAACCACCAGGTTTGTTTGTGGTGCAGAAATAACTCAAAGTTCAGCAGAACAAAGTTTTATCCAGCTGATTTCATCAGGAATGACTCAGACTGACTTCAGTCCTGCAGGAACCAGATGAAGAACTTCAGGATGAGACTATAACCGTGAAGTTAACCCTAACCCTAGAATGAGACACACACACACACACACACACACACACACACACACACACACACACTGGTGAGTGTGTCTGGACCTCTGACAGACTGTGGTTCTTGTTTCGACTCATCCACGTCTCACCCAGCGTGACGCTCTGTGGCATCGAGGAACTCAGCTTCAAACTACTTCTGTCTTTTACTAACGTCCTGCACTTCACAAGGAGAGAAGGCTAAATTAGGCTTAAGGCTGTTCAGACTACAGCGGTCTGACAGGCAGTGTGTAGCTGGGGCACTTTGAGTGTGTTGTTGGTTTTTGTTGAGCAGCTCAATGTGTGAAAACACACGAGTTGTGTGCAGCAGCTTCAGGTGAGCAGGTAGACGTAGACGACGTAGAGAAGCATCATGGTGGCGCAGTAAAACAGCAGGAAGTCTTTGGTCAGCAGCGCGGACGGAGACGACGACGAGGAGAAAGATGAAGCTGAGGAACGATGGGGGGAGCGGTTCTCCACCAGCTCCCCCGCCTCCGTGGCCAACATGGCCGCCACACAGCGCAGCACAGCAGGCAGCTTACACAGAAGCACATCAGAGCACACACACACTTCAGTCTGGACACACACAGACAGAAGGAAAACACAAGGATCGTTAAACGTAGGACAAGAAAAGGACAAAACCACAAGCAGCAGACTGAGGAGGAGCAGTTAGGCCTGGACGCACGCACACACTCCTCATCCAGCCCTGATACCTTCATCTTTATCAAAGTTAACTCAGCTTTGTGTAGAGGCGAGAAGTTTTACCTCAGGAACTCCCAGCCTGCGACAAGCAGTGAGGAAGTTTTCAACGTTGAGTCGAGACTTCGCTGAGCTCAGCTTTGGCTGAAAGGGAACAAACATCAGTTGGAATCAAGTCACAGCGACCTTTAACCCTCAGCTTTAGACCCTAACGAGACATCTTCATGCCCTCTGATTGGTTCATTTTTCCAACCTGTACTGAATCCCCACAAGGAGGCAGTGTTGTCTGGATAATCATGAAACAGGAAGTGGAGAGGACGACTAAACCCTCCTGCAGAACTTAAGTTTTTGTTATAACATGAAAAACAATGGAGTTTATTCTGGGTTCTTAGATCTTTGCCAAAACCAGATTCAAGCACTTTCAAGGTTTTCAAGAACCTTCCAGTGATCTACACACAGATCAACCGTACACACTAAAAAGGTCAGTGAGAAATGGGGTAAAAGAGTCCTAACGTGGTGTGTTGGGTTTAGGTAGGAAACACTTCACCTGGTTTCAGTTCAGACCTGCTTTCTGCTCTGTAGGCTGAAATAAACAGAACCGACTCCTAGGCCTGCACAATTAATCATTCAGACTTGTATACAGTCTCGTTTTCAATTGACATAAAAAAAAAAAAGAAGACAACGACGACAGTATCTTGCAGAGCTGTGGAAAGATACTGGGCAGAGACATCCCCATGGACCCTACGACCGTTTTGTTGGGACTGTTACCAACAGAAGTGACACAGGACCAAGACTGATACCTTTTTAAAATTCTGATACTGGCATATAAGAAGGTTGTTACACGGTCCTGGCTCAAAGATGACCCACCTAGAGAAGATCACTGGGTGGACACTGGGGAGGAGATCCATTTGATGGAAAGGTTGACCTTTATTCTACGGCTCAGAGGTCACTTATACTATAAATACTGGGCAAAATGGATTACTTACAGGAAAACGGTAGCGTAGCCACCCTCATGTGACATTTCTTTTATATGACTACAGTGCCCCATGTGTTCCTTGTGTTCTTCATTATGTTAAGTTTTGTATTGAGATTAGGGCTGTGCGATATGATGAAATATTTAGTCTGGACGATAAAAAATGTCTACCGTCAGATAAAAAGTTCTATCATTTAAGCCACGATAGAAGTTTTACAGCATAATGCACTTTACGGGATGTTCATGAACGCACCGCGCAGCAACGCATAAACAAACATGGAGGCATACGGTAGTGGACACGTTTAGAATAACCAGCTAACTCAAACCGAGGAGCTTGTTCCTAAAAGAGGGACAACTTCTGTCTCATGGATGTGGTTTAAATATAAACAGACCGACGTGGACCAGACAGCAGCTGTTTGTAAAGTTCGCCGGCTCCCGGTCCCAACAACGGACTCCGACACCACTAATATATTTTATCACCTGCACAAAAACCACGTCGAAGAATACAGAGACAGTCAAAGAGTAAAAGCTGCAAAAGCAGCGTCGAGTGTTGGCGTAAGAGCTCAGAATAAACTCCAGACGCTGCTACAGGCTTTTACCTGCAGCAAGTCATGTAGCTGCCAGCTGAGCGGGTTGGAAGGAAGGAGGTTACTGCTGCTGTTACCAGGCACTTATACAAAGATATGGCTCTAATCTACACGGTGGAGAAACCTGAGTTTAGTGAGTTATACTTGAACTGAGATATGAACTGCCCAGCTGAAAACACATCACTAAAGTCACGTTACCTGATTTATATGATGCATGTAGGGCCACAGTGGAGGAGGAGATTCATGAGGTGTTCTATCGTATGTTTATCGTTATTGGGATATAAAATGAGCTATATTGGGATATGGAATTTTGGCCATATCGCCCAGCCCTAATTGTGATAACTGAAAACGTTAAATAAAGATTTTTCTTTTTTTTTTTTAAAGACAATGACTGTACCACATTTGATCAGGGACATAATCTGCATGAAAACAAGCGCTCCCTCTTTCTCCCTCAAATGACAAAGTTCAAAACAAAACAAAAGTTCTTGAGGGTTGAAGATGTTTTGCTTCTCATCTGAGTTCCTGAGAAGTGTCTTCTAGATCCAGGAAAGAAGCTGATTTGCCTTTGATTGGACTCACTAGACTAACAACTGTGTGTCCTCACACTCACCACAGCCGGAGAGGGAATGTGGATGATGGACACGGAGCGAGGTCGGACGTGATTGACCAGCTGGCAGAGGACGGTGCCGTTACACAGAGCCTCTCCTAGATCCTCTGGTAGCGTTACCTTCAGCCGCGACTCCAAAATCTGAGGAGTGAGACAAAATGATGTCACAAGATCCTGCTCAAAAACACGATGAAACACACCGCCGTGAAGAATCACGCTGCATCGGATTGCTCGTGAAGACATCTGTTTACCTTGCGTAACTGGATGATGTCTGGCCTCTCTTCTTTTGGTGAACGCAGAACGGTGCGAGACTCACTCCGGTTAGACTCCCCCAGAGTGAAGGCACTCCCTGGCAGAAACAAAGCAGGATGAATGGCCGAGAGGGTGCAGCAGGAAGAGGGTGTGTGTGTGTTTGTTTATGGGGTACCTGTAGGTTTGACATTGCTACGGGAGGAGGTGCGAAACAGGAAGCTGTTGGGTCTCTGAGCCTGACCAGGAGGAGGGGATGTCTTCGGGGAGGAAGGGACGTCTGATGGGAACATTCAGGTGGTTACAGAGCAAAGAGGAGCTACAGACTAGTTAGACTGTTGGTTAAATGTGAGATGAAACATTTCTCTAAAAACAAACGACAACATGTGAGACAAAGTGATAATAAAGAATAAATTAGTTTATTATTTGATTATGAGCAAGATCATCAGCTTTTCAATCCTTAATGAGCATTTTACCTATTTTGTCTAACGAGTCTTTAAACCAGGAGTTCCCTAAACACAGATCACGAAGGAGTCACTGGTATCGTGTGACAGCAGTCCCCACCCCAGTAATGAGATACAGCGTCTGTAGTCGCACCACGAAAACGCTGTTATGTCATTGTGTTATGAATTGTTCACGCTGAACATTTTGTGAAGTAAGGAAGCTACAGTTCTGTCACTGTGAGCAGTAGCCTCCTGAACAAAAACAACCTCAACAAAGCCTGAAATTTACCCTCAGAGTCCACCAGTTCTCAGCCCGTCTGCAGCGTGCTGTGTGTCATTACAGACACACTATTGTTCTAGTTTGTGTAGTGGTAGGATTCACTCGACAACAAAAAATCAATCCAATTAATTTCAGACTTTGTAATTAATTAAATGCATTTTAAACTAACAAGACAATTTGGCCTAAATTAAAATGTTATTTTATTTTATTGGGGGAAAGAATCAAATGAACTTTACTAGTGTAAACTCAAGCTCCTTTAATTTGGCCTAAGTCCTTAACGCGACCGGGTAGGCTGGCTCCTCCGACACGGCTGTGTACAGGGTAACGGCGTAGCAGGAAATCATGCTGCTGCGACTACCGTTTTCCTAATTAATTAATCAAAATGAACACATTACAGTCCCACCACTAGTTTAAACATTTTGGGACCTACGTAAACTAAAAGAACCATCTGAGTTAAAACACTAATGTTTTGCATTATAGTGGTGTTTAACAGGTATTGAGTGCTGATCCGGTGCCTTCTGTTTTAGTGTGTTGAGATAAGTGGAACACCTCTGTCTTAAAGCACTTTGCTTTCTGGTTCTGGAACTGTATCACACACCTGCCGATGTGGTTTTAAGGTTCTAATGTACTATTGAAGTACTGATGTGAGAGTACCTGTTCTGCTGTTGGAGCGGCGCAGAAAGACGGAGGAAGAGCCAGTGCTCATCTGGTCAGCACTCTGAAGAAACAAAAACAGACCAGATGAGACCAGCAGTCCACTGATGGACGCTCCCCTTTGCTCTTCTCTACTCTGATGAAACTTACCGCACACCTCTGCCGAAGGCATGAGAGGGAGGCTCCGTTTTCTGGCGAGGCACCACTAGAGGGAGACAGACGCCACAATTTATTTATTTACCAAAACAAGTTCAGGCTTTCTTCAGTCTTTGACTGTGGAAAAACCACAGTAAATCTAAGGAGCAGTGTCTGAATATGATCAACCTGCTGGACAGGTTCTACTTACCAGGAACTACTTCCTGTCTGTGATGGGGCTGTGGACACATTACTTCCTGTTTTGGTGGAAGACTTCAGCAAACTGTAAAAATGTGAGTGCTGACATGAGTTCCAAGAAAATTCACGTGTTGAAAGACAAAAGGTAAATGTCCTGTATTTATAGAGCGCTTTCTAGAGTGTTCTACACTCCCCAAAGCTCTGTACAACACAAACAGTCACTCACACATTCACACACTGATAGCCATTAGCTTCCCTTTAGCCACAGTCAGAGGCTGAGTCACCACACACAACCTGGCACCTATGGGCCCTCCTCACCACCACCAGCAGGCAAGCTGGGTGAAGTGTCTTGCCCGAGGACACAACGACAATGTAACCCTGGGAACAAACCGGTTGCCAGACCAGCCACTCTACCAACTGAGCTTCACGCCGCCCCAGGTCAATAGCTTTAGCTCACACTGAGATGGTGCAACGCCTGACAGCTTCAGATGAGTCATTCATCCTGTCAATCTGTGAGCAACGTTAGCTCTGCTGTTAAAAATGTCTCCCTGGTGGGATCAATAAAGTTATCCTTGTCCTTGATGTCCTTCATTCTACCTGGAGCAGCACTAATGGTGCCCTAAGGGCTAAAGCCAGCTAGCACTGCAGAACTTGCTGTCCTGCAACGTCTTGTCCAGGACGTACAGAGGAGACGCACAGAGGAGGACACACATCCATTTTTCTAAGTCCACCACAAGCTGTCCTTCTGCTTCCTGTCCTGAATACAGGACCTGCCCATCACCTCTGTGTCCTGCTTCAACATGTCCACTGAACAGGGTGACCATATTTAGATTTTTGAAAAAGAGGACACTTGGATCGGTCATGAAACCTTTTGATCCTGTTTAATCAAAGAAGACAAATCTATTTAAAGTATGTACAGTAGTCTCTGTGGGTTTGAAGAATAGGCTTTCAAAAATCAACAAGTACAAACATTTATCAACACAGCAGGAGTGGGACTTGAACATACAACCTTCAGGCTGTGAGAACAGCATCTTAGCCACTACACTAAAGCCACCCAGCAGTAAACACACTAAAATCATATGAAGTAGTGTTACAGTGATACTGCAGAAGAACCACTGTTTGTTCTGTCTGTCAGAGGGACGTCACACCAACACACTGATTTATTCACACCACTTACTTTAGTTCAGGCCTTAAGTGAAAAACGGTGAAACCTGGACATTTTCATTGATCTCTGAAAACCCCCAGACAGAACGTTAAACGAGGACATGTTCAGGGAAAAGAGGACGTTTGGCCGCCCTACCATTGAAGTCTGACCCAGTCACTACTCTGTCATCCTCTGCTTCACTTCCTCTAACTCACTACAGAACTGATCCTTTTCTTCCAGCTCACATCTCACCTGTGGGGCGTAACATCTAACCCTTCAGGTTCTAGTTTCAGACTCTTCGCTCTATCTGACACTTTGTTCACCTCCAGAACATTCCAACCAACTCCTCCTGAGCTCTCCAACCGCCCACCTTGCCTTCTCCCTCTGCTGCTGAAGCCGTTCTCTCTCCTGCCAGATGAACAAGGTGCCAGGCCTCCGCCGCTCCTCCAGAGTGGGGCTGGACGGTGACGACACACATGAAGAGGAGCCAACATCCACGTGTGGACCGGACCTGGAGAGGGAGAGAGAATGAAGCCCAACCGTGTCAGTAAGAGCTCCATTGTCTGCCTACATACTGCTGACATACTGCTGACATACTGCTGACATACTGCTGACATACTACTGACATACTACTGACATACTGCTGACATACTGCTGACATACTGCTGACATACTACTGACATACTGCTGACATACTGCTGACATACTGCTGACATACTGCTGACATACTGCTGACATACTGCTGACATACTGCTGACATACTACTGACATACTGCTGACATACTGCTGACATACTGCTGACATACTACTGACATACTGCTGACATACTGCTGACATACTGCTGACATACTACTGACATACTGCTGACATATTGCTGACATACTACTGACATACTGCTGACATACTACTGACATACTGCTGACATACTACTGACATACTGCTGACATACTGCTGACATACTACTGACATACTGCTGACATACTGCTGACATACTGCTGACATACTACTGACATACTACTGACATACTGCTGACATACTACTGACATACTGCCAGGGGTGTAGCACCAAATTCCGGGCCCTAGGTACTAATCTTACACGCATATTTTTCCAATGATATAAAACAAAGTGAATCTTAGCTTAACATCTACTGTATATTGATAAAAGGCCTAACTGCCAGCATAATGGATCATTGTTCTGATTTACATCAAAGATCATGAACTTTTGTTGGAAATCTGTCTGAACGAATGAGCTGTGAAACAAAAATCTCTCATAAAGATGGAAAACGAAAAAATGGAGGAGAAAATGTGAACAGAATTCATCTCCAATAAATGGTCACTGATGGGTATTTATATATATTTGACTTCCAATGTAGAGAAGGACTGTTCAGCCAATCAGAGACATCGCTGATCTCAGGTCAGCCCCAGATACTAGCAGTTGGATTTCTAGAGACAGTATTTAGACTTTAATCTGAAACGATGTCACTGTTTTAATGAGCTTAAACTTTATTCAGGTTCTGGTCAACGTTTCAGTTTTTTCTTCAGCGTGGCTCCAACAGGCTGTCAGACATCTCTTTCTCCCTGACACATTTTCCAAGTGAAATAAGTAATAATTGTAATAATAATTCAATCATCTGAAGCACTAACATTTTGTTATATAACAATCAAACTCTTATCCATCAATCATTCTGGTTTTAAAACAGGAAAATTCACCTCCTCTGTTTCATTTGACTTATTGAACCCTCTGGTAAAACCCTTTAACACCGTCTGTATTAAATCTGATTCACATATTCAGAGCTCTATCTTTTCAACAAAATCTGTACTTTCCTCAAAAGCTGCTGCTTTTAATCTTTAACAGGTTTTCTGCCCTCTGCTGGAGGATTAAAGTACTGAAGTTCAAATTGTATTTAGTTTTATTACTGCAGAATTGTTTAATAATTTCAAAATGAATGTAATGTAAAAGTAAATGATTGTTATAACAATGCTAATGTTAATATAACTATATACTTATTAACATTAGCCAACAAATGTTTCATACCAAATAAGCAAACAGCTTATTTGACAGTTTTTGAGGTCTGGTTCATTCAGATAATCAGATAGAGTGATGACATCAGCATCTTTACAATCCTGACATTTTAATGAATCCACGGATATAAATAACTCCTGATTGATCAGAAGGGAATGGTTAAAATATCATCACTGTGACTTCACTTCCTCCTCCTCTAAGAAATGAGGAGCAGCTCCTTCCTCTCTGTTGTCTCTCCTTCTCCTTTTTTCTTTTCCTTTTTGTGGTCAGATTTCTCTTTATTAGGTAAAGACAGGACTTTTCTCCCTCCCGGTGTCAGAACACCGACTGTCTGATCACCTCTATATGAGGCTCGTTGGATCCACCGGAGCAGGTGGACTGAACCATTATTCACATATTAGAGGGGTGGTGGGTCTCAGAGAAAATCTGTAATCATTGTAAAGTAAAATTAAGTCTCTCAACTTCATCCAGCCAGCTGGGTCCATTTCATTATGATAAAATTAATAATAATAATAATAATAATAAAAAACACTTCAAAAAACTTTTTCATTCCAAGCTTTTGAGGGCCCCTCCCTGCAGTGGGCCCTGGGTACACAGTAGCCCCCCCCTATTCCAGTTCATAAATGTCCTTAAACTGCAGCGGTTCAACAGATCAATATAGGAACTATCTGACTGGCTATGACGACGTTTGAACCTCACTTTGATGACTCTACAGTTAAAGGATAATCAACAGACTCCTTTAACCTGCTTATACATATCAGAAGTGTAAAAAGTGAGTTTATTGGAAGGTCAGCTTCATCATTTCCTCAGGAAGTGAACAGTCTCGTTAGAATCTCCAGAGGCACTCAGAGATTCCAGGATTTTATTTTTAGAGTTCCAGAGGAAGTGATGAGGCCAAAATCTGGAGCATCTGTTGGTTGGAGTTGCAACAATTCCTCAGTCAGAAGGAGCACAGAGGCAGTCCAGAGACCAGGTCATGAGAGTTCTGACCCAATTCAGCTAATCTAATGGAACATTAGAACAATGGATGCTGCTGCTTATTCATGAGGTTCAAATGGGGCAGCAGGGTCACTGGGTATCAGTGAAACCCCCCTGTTGGGTCACTGCACACCCAGGAGCTCCTGACGGAACAAGCTGAAGAACAAACGGATGTTAAACTCAGAATTAAAACAACGTTTAGCTTCTTTACTTGGGCATCAGCTGACAGAATGTAATTCTAACTCCTCTACTGGCAAACAGATCACTGACAAAGATTTTACTAATGTGATACATCCTAATCCTAGTGTGTGTGTGTGTGTGTGTGTGTGTGTGTGTGTGTGTGTGTGTGTGTGTGTGTGTGTGTGTGTGTGTGTGTGTGTGTGTGTGTGTGTGTGTGTGCACAATATGGATACAAGCTGAGAGTTCTGTAATGTTCATCAGGAACACTTCACCTGAGAGACAGAATTTAAAATGAATCCAGGAGATCACAGTGAACAACAGCCGTTGATTTGGTAAACAATGTAGCTTTTAACGTGTTTTTTAAAGCCTCTTAACAATGTTCTAACATAGTATAACCATAAATATATTATGGAGATTAAAAACCCCAAAATAAATCAATAAAGTAGTTGTCCCGCAGTTCTCTAAAAACTTCAGCTAATCCTATCGTTCGGACCGAACGATAAGATTGGACAATCCGGCTGTCTGTCTGCTGCACTTCCTCACTGCTTGGATCCTCCATTAATCCTCCCGGACACATTTTGCAGCAGAACATCCCGGAAGTGAGAGGAGAACAGAAACAGCCGGCTGTTAGCGCTTCAATTTTAGGAAGGCTAAACAGAGCTAACGGAGGCAGCTAACAGAAGCTAACGGAGGCAGCTAACAGAAGCTAACGGAGGCAGCTAACAGAAGCTAACGGAGGCAGCTAACAGAAGCTAACGGAGGCAGCTAACAGAAGCTGACGGAGGCAGCTAACAGAAGCGAACGGAGGCAGCTAACAGAAGCTAACGGAGGCAGCTAACAGAAGCGAACGGAGGCAGCATCAGTCCAGTAGCTGGCAGGAGAGCAGATCGTGGATCCCTCAGAGGCTCAGCTATACACAAATGAGAGCTGTGTATTGTGAGTCTTGTTGTGTAACATCTGTTAATTAATAAACTTTATTTATTAAGTAATTGTAAACGTTTGAAGATTTGCGTCAGAGCCGGCATTAAAATCCATATTTTTCTCTATATCAAGAGAACGGGTCACCCAGTTGTTACGTCACTTCTGGTCTGGCG
The DNA here is from genome assembly GCA_006937965.1 of Callopanchax toddi. NCBI lineage: Eukaryota > Metazoa > Chordata > Actinopteri > Cyprinodontiformes > Nothobranchiidae > Callopanchax > Callopanchax toddi. Next base: position 395,186 of record SSNR01000269.1, on the reverse strand, counting down.
GAAAACTAGAAATTTCTCACAAAAATGACTCCAAAACCTAAATAAGTTTTATATTTGTGTAAATTTTTATTCAGCACAAGTTTCTATTATATTGCTGTAAACATTTGTTCAAGGGAGACGGTCTCTAACCTGCAACGTGCTCTTTAACGTACCTGTGGGATGTTGCATCGTTGATTTGTGAAGGTGAAGACGTGTCCTGCTCCTGAAAAACAAAACATGTTTACAACCAGGTCCAGTGCTGGATCAGGGCCTGGGGTCAAACTCTCCAGGGGTCAAAGCTAAACACTTGGTTCAAGTCCATCTAATCAGTGTTTATGTAGAAATAAATCAGCCAGGTCAGCTGTGTACATTCACACTGAAATATGACATTTCCCCAAGATCGTATTTAAAATGAGAAAACTGAAACAATCACAAGAAAATATAGACTGAAATATAGAACTATTAAAACTGTACATCATATTTTATTTATAAAAACTGAGTTTATTAAGAAGAATTAACCAAAGGAAACGGATTATTAAAATGAGCTGCTGTATTTTGGTAGTTGGATTAAAAACCTGGAGCTGAATGAGCACTGGAGCGGACTCTTCCACCTGCAGAACTCTCTGCTCCAGCACTAGAACCACTAGGTCAAAAACTCCCACAATCCCCAGTAACTCCACATAATGGTGACGTGGATGAGCGTACCAGAGGAAGTGTGGCTGGGTGGATCTGGACCTCCTCTCCATCCTCTGTCACACTGTTCTCAATGAAGTCCTCCTGCTCTGCTTCTCCGTTTACTGAAAAGACAGACAACTTTCATCTTTTCAGAAACATTTTTAGTTAGAAATAATGAAAAATCACAAGAAATGACAACGTCCTAAATGAAAAAGATCTCAATCAGAGCAAAGAGAACCTTTCCCAGTGTTGTTCTCTTCCTGAGGCTCATCGTGTTCCTCCTCCTCCTCCAGGTTCCTCTGGTCCCTGCTGACCTCAGACATTCGAAGAGAACGTTCTGAGAAGTCCTCTGCTGACTGAACAAAGACACACATTGAAATAATGAAGTCTTTTTTGGAACAAGTGTTAAACAATAGTCAATAGAGAAAATACAGAGTAAAAATAGGAATAACATCATATATGAAAATAAAACTTTCATATTCAGGTGGAATAAAAAAAACTAATTAAATCCCACCCCCATTCTATACAACCCACTATATTTATAAATACAGTACATATACAGTGGTGTGAAAACCTATTGTCCCCCTTCCTGATTTCTTATTCTTTTGCATGTTTGTCACACAAAATGTTTCTGATCATCAAACACATTTAACTATTAGTCAAAGATAACACAAGTAAACACAAAATGCAGTTTTTAAATGATGGTTTTTATTATTTAGGGAGAAAAAAAATCCAAACCTACATGGCCCTGTGTGAAAAAGTGATTGCCCCCCTTGTTAAAAAATAACTTAACTGTGGTTTGTCACACCTGAGTTCAATTTCTGTAGCCACCCCCCCCCCCCAGGCCTGATTACTGCCACACCTGTTTCAATCAAGAAATCACTTCAATAGGCGCTACCTGACACAGAGAAGTAGACCAAAAGCACCTCAAAAGCTAGACATCATGCCAAGATCCAAAGAAATTCAGGAACAAATGAGAACAAAAGTCATTGAGATCTATCAGTCTGGTAAAGGTTCTAAAGCCATTTCTAAAGCTTTGGGACTCCAGAGAACCACAGTGAGAGCCATTATCCACAAATGGCAAAAACATGGAACAGTGGTGAACCTTCCCAGGAGTGGCCGGCCGACCAAAATGACCCCAAGAGCGCAGAGACAACTCATCCGAGAGGCCACAAAAGACCCCAGGACAACATCTAAAGAACTGCAGGCCTCACTTGCCTCAATTAAGGTCAGTGTTCACGACTCCACCATAAGAAAGAGACTGGGCAAAAACGGCCTGCATGGCAGATTTCCAAGGCGCAAAAAGAACATTAAGGCTCGTCTCCATTTTACTAAAAAAACATCTCAATGATGTTTGATGATGATCTCAATCTCTGGGGCAGAAGTCACTGAGGTAGTCAAAAAACTACGCAGTGGCGGAGCCCCGGGGGTGGATGAGATCAGACCTGGTATCTCAAGGCTATGGATGTTGTAGGACTGTCGTGGTTGACACGTCTCTGCAACATTGCGTGGTCATCGGGGGCAGTTCCTGTGGAGTGGCGGACCGGCGTGGTGGTTCCCATTTTTAAGAAGGGGGACCAGAGGGTGTGTTCCAACTATAGGGGGAAATCACACTCCTCAGGCTCCCTGGGAAGGTCTACTCCAGGGTACTGGAGAGGAGGGTCCGGTCGATAGTTGAACCTCAGATAGAAGAGGAGCAATGTGGTTTTCGTCCTGGTCGTGGAACTGTGGACCAGCTCTTTATCAAATCAAATCAAATCAAACTTTATTTCTATAGCACCTTTCATGCCACAGCGAGCAACACAAAGTGCTTGACAGATTAAAATGACCCATACAACCCACATTCCCTCCCTTTCCCACACATAGAACAATTATGACACTCTCCCCTCCCAGTCCACAACCCATTCCCAGGCACACATACACCCACACATACACATAAAAACCACAGTAAACACTATGTTGAGCTCAGATGGCTCCAGTAATGAGAAACACGCCATCAAGTGGGCCCTCTGCCTCGTCAGCTGTAGAACCAGGTCAGCAGCAACACACCAACCAAGGGCACCTGGGGATGGAGGGTGGCAACCCCGCCACTGCCCGGGCCCTACCGGGGAGCGCCCGAGCCACCACCGCCGACCACCGGTCCCAAGGCAGAGGGCTCCACAGAGGAAACACTGGAGGATTAAAATGTGTAGCATATAAAATAACGAGAACTTATATGAATAGTAAAATGACCAATAAAATGTGAATTAAAAACTAAATAAATAATAATCAGTTAAAAGCTAATCTAAAAAGGTGGGTCTTGAGTCTATTCTTAAAAACCTGAACGTTCTCTGCGGTCCTGAGGTCCTCTGGCAGTCCGTTCCAGAGGCGAGGGCCGTAATAACTAAAAGAAGCTTTGCCGTGGGTGTGTGTCCTGACTTTAGGGATGACTAGGAGACGGCTGCCAGAGGAGCGCAGTGACCGCGAGGGTTCATATGGAAAAAGCAGTTCAGAAAGATAAGAAGGGCCAAGACCATTAAGACACTTAAAAACCATTAACAGTATCTTAAAGTCAATCCTAAAACATACGGGGAGCCAATGCAGTGATTTTAAAACCGGAGTGATGCGCTCCCGCTTCCTGGTCTTTGTCAGGACACGGGTTGCTGAGTTTTGTAAAAGCTGTAGACCTGAAGTACTCTTCTTGGAAAGACCAGAAAGCAGGGCATTGCAGTAATCGATTCTACTGATTCTACTTTACCCTCGCTAGGGTGATGGAGGGGTCATGGGAGTTTGCCCAACCAATCCACATGTGTTTTGTGGATTTGGAGAAGGTTTATGACCGTGTCCCCAGGGACACCCTGTGGGGGACGCTCCTGGAGTACGGGGTGGATGGTCTTTTGTTAAGGGCCATTCAGTCCCTGTACCAGAGGAGTGTGAGTCTGGTCCTCATAGCCGGCAGTAAGTCGGACCTGTTCCCAGTGAGGGTTGGACTCCGCCAGGGCTGCCCTTTGTCACCGGTCCTGTTCAGAACCTTTATGGACAGGATTTCTAGGAGCAGCCGTGGTGTGGAGGGTGTCAAGTTTGGTGACAGGAGAATCTCGTCTCTGCTTTTTGCAGATGATGTGGTCCTCCTAGCTTCATCAGGCTCTGACCTTCAGCTCTTGCTGGGGAGGTTCGCAGCCGAGTGTGAAGCGGCTGGGATGAGGATCAGCACCTCCAAGTCTGAGGCCATGGTTCTCGGTCGGAAAAGGGTGGCTTGCCAACTCCAGGTCGGGAGAGAGATCCTGCCTCAAGTGGAGGAGTTCAAGTATCTCGGGGTCTTGTTCACGAGTGAGGGAAGGAGGGAGCGGGAGATCGACAGGCGGATTGGGGCAGCGTCTACAGTGATGCGGATGCTGAACCGGTCTGTTGTGGTGAAGAAGGAGCTGAGCCGGAAAGCAAGGCTCTCGATTTACCGATCGATCTACCTCCCAATCCTCACCTATGGTCATGAGCTTTAGGTAATGACCGAAAGAACGAGATCGCGGATACAAGCGGCCGAAATGAGTTTTCTCCGCAGGGTGTCCAGGCTCAGCCTTAGGGATAGGGTGAGGAGCTCGGACATTCGGGAGAGACTCGGAGTAGAACCGCTGCTCCTCCATGTCGAAAGGAGCCAGTTGAGGTGGTTCGGGCATCTTGTTAGGATGCCCCCTGGACGCCTCCCTAGGGAGGTGTTTCAGGCATGTCCTGCCAGCAGGAGGCCCCCGGGTCGACCCAGGACAAGCTGGAGAAAATATATCTCTGGTTTGGCCCTGGAGCGCCTTGGGATCCTGCCGGAGGAGCTGGTAGAAGTGGCTGGGGAGAAGACCGTCTGGAGCTCCCTAATTGGGATGCTGCCCCCGCGACCCGGATAAGCGGAAGAAGACGAGACGAGAGTCGAGACATCTCAATGATTGCCAAGACTTTTGGGAAAATACCTTGTGGACCGACGAGACAAAAGTAGAACTTTTTGGAAGGTGCGTGTCCCGTTACATCTGGCGTAAAAGTAACACAGCATTTCAGAAAAAGAACATCATACCAACAGTAAAACATGGTGGTGGTAGTGTGATGGTCTGGGGAGGTTTTGCTGCTTCAGGACCTGGAAGGCTTGCTGTGATAGATGGAACCATGAATTCTACTGTCTACCAAAACATCCTGAAGGAGAATGTCCTGAAGGCCATCTGTTGGTCAACTCAAGCTGAAGCAGCAGGACAATGACCCAAAACACAGCAGCAAATCCACCTCTGAATGGCTGAAGAAAAACAAAATGAAGACTTTGGAGTGGCCTAGTCAAAGTCCTGACCTGAATCCTATTGAGATGTTGTGGCATGACCTTAAAAAGGCGCTTCATGCTAGAAAACCCTCAAATAAAGCTGAATGACAACAATTCTGCAAAGATGAGTGGGCCAACATTCCTCCAGAGCGCTGTAACAGACTCACTGCAAGTTATCACAAACGCTTGATTGCAGTTATTGCTGCTAAGGGTGGCCCAACCAGTTATTAGGTTCAGGGGGCAATCACTTTTTCACACAGAGCCATGTAGGTTTGGATCTTTTTTCTCCCTAAATAATAAAAACCATCATTTAAAAACTGCATTTTGTGTTTACTTGTGTTATCTTTGGGGCGGCACTAGCTCAGTTGGGAGAGTGGCCGGTCTGGTAACCGGAGGGTCACCGGTTCGATCCCCAGCTCTGGCTGGGTTAGATTGTCGTTGTGTCCTTGGGCAAGACACTTCACCCACCTTGCCTGTGTGAATGTGAGTGTGACTGTGTGTGAATGTTGGTGGTGGTCAGAAGGGCCGATGGTCAGAATGGCAGCTTCTCTTCTGTCAGTCTGCCCCAGGGCAGCTGTGGCTACAGACGTCTGTCGTAGTTTACCACCACCGGTGAGAATGACTGTGTGAATGAATAATGCAACTCTGTAAAGCATCTTTGAGTGACCTGAAAAGCGCTATATAAAACTGATGCATTATTCATTATTATTATCTTTGACTAATAGTTAAATGTGTTTGATGATCGGAAACATTTTGTGTGACAAACATGCAAAAGAATAAGAAATCAGGAAGGGGGCAAATAGTTTTTCACACCACTGTATATAAGGGGTGGGACTTTAACGAGATAACTTCAATTATTTAATTAGGGGGAAAACTCTAAACTGATGATGATAGGTTACGGATCCTTCATCATGTATACAACAGCAGCTTTACCTCATTCCCAGACCATCTCTTGTTGCCGCTGTCCACACTATTAAAGCCAGAGTCCAGGCCTCCAAACTGACCCGGGAACAGCTCCTGGTCTGACAAGCTACAGGAGGAAGTGTAGAACACTCATTAGGCTGAATTAAAGCTGCTGATCCCTGGATCAGATTCAGGGATCAAACTTCTCTGTCTGAAGTATCAAACACTTGAGCAACAATTATCTGCAGCTAAAAACAGTCAACACTGATACTTTAATTATTGCACCAGACTGGACATCACTACCATTAAACCACTGGATGAACTGGGATCCTCCCAGGAGTCTCAGAGATCTAAGTGAAACATGTAATAAAGTCTATTTAAACTCAGCAAAACAATCTGACTTACACTAAGTCGTTTTCAGACCTCTTAAACTCTGTGTACAGCTGTTTATAAATCACTCCTTTTCCTAGAAATGTTCTCAGCTGTTTCTGGATCAGATCCCTCCTCCGACACACCCACACTCTGACATATATGGTCAATGAAAAGAACCTGATGAATATTCTGCTGATGCAGACGCTGCTGGTTTCTGGTGTTTCTCAGTAAATCAGGACAGCAGAGAGGTCTAGAAAACTTCACAGAGACTGAAATGGAGGTTGTTGTGGTGGAAGAACAGAAACATGATTTATTAGTGATCACATGTTGACGCATCACTAATCCACTGAAGGTCTCCGAGTGTCAGAGAGTGTCTGCAGGTGAACGCTGTCAGAAGGAGCTCAGTGAGGACTGAGATAGTCCAGATCTAAACGTCCTGTTGTTCATCCTATCAGACTAAGATCAGCCCACCTGAAACCTGAGAGGTGGTTCTGGTGGGTCGGTTGATCTAACACCAGGTCCAGTTCAGCTCATAGATCCACAGGATGCTCTAGAGAGTCTAAATCAGCTGATCAGCCAGTCCTCATCATGGACCTGGAAATCTACGTGGTCTCTAAAAACTCTCCCCATTGGCTGATCTTCAAGGAGAGCAGAGCATCCATTACACAGAGAGTCATCGTCTCAGTGATCACAAGAACTGATTCACACCTGATCACTATTCACCATGTTAGCATCTCTCTGAGTTTAATGAGACCCCAGATCCCAGAAGTCCAATCAGCTGGTTCCTCCATAACAAAGCAATTTGACTAACTATCCTTTTACAATGAATCTAATTTCATTAGAGCTGAGTAACATTTAATTTAAACAGGATTTAGGTCCATCTTAAAGCTAGCTCTTGGTTTTAATGGTTAAAAGCCTGTAGCTGTTGGTCTGAGATGGCTGTCTCTCTCTACTCACACTGTAGAGACTGAACGCAGCTTCAGTCACAAACATAGCATCCGTTTATACCAGGCTGTTGATGTTATGGTAAACTAAGCTGTCCTCCTGGACCGTGACCACTGAGCAGCTCATCACTGGTTTAAACCAGGAGTAGATCCTACTCATTATGATCGTTTGAGCTGGAGTTATCTAATGCAGTGATTCTCAACCTGGGGGTCGCGACCCCCACTAGGGGTCGCCAAAGCCTCTCAGGGGGTCGCCAGGACCTCTCTACTTTGAGGGGTTAAAAATGTATTTATTATATTTTTTAATTAAAGTTTACCAAATTAATTTATTCTGACCTTAATATTAAATAAAATGCATTTATTTCATGTTTGTCTAACATAACGAAGTCTTTACAATTTTGTAATAATTATTGAGTTAATAAAAAATGAAAAATAACGTGATCGGTACAGGAAACCCGATCGGTACTGCGCATTAGGTATGGGCGATATTTTATCGTATGCAATATACCGTTGAAAATTCTCTTCACGATAAAAATTTGTCTTCTCGCGATAACAACGATAAGTCTAGTTGATGATGTAGTTTTGCGAGCACCCGGTTCACGTGCGGAATGTAAACAAACATGGCGGAAGGCGGACTTGAGGCTGAGGAGGAGCTCATTTTAAAACGAGGAGCTACACTGAACTTTTATCCGCAGTCCGGATCCAGACCAGGTTCTGTCTGGACCGAACAGCAAATCCAGGACCCGGTCCCTAGTCCATGAAGAGTGGACGTGTCCGAGGAGATGTGCGAGTGCTAATTAGAAGCTACCGCTGGTTCGACGCTCACTCGGAACCCGCGGCCGCAGGACTCGCCCTCCCCCTGCATGCATGGTTCAGAACGAGGCCGAGTGCCAAGAGACTGGCGCACCGCGACGACTCCGAGGCCGGGCGGCCCCTCCTGCAGCTCCAGAAAGAGATTCACTTGCTGCACACGGGCACGCTGCGCAACACCCCCGGGTACCGCCGTCAGAAAGCTACAGAGTTTTTCAAGTTGGTTAATAAATGAGTTGGAAAGAGCGCGCGCGCTCATGCGCCTGGCGGAGAGGACGCAAGAGGTGCTGGAGAAGAGAGGAGGAGAGAAGGAGAAGCTCAGAGCTGGTAGATGACTCTTAATGATCCAGGCCATTGTCAGTAATAAGTTCAGTCTGGTCCAAAACTGGACCAGACTGTCAAAACAATGTCGACTTTTCTGCATCTGAACAGATTGAAGGAGGAAAAAAGCACAATTTTTCTAAAAAAGTTACTTTAACCAATTAATAGAGATCTTTAGCTCAGAGAATATATGTTTAAGTATACCAGTATATATAAAATGGATTTTATATAATAAAGATGGATATCTATCTATCTACATCCCTCCCTCTCGCTCCCCTCTCTTCTCTAATAATAATAATAATATATACTGTATATACCGTTAATGCAGATGTTTATAATTATACTGTGATATAGATCTTTGGCCATATCACCCAGCCCTACTTGTATTTTATTTGAATTATGATTGTGTAATTGTTGTATGATGTTTTTCAGCACAGTCACTGGAACACAACTTAAACAGAACATAATCTGCTATTTTACAGAAAAAAAATTATAGTAATTTATCGTTATCGCCATAAATACCAGAAATTATCGTGATAAATTTTTTAGGCCATATCGCCCATCCCTACTGCGCATGTGAGAATCTTACGTATGAACACACCGGTGTAGTAGCGACGCATGTAGCTGCTGCAGAGAGCCCTCCTCCCTGTTGGATAAACTAAAGTTTCCAGCGGAGACACCTGGACAGTCCTACATGATCCAGTAAACTTTCAACAGCATCGCCAGTAACGGACTGGGCACCGGGAGACCTCCTGGTCTCCTCGCCGCTAAACCTGACCCGCTCCGTGATCATACCGACGATCAGGACGTTTCTAATAAATAAATAAACAATCCTTCATGGCTCCTCGGGCGTCAGTCCTCCTAAAAGCTGCAAAAACGCAGCAAAGTTGAGTCACAGACCCTCTCCTCTCTGTGGGTTCGAGTGCGCTGCAGACCTGACCCCCCTTCCTCCCCCCTCGACGGCCCGCGCGCGTGTGAGTGTGCGCGTCACCGAGGAAAGAAGCAGACAGGGATAATAGACCTAAAAAGAACTAACAACTTTATAAACTAAAGTTTAAGTTGTAACAAAGGATATTGCAGTGTTAGAAGATGGTCAACTACATACAAAAATACCTGATATTAATATTGAAATCCTTGTTTTATATTATTTTAATTAACCAGGTAAATTTAATTGAGATTAAGAACATTTGTTGAGCATTCTGAAAAGCTTTAGGTTTTGCAAATGACACTAATAGTCTGTCAGAAAAAGTCCAGCTTTAGACATTTTGGGGTTTAATGGGATGATTCAAGTGTGATGTGATGAGTAGAACTGATTCTATAGGAGAGAAATCATCTGATATGAAGGCTGATTCAACCTGTCAGAGTCAGAATGGATGAACAGCTGATTTCTATCACGTCTTAGCAAGTGAAGTAACTGGTAAACCGCCTGGATTTAAATTAGTGTTACAGGAAATAATCTGTTGAGAAAAGTCAAACACATGTTGAAGTAGCCGAAATTTTCTCACTTTTTTTTTTCATGTGTCAAATTGAGATTAAGACTGATCTGTGTTTACAGGAAATCATCTGTTTAGAAAAATGCTGTTTTTAGTTTTATTTGTAATTATTTTTGTTAAAAATCAAAGCATATTAAAAAGTGCTTGAACTATTTTATCGTTTCTTACTGGAAGTGGGAGGTGTGTGTGTGTGGGGGGGGGGGTCGGGTTGAGGGGATCGCCCAGAAAATTGACAGGTAAAATAGGAGTCCCTTGGAAAAAAGGTTGGGAACCACTGATCTAATGAATTGTTTCAGAACAAACTTGTTTTCCTCACCAGCTTTTGAACCTAGTAGGCCTCAGGTTTAGGTGCTTCTCCAGTTCTTCGGGACTCTTACAGGCCTCCATGTTCAGGTACTTGAAGATGTGGTATTTGCCCTTGGAGCAGATCTGTGCAGGAGGCATCTGCAGTGGATTGTTGTCCAGCGAGATGGTCTGGAGGTGCCGGAGGTGCCGGTAGCACAGGGGCACGTGGGAGATCCGGTTGCAGGACACATCAAGACGAACAAGTGGAAGTTCAGATATTTCTAGATCAAATTCAGAAAAGGAAAGTTACAGGCAGCACAGCACTGTCCCTTAACTCATTCATGTGGTTATGAGGGGTGAAATGAGGCCACAACAAACTGAGATACAGTTAAAAAATCAGATTCCACTCTGTGACTACCAGAATAAATACCAGTGATGATGAATTAGCAGTAGATCTACATGTTTGATGTGTTATCTACAGCCTGCTGTGAGGTCTTTAACTTCATGTCCCAAGTGTCATAAACACAGTAAATAAAGCTTTCTTCAGACTATTTATTTGAAGAAACTATTCAGACAGTTTCTTCAAACTATAACCATGTCCTGTTGGACTCCCTCAGGACGCTGATGATGTTCACTTCCTCTATCTGGTGTTTGGTTGACTTTTATTTTGAAGTCCTGCTGTGTAGCAGCACCACTGGTTGATGATTCAGAGGAGAAGCTTTGTTTTTACATTTCCTCTTTGTGGTTCAGCTCATCAGGCTACAGAGGCTTGAATAAACTCTCGTCTCCCTGCTGCTGCTGCTGTGTTTTACTGTGGAGGTTAGCTGAAGTGAGACTAGTCCTAGCTTGTATTTTCTAGCACTTCTAGCTGACTACACTCTTTCTGGAACAGTTGTGAGATTGTAGTTGTGTTTGGTTCTTCTGAGGGAGCCTGATCTTTAGCTCTCTGTAACCCAGTGGGATGGATTACTGCTGTGAACTCTCCACAGGCCTCAGACTGCAGCGCTGAAGCTCCAATCCTAACAGGAAGGACCTGAACACCTCCTATTAGAGCTCATCAGAGTTCATTTCTACTTCTGCTAAGGTTAAAATAATGTTTGTTACTTAAAGGTAAATCATTTCATTAATCATTTAAAATGACAAAGTATTAACTTTATTCATTTTTATCAAATTAATGATTTTGAGTTTAACAGGCTGAAGTCATGTGACTTAGTAAACTCCCTCAAAATCTCCTCCAATCTCATCAGTCCACAAAGACACTATTCAAGTCCTGATTGGTTAACTTAAGATAACTAAGTCCTCAAAACTAATCTTCAGTTCCTGGTGCCTCTGGAGTCCCACGGACATCAAGGTGTAGAGTCCTCTAGTCTTAAACTGTGCATCAACCTTCTATTCAGCCACCACTAACCAATGCTCACAGTCCTGTTCACTGATGCAACCCTGGATGGTCCAGATGGACGGAGGAGTGGACGGCCACCATGGTCCAACAAGTCAAGGAGATGGTTTGAACCAGAATCATGGGAAGAGAGCTGGTTGGTCCCTGACGGCTTTTCATCGTCTGTGAGGTTTGAAACAACGTTCTGATACGTGTTTACAGAAGTACGTCATGTCCTTGCGCCGTTCAGCGGAGGCTTACAGCTGTTCTTTGTCATAAAGTAGTCCCGAGTCTAAAATAGTACCTGTAATTCCTTCGTGTTACTTTTTATTTTCACTTACAGTCGATATGATTACTGAGGTCACTAGGCAGAATTAGCATCACTAGTATCACTACTGAGTGAGTTTTAAGGACTTTTTCTCACAATGCTAGTTGTTACCATTCACTTACAGTGTTTTACGCTAAGCTAAAGCTGAAGGAGTACTGCTGGATCAGGATAACAGCTGGACTGGTTCTGACCCACTGATCTGACTATGAGGAATATGAAAACAGACAAAAAAAATCACTTTCTGGTGGAATATCCCTTTAATGGTTCTGGTTCTTAAACATCTGAAAGTCTTTTACTGTTTTATTGATCTTTTACTAAATTATAATTTAATTTAAATGATTCCTTCATCAGATGTCAAATTTAGTTGATAGTTTAGTTGTCATGGCAACAGTGGGATCCATAACAATATAAACAAATAAATGCTGCATTAGTTTATTAATACAATTAATGTGAATCATTATTAAGGTGGCATTAGCTCAGTTGGGAGAGTGGCCGGTCTGGTAACCGGAGGGTCACCGGTTCGATCCCCAGCTCTGGCTGGGTTAGATTGTCGTTGTGTCCTTGGGCAAGACACTTCACCCAACTTGCCTGTGTGAATGTGAGTGTGACTGTGTGTGAATGTTGGTGGTGGTCAGAAGGGCCGATGGTCAGAATGTCAGCCTCTCTTCTGTCAGTCTGCCCCAGGGCAGCTGTGGCTACAGACGTCTGTCGTAGTTTACCACCACCGGTGAGAATGACTGTGTGAATGAATAATGCAACTCTGTAAAGCGTCTTTGAGTGACCTAAAAAGCGCTATATAAAACTGATGCATTATTATTATTATTATGTTATTTTTAAAAGGTTATAAACAATAACTGGAGCTGTATTCTGGTTCATCAGGATCTGGACGATACATTTTTAAGCCAGTATCGCCCAGCCCTAGGTCAGAGATATGCAGGATGTGATGTCATCACCTCGCTGCAGGAGGGACATGAGGTCAAAGTGAGTGTGTACCTTCTGGCAAAGTGGTGAGCTGGTTCCTCCTCAGGTTCAGGTCCCTCAGACACTCCAGCTGACCGAGCTCTGCTGGTAAACGCTGCAGCTCGTTACAGCTGACATCCTGACAGAAACAACACCAGGATCACACCTCTAGGGTCTAATAACAACAAGCTAGCACTACTGACATGCTTCATGTGTGCCTTTTTACGGTAAGGATGACTAAAATGACATGAATGAATGAACAGAGTGAGTCCTACCAGCTGTCGGAGGTGTGTGAGGGAATATACAGATGATGGCAGTGCAGACAGCTTGTTGTTGCTGACGATGAGCACTCTGAGGAGGGGAAGTTGGAACACCGACGGGGGTAAACCGGTCAGCAGATTACGACTGTGGAGACACACATAGTCACATACAGAGTGATGTTGTGGCATCAACACTCCTGGGCTGGGCCAAAGGGCGGACTGGGTTTCAGGTATAACCATTACATCTAAAACATCCCCTCAACACCAGAGAAACAGGAGCTACTGGTCATCTAACTGACAAATAAAACGTTGTAATGTGTTACCAGGTTTATCCTCTACCAACCGTCAAATCACAGCACAGAGAAGGTTTACTGACAAAAACAGGAAGAAAAAAGTTGTTTTTCTCTCTCTCTTTTGTAAACGTCTCACGTGGACCCCCAGTGGACGTGGACCTCCAGTGGACGTGGACCCCCAGTGGACGTGGGCCCCCAGTGGACGTGGGCCCCCAGTGGACGTGGACCCCCAATGGACGTGGACCCCCAGTGGACGTGGGCCCCCAGTGGACGTGGGCCCCCAGTGGACGTGGGCCCCCAGTGGACGTGGACCCCCAGTGGACGTGGACCCCCAGTGGACGTGGGCCCCCAGTGGACTTGGACTTCCAGTGGACGTGGGCCCCCAGTGGACGTGGGCCCCCAGTGGACGTGGACTTCCAGTGGACGTGGGCCCCCAGTGGACGTGGACCCCCAGTGGACGTGGACTTCCAGTGGACGTGGACCCCCAGTGGACGTGGACCCCCAGTGGACGTGGACCCCCAGTGGACGTGGGCCCCCAGTGGACGTGGGCCCCCAGTGGACGTGGACCCCAGTGGACGTGGGACCCCAGTGGACGTGGACCCCAGTGGACGTGGGACCCCAGTGGACGTGGGACCCCAGTGGACGTGGGACCCCAGTGGACGTGGGCCCCCAGTGGACTTGCCCCCTCCAGTGGACGTGGACCCCAGTGGACGTAGACCCCTAGACCCGCCCCCGTAATGCCATTGGATAATCCAGCCTTGGTTATGATGAAACTTTAAGCTGATGGTGAGAAATGCAGCAAGTCGATGAGCTAAGAATTGCTCTCCTCTGAGTCAGAGAGGTGTTAGGAGATGAGAGCTGTTGTTACCTGTTATGGTTATTAAATCCAGACACTGCTGATCATGTTGATGGTACGCTCTAAAGCAGTGGTTCCCAAACTTTTTAGCTTCTGACCCACAAAATGACGGTGGCAGAGACTCGTGACCCCAACCATCACTGGTGAAATATACAAACACTGCTAATAAACTAATTAAACAAGGATAAAATGACAACACAAACATCTACAACTATTATACCATGTTTATTCATCTGTTTGTAACAGTTTGTAGGGGCAAATCTATGGTATTAGCAAGGATTTTAAATTCACTTTTAGTTCTGTAGAACATCCCAGGACCCCCATTTGTTGTTTCAGGACCCACAGTGGGGTCACGACCCCAACTTTGGGAACCACTGCTCTAAAGTGTTTTATTATGAATGTGGATGTACATTTCATACTGTAAATAAATTAAAATGTCATATTTAATTTTTTTGAATAAAAATATTTAATTGTACAAGACGAGTAACTTTTTCCATCAAGTACATTTTGGTGTCTCCTCTTAATGTCTGGAGAACCTCCAGGGGGAGGCGACCAGGAGGTCTTTTGATCCGGGGCCTGGACCACCTCATGGTTCACACTGAATGTTAATTGTTTTAAAATGTGAGAGAGACCACCACTTACACATTTTGGTCCTACAGTGTGTGGTGTGCAACCACACAGCACAGAAAACACACCACAAGATCATACGTGACTTTAGAATAGATAAACATGGCGGACATCCATGTCCCACTTTATTAACAAAGTGTATTATATTGAGTTTTAAAATGCAGAAAAGAGAGAAAAATCCTATTAAAAGATAACTTACAAATTTTGGGAAATAAAAAAATATATAATTGTGGTTTAATCAGTTTATAATGGTCACATCATGATCATGATCACAACATGCCTGATAGGGTGATTGCTAATTGTATGTACGTTGCTTTGGATAAAAGCGACTAATAAATGAATAAACAAACATCATATGGTTTCCAGCATGGGGCCTCAACTGAAACTCCACAAATACAGAACTGATTCCTCCAGCAGACTTCATAATGTGTATGTTCAGATTTTCACTAATGTGAGGCTGAAAAAAAAATACAGGTCAATTAAAATCTTTTTAAAAATGAAAACGTTTTAGTCCAATAACAATTATTAGTCTTTTATTGATCACATTCTTTTCTTTTAATTCCCTGGTAAAGAGAAACACAAACCCTCATTGACTTGATTTTTAAACTCCATTAATAAAATGTTACTAACAGAAGAAAAGGTGACTCACATCCCGTTCTTGTTGCTGATAAAAACAAAGCTCTTTACTGTCATTCACCTGCTGATGGAGCTACATAGGGTTGGGTGATCAAACGAATCAGCGATTCATCGTCGCCCGTTTCTCAAGAACGATTTATTCGTCCCCCTATAAATTATCTTCTTAATTATTAACAATGTTTGGTTGAAGTCAAAGGACACAGCCCATGTAAAAATAATCAATCAAGCTCTTTTTAAATGTTTCACACAAACTCCTCCCGGCTGCAAGCAAAGTCCGTTTCCTCCTCCGAGAGCAGCGGTGATTTATTTACTCATCCCGTGACAAGCAGACAGAACAGCAGCAGCGTGTGTTTAGAAAATAAATGTATCTAAATGATAACCACGGTGGTGGGGAGGGAAACCATCAGAGACTGTTTTTTCCCAGTTTAAGCATGTTTACAGGTCGGTGTTACGCTACCGGTGCTAGGGTTGGGCGATCAGACGAATGCATCGACCATCGGCAATGGGCTCAGCCAATCGCCTCCCGTTTTTAAAGAACGATTTATTCATCCCACTAGGGGTGTAACAATATTGGAAATACCGTGATATTGCGGTAGTAAAATGGCCGCGATATCGTCGTGGTCTTGTCACGGTATTGAACAGTACGTCCTGAGTTAAAAATAACACGTTTTAGTTCGCCGCACCGGAGTATAGCAAAGTAAACTACATAGACCATGATCCTTTGCTTCCGCGTCATGTCTTTGCCATGTGGGCCGCGCGCAGCCCACATGGCAAAGATAAACAACCATGGAGGCGGATGGGACAGCGGTAAACGCAGCACGGAGCGGCTTTTCCGTCTGAGTTTTGGAAGCATTTTGGATTTGCCGTGTCAAGAAATGGTGACGGAGAAAAGAACGGACAACTGACAATATGCAGACTAGGGTTGTCATGGTTACCGGTTTCGCGGTAAAACCCCGGTAAAAATGTTGACTATAATTATTACGGTCATGTTTTTAAAAAACTATATTATCTCGGTGGGTTAACCGCGTTCGCGGTTTTGGCACGGTTAGCTTCCCGGCTACCGTATCCACTGGTGAAGCTTATGCGCATGAGCACGTTGTAGTGTTTACATCCACAACTTTCTTAAGCTAAAGCTAAAATGATGGCGAAAAGAGGAGAAAACAGCGCTGAGGGCATCTATCAGTCCTCAGAGAAGACAAAGTCAGAAGTATGGGCATATTTTGGATATTTGAAGAATGCTGAGGGACAGTTTGCCGAACGTGCCGGGAAAAAGTGCGAAAGGAAGCGACGCGTCTGTGTGTCCATCAACTCTACAGTCACTGCAAGAGAACGTATTAAGGTAACGTTTAGCGTTTTAGCTGAAATACATGATGTGAGGACTTTGGGTTGATGGAGAAAGCAGCGAGCGCCACTGTCAGAACATAAACCGAGTCGCGGACCCCCGTATTGAAATGAGGCTACGGGGCTCCCAGCGGGCAGATCGCTGTTGATGCTGCTTAATGAAGCGTCAGAATAAGTTCACCAGAACTCCAGCTTAGCAGAAAATAACTAGTGGTTTATTAGCCATGCTGCGGGGAGCGGGAGCAGTACAGAGACCACCTTAAAGTCTGACGGGTAACCATGGAAACCAGGTTGTTTTTGTCAAGTACGGTGGCCCATGCAGTACAATAGGGTGTTGTTCAACTGATCTATAGTCGCCACTGCTGATTGATTCTGAATTATTATGAATTTAACAATGATTACTGCCTGATGACATCTCCCCTAATCTGAAAAGCTCACAGGAAGGACACAAGCTGAGGACAACATTATCCTGATATAAAGGGTTTATTTAGTTGTCTAGTTGAACATATTCAACATCCTTTAAAAAATTACTGAGATAAAACCGAAAACCGTGATAATTTTGGTCACAATAACCGTGAAGGTAAATTTTCATACCGTGACAACCCTAATGCAGACACTGCCGCTGTACAGAGCTGGACTCCTCGGCAAATACGAGCAGCGTGAGAGGTAACAATAACCCGCCCCCTTGTGAAAAGTTTCACCTGTTAAAGTCCAGACGGGTCAAAAATTCCAGCATGAAGCTCTTAGATCAGCGCTGTCTCACAGCAGCTCAAAGGCTGAGAAAATAAAATACATCCCAGAATATTTAGAGACTGATTTGCATCCAGTTTCCACCGTGAACGACGTGGGGTTTAAATCATTAGTGGCTAAACTGGAACTTAAATATAAAATGCCATCATCAACACATTTTTGTCAATTATTTAATTTCTTTTAATTCAGTCATTGCCCAGATGAAGGCAGCAGTATTAAAAGACTTGTCAGACAGAAACCAAGGAGAGGAGAAGTTCCTACTGGAGGAGTAAAAACAGCAGAGGTCATTTTAACAGCTCAATAATCTGTCCTCCTCCTTAAATGTTGATTTTTTTTTTTAAACTGAAACTGGACTAGAACTCTAGAAACTAGTAGAGGCTTACCTTCTAATTAGTTTCCTGTTTGGTGATGCCTAGGTATTTTTATTTATGACTTGATGATGAGGCAGTTGTGTATTTCCTGGTTACTTTTATTTATTAAATACACTGTTTTGTCTTTTCTTTATATGTTGAGTTGTTACTTGAATTTAAAACTTTAGGAATGGCTTTTCAGGCCGTTTAAAATGTCATAATGGTACATTTTATGTTGTGAGGCTTATTACCGTGAGCATAGCCACAATATCGTGAGCCTCCCCACAATTTCGCAATAAATATCGTACCGTGAGGTCCATACCGTGACAATATCGTACCGTGGGATTTGGATATCGTTACACCCCTACACCCCACTATAAATTAATTTCTTAATTATTAACAACGTTTGGTTGAAGTCAAAGGACGCAGCCCACGTAAAAATAATAAATAATGCTCTTTTTAAACGTTACACACAAACTCCTCCCAGCTGCAAGCAGCAGCTCCTTTTTCCTCCTCCTCCCCCGAGAGCTGGCGGAGCAGCGGTGTTTCCTCAGTCCGTAGCAGACAGACAGAGAACGGCAGCAGCTTGTGTTCAGAAAATAAAAGTATCTAAATAATATCTATGGTGTGGTGGGGAGGAAACCATCAGAGACTGGCTTTGTTCCAGTTAAACCGTGTTTACGCGTCGGCTACCGGTGCTAGGAATATTTAGCGAGTCATAACACCGATCTGGTGTTCAACTGTCTTCAGCTAAGTCTGATAAACGACAAAAACCAAATGAAACTAAAACTGAAATACGAATCAAAAACCCTTCAGTGAACGTCGCTTCCATAAAATAAACCTCCGCTGCAGTTTGACGTCTTTTTGAGCGATTTTGGTGACGGAGCAGCAGCAGCTAGCTGCTAGCTCTGTGTTAGCTTAGTTAGCACACTCAGGTGGATGAACACTCGATGTTGGAGCTCTTTGCTGCCACTATACGTCTGTTTAAAGTCACAGTAACCTCAAATAGGCGATGTTGTGTTTTTGACAACTATTTCCTCAGTTTTTGGACTTTTGAGTTCTCATTTGATAAATCCATCAGTGTGTGTTTACATTGCTCCGCCCGCAAATATGTCAACACGTCACCTGAACAAATAAATCGTCCATCGTTGATTTCTGGACTGACGATGGACGATTGGGAAAAAGTTACACATCGCCCAACCCTAGTGCACATAGAGCATCACTCCCGTCTCTAAAGCCGGTCATAAACTGTGCGGTGGTGGCTCTCAGCTCCTGCTCAAACTGTACAACTGTATCGCAGGGTTCAATCATTCACAGCTCACAAATCATGTTCTCACTCGAGTCCTGACTGTCACACTGTGCTGATGAAACACGTCGCTCAACACGCTCGTCACACATCAGGGAGCTGCGAGTAGCAGAACCTGGAAATGAGGAGACACTCGCTCTAGATTGAAATGCTTGACCAAAATAAACATGTATCCTTGGCAAGCCTTGCCATTCTGTGAGGAGAAATGTTTAAAAATAAAAATAAAGCTCTCAGTAGTCGGGAATGGATAACTTTAGTGGAAACTAGGTCTGTCTGACTTCTCCATGACGGCTGAGACTGTAAACAGGAAGACACAGAGCGTCCTGGGAGCGCGGCCCCCACCTCTACAGGTCTGAGTGAAGAACATACACGTCGACTGACAGCCGACAATGTGGAAACTTGAATTCTATTGGCTGAAAAATTCACAGGTCAGAGAGAATTCAAAGGAGGGTCCTTCATCAGAATGACAGATGTTGTGGAACTCTACCCATAGATCATAGTTTAGACCTGAACTATCATTTAAAACATTTAGAAAACTTTGATACAGAGAAAAATGCTGCACATGTAAGCTTTAAAGAGATGCTTTTATGTGTCAGAGTTTAAAAAATTTACTGATCAATTACTATAAAACCTATGACTTGGTTATTTTTATTTAAATTTGTCATCTTTAATGTGTTGCTGAGCAGCTAAAAGTAAATAAAAAAAATCACAAAAGGGTTATTTCTGCTTTTTGGGAAAAAAAATCTAACTTTTGTGACATCGAGACTTGTCTCACATCTAGAAAAAACCTTTACACCCCTGGTTTACACATTGAATGTGGCCCTCAGGGGACTTTCTGGAAAAAAAAACTGGCCCCAAGCAACAAAAGTGCTAGCTAGCACTGGCCCCTGAGTGTAAGTGTGACTGCTACCACTAAGGAGATGTGGCGTTAGTTACCTGATGTTGAGGTAGGTGAGGGCCTGGAGGTTGCCCAGGCTGGAAGACAATGAACGCATTCCATTGTGGTACAGACTCAGTGTCTCCAGGGAGATGAACTGACACAGCTCGTCTGGGAGCTCGCAGAGGCGGTTCCTCGACAGATCTGAAACATAAAGAATGAGCTCGTTCAACAGTTTATATTCATTTCATCCAGTACATTTTTAAACCACTAAAACAAGTCATGCTGTATAGTGACATCAAGAGCAACGACAGAAAAAATACAACCTTTCAGAAATGTTCTAAAGTTAAAAAAACACCACAATCTGAAAAGTAGGTTCACTGAATTTTATTCATATAAAACTCTAACCCACAATAATTGATATCAGGGGTTGGACGAACCAGTCGACTTTTCTGCTCTGTAGTGACTTTTTATGCCGTATGTTGTCTAGTCGCTGATCACGTGAACTTTTATTTTGAAAGGGTTGACCCTTTGTTCAGTTCTGGGGTGATCAGTCTCTCGTCTCTCTGACTAATAAAATGGATATTTACTCAAAGATTACTTCTTGACAGCTTGTGATGACCCTGCCTATGGATTGTCCTTATTTAATCAACTTAACGGTGAGTCTTTGCGTTGTTTATGTCTTTTGTTTTACTAAAAATGTGGCGCTATTCAGCCCATTCAAACCTACGATGTGCTAACGGCTAAGCTAACGAGCTTTGAGTGATTTTATTTATTAAATAGCAAATGTCTTTGTTATAATTATGGCCGAACCACAAACTGACTAAAACCAGACTGCATATAAACATGACTAAAATGTGACTAAAACTAATCAGAATTTTAGTCTAAAGACTTGATACTAAAACCAAAGCGCTGCCTAAAACATCACTGCTCTCTATACGTTTAGGAATGGTTTCTGAGCTGTTTGTTGTCAGCATTAGAAATAAGTTTTTGCAATAAATCCTGTCCAGTTTTATAAAGCCGTCCTGTCTACTGCATCTGTATGACATCATCAGTGATTAGTCAAAGTCGACTCGACTTTCATTAGTTGGTAGTCGACTTTAAAAATAGTAAGTCATGCAACCTCTAATTGATATGCAAACTCTGTTATAGTATTAAGGGAGCAGACACTCCCTTAATACTATAACAATCTTCTTCAGGATGTTCTGGTAGTCAGCAGAATTCATCAGTTCCAGCCAGTGGTCCAGGTCCTGAAGACCAGACCATCACACTGCCACCACCATGTCTGACTGCTGATGATGAGTTTTGATGAAACACAGTGTAGCGATGCCAAATACACTATAATCTCTGACCTCTGACCCCTGTTGACCATCACAAACAATAATCCATCTTTTTCCCAATAAGTTGGATTATAATGGCTCTTTATTATGTTTTAACCTGAATCAACATTCTTCCAAGGGTTCGGTCGTGCCGGAAGACTCCACAGGACTCTTTAGTTATAATAATAAAACTTAAAGACTTTTTGTGTCTCCTCCTAAAATGACACTTTAATTAAACTGTTCAGAAATGTCTTAATATGATTAATGCATTTTCTCCCACAGTATTATGAATGTTTGATCCAGCTTCAGTATTATTTCATATTTTACTTTGCTAAAAGGTTAAATCAATATTATTTATGTTCATACTTCATGAAGGTGAACTATAGTTTTAAAGATTTGAGTCATGTGACCTTGTTAAAACTCCCTCATTGGCCCACGTTGCACTAATGCTCCATCTTAACCTCTCTACTTCCGTGTCTCCGGAAGTAGAGATATACTATGACATATTAGGCATTAGAGATATTAGGCACAAAAATCTATAAAACCTGCTGAAGCCTGACTACAGACAATAATCCTAAAAAGTCCACCTGCCTCTCACACCCCCTGACACCTCACCATGCACCCCCAGGGGGGTGCACCCCACTATTTGATAAGTGCTGATTAAGTTAAAGTAGTTCCTCTGACTCAGTTAAGAGTAGAGGAGATGAGTCCTTTAGACTGATGGACCCCAGATTGTGGAACTTCTTTATACTGCCTTGATTCTGTTCGACTTTAAAAAGCAGCTGAAGACTCATTTATTTAAACTACAGTGCATTTAGGGTGAAGGATTTGATGTTTTTTCTGTATCTTTTTGCTTTTATGCTGTCTTATTGTTGTTTTACGTACATTTGTTTTATATTTATTTGAGAAGCACTTTGTGTTTCTTATCCTGTGAAGCATATCAATAAAGTTACATACTGCTAGTAACAGTGGCTGAGCCAAAAACATCTTGCCATGACCCATATGGCCTACATGATAGCAGCAGGGTGGTGGATTGTGGGTGAATCGGTCAATGAGTGAATGGGAGTTCTGTGATGAAGTAGAGGAGCATTTTGACCTGATTTCACCATCTTTATGGTCTCATAGCTGGAGGGTAGCTGTCTGTGCAATAAGTGGGGGAGGAAACTGTGTCCTGTGCGCTCTGAAATAGGAAAACTATTCTTTGTGTCCACATCCAAATGAGAGCTATGGTTTTTTCTAAAATGAAAATTTGAATAGTGAACAAAGATGACAAATCCTATATTTTGGTGGAAGGATTAGAGAGCTACAGTGGTGTGAAAAACTATTGTCCCCCTTCCTGATTTCTTATTCTTTTGCATGTTTGTCACACAAAATGTTTCTGATCATCAAACACATTTAACTATTAGTCAAAGATAACACAAGTAAACACAAAATGCAGTTTTTAAATGATGGTTTTTATTATTTAGGGAGAAAAAAGATCCAAACCTCCATGGCCCTGTGTGAAAAAGTGATTGTCCCCTGAACCTAATAACTGGTTGGGCCACCCTTAGCAACAATAACTGCAATCAAGCGTTTGTGATAACTTGCAGTGAGTCTGTTACAGCGCTCTGGAGGAATGTTGGCCCACTCATCTTTGCAGAATTGTTGTAATTCAGCTTTATTTGAGGGTTTTCTAGCATGAAGCGCCTTTTTAAGGTCATGCCACAACATCTCAATAGGATTCAGGTCAGGACTTTGACTAGGCCACTCCAAAGTCTTCATTTTGTTTTTCTTCAGCCATTCAGAGGTGGATTTGCTGCTGTGTTTTGGGTCATTGTCCTGCTGCTTCAGCTTGAGTTGACCAACAGATGGCCTTCAGGACATTCTCCTTCAGGATGTTTTGGTAGACAGTAGAATTCATGGTTCCATCTATCACAGCAAGCCTTCCAGGTCCTGAAGCAGCAAAACCTCCCCAGACCATCACACTACCACCACCATGTTTTACTGTTGGTATGATGTTCTTTTTCTGAAATGCTGTGTTACTTTTACGCCAGATGTAACGGGACACGCACCTTCCAAAAAGTTCTACTTTTGTCTCGTCGGTCCACAAGGTATTTTCCCAAAAGTCTTGGCAATCATTGAAATGTTTTTTAGCAAAACTGAGACGAGCCTTAATGTTCTTTTTGCGCCTTGGAAATCTGCCATGCAGGCCGTTTTTGCCCAGTCTCTTTCTTATGGTGGAGTCGTGAACTCTGACCTTAATTGAGGCAAGTGAGGCCTGCAGTTCTTTAGATGTTGTCCTGGGGTCTTTTGTGTCCTCTCGGATGAGTTGTCTCTGAGCTCTTGGGGTCATTTTGGTCGGCCGGCCACTCCTGGGAAGGTTCACCACTGTTCCATGTTTTTGCCATTTGTGGATAATGGCTCTCACTGTGGTTCTCTGGAGTCCCAAAGCTTTAGAAATGGCTTTAGAACCTTTACCAGACTGATAGATCTCAATGACTTTTGTTCTCATTTGTTCCTGAAGTTCTTTGGATCTTGGCATAATGTCTAGCTTTTGAGGTGCTTTTGGTCTACTTCTCTGTGTCAGGTAGCGCCTATTGAAGTCATTTCTTGATTGAAACAGGTGTGGCAGTAATCAGGCCTGGGGGGGGGGGGGGGCTACAGAAATTGAACTCAGGTGTGATAAACCACAGTTAAGTTATTTTTTAACAAGGGGGGCAATCACTTTTTCACACAGGGCCATGTAGGTTTGGATCTTTCTTCTCCCTAAATAATAAAAACCATCATTTAAAAACTGCATTTTGTGTTTACTTGTGTTATCTTTGACTAATAGTTAAATGTGTTTGATGATCAGAAACATTTTGTGTGACAAACATGCAAAAGAATAAGAAATCAGGAAGGGGGACAATAGGTTTTCACACCACTGTAACTCTGATAGGATTTATGGGATCCTGAACTTTTCTGTTAGTTTTAAAAGCTCTTAATGATTTGGCTCCATATCATCTCCAGGATCTTCTATAACACCAGTCTTCATCTAGAACATGGAAGTCTAATAACCTGATGCTTCCAAGATCCTAACGTAGAAGTAGATGGGATGAAGCTGCTCCTGGTTTTTGGAATAATTCACCTCCTTATAAAATCTGCTCACAGTTTAGAAAACGTTAAGGTGCTGCTAAAGACCCTCTGGCTCTGAGCCTGCCCTGAACACTGGATTTATCTGTGCTTTTATTAAAGTGGCTCTCTGGATCATTTTTCTCTGTATCAAAGTTTTCTAAATGTTTTAAATGATATTTCAGGTCTAAACTATGATCTATGGGTTGAGTTCCACAACATCTGTCATTCTGATGAAGACCCTCCTTCCTCCTAGAGACCCCTTTCCATTATTTCTTGCCGCTGACATTTTTCAGCCAATGAAATTCAAATGTCTGCATTCTCTCAACATGCACGCGCATCGACCAAACCTGTACCAGTAGGGGGCGCTGTCGTACAGGACGCTCCGTGTGTTTCTCTGCCGTCTCAGCCGTTCACTGAGGACTCACGGCTCATTTCTACTAAAAACCTACCCATTCCCCAGATAAAGACGGGTTTATTTTTATTTTTAAACCTTTCACCTCACAGAATGGCAAGGCTTGACAGGGTTACACGTTTATTTTGGTCAGAAAGTTCATCCAGGGCCGAGTCAAGTTCAGCTTCAGAGTCCAGCAGCAGCTCTCTGCTAACAGAGCTAAAATCAGAAGCAGCAGGGACAGAGAGGGCTCTTCAGACCCTCGTAGTGTTGGAATAAGATTGTGAACTGTGAGTGATTAAACCCTACACATTGAGCGGTACAGTTCATGTCCGAAGTATATGCGCCGCGTGCACGCGACCGGACGCACGTGTCGAGATGTTTTGAGGAGGAGCCTTTGGACGCTAGATTCAAAAACTGCTCTCCTGATGAAATCCTCCGGAGTGCTGCTTTAATGGGATGATTTTATTACTTTGTTTCTTAACTGATTATTATTATTATTGTGCCATGTTATTGCTGTGCAGCTCTTGTTGTGCTTAAGTGCTTTATAAATAAAGTGACACAGAAAAACATCAAAACACACACTACAGCGGTTTCAGCTACAGCTCAGTATTAGTCGTGCTGAGACAGAAGCTTTATGGACCTGGACAACATCTGACCCCCTTAAGGAGGACCTGTGCACTAAAGGTAGATTATAATCAAACCTCTGCTGATCATCATAGATTTTATTTTTGCATTCTAAGGTTTCATTCATGAATAATAAAGGCATCATTTATCAAAACATGTGCACAACAAAACGGATGCTGTTGGATCTTTTTCTACTTCTTATGACAAACATTAATGTCACCACTACACAGCTAGACTCACTTTTCCCTCTGGAAACTGATTACCAAAGGAACATGGAATCATGGGTGCTCTTGAATGGGAGCAGAAACAGTCACCCAGGCTCTTACTGGCTGACCATTGTTCCCATAGCAGGACTCAGATACTCTACTTCCTGAGAATCCTCAGGAACAATAACACCCAGACACTATTGGTGTCCTTCTACTTCTGCTCTACTGGAAGCATCCTGTGCTGCTGCCTCTGTCTGTGGTTCTCCGGCTGTAAAACAGCACAGAGGAAAGTCTGTCCAGGAGATCACTGGCTGTCTTCTACCTTCCCATAACGCTGACATATGAGCAAGGCAGCATGTTGTTAGCCCACGCTGCTTTGAAGAGTGAAAGTAAAACTTAACTTGGGCCGCTCAGCTCCGGCTACAGTCAGTGACAGGCTTCATGAACTATATTGCTACGTGACACTGGTAAAATGAACTGGTAGGCCAGTTCAGGTACCTGCAGAACCTGACAATAAAAATATTCTGATTCTGAGGAGACCGCCTCAATGGTCAGGTGCCAAATCTGGCAGCTCAACCATAAAAACTGACCAGCAAGTCCACTGACACTGGGCTGGGCCAACATCATTTCCCTTTGATCCTGAGTGACGCATTCAGCAAAAAAACAAACAAAAAAACCCTCAGCATGACGGCCTGTTTTTGACGTTCTGAGTGGCCCATTGGTTATTTCCTCCAGTCACTCCTCCTGCCTTTGGCTGAAGGATGGAGGACCGTTATCTGATCACCTGTCTGAACTCTCACACCTCTCGTTAATAAAGCGAATGTGGCAGCGCGCTGTTCAAGCTGTTTCTCAGCATAAGAACTGACAGCTGAACATTCAACAGTTCAAACATCAACACTAAATCCTTTACCGTCAGGAGATGAGAAGGTTTCTACAGTCAAACTATTAAAACCTTAGAAAACAGCTGTAGAGTTAGAGGAGACAGACCTCTGATGACAGATCAATGTGTTTTAGTGTTAAAATGTTTCATCCTGATAACTTGACCAACCATCAGAGCTCATCTCATCTGGTTTGTGACTCAGGTCTGGGTCTCTGAGGGAACTTCTGACAGCTTTAGTCCTCGTTAGGTTAGTAACTACTATTGGTTTTGTTTTGTTTTGTAGGGTTGGCGTTACTTACAGCTGAACAGGTGCTATAACCTTTGCTTAAACTGATTAAATGTGTTCTCTTTTAACCTGAGAACAGCTGGGATTAGGACTCATCACAGTTACACTGTGTGACTAAAGAAACAGAAAAATAAGCGAACTATTCATTTTTATTAGTTGTTCAGCTGACTTAAGGGTGAGCACATCTTAACAGAGAGCGGGAAGTATCAACTTGCATAATACTGACTGTGAGGTTAATAAAAGTACTCTAGGAGGGGGAGGTAAATGGGCAGAAAACACCAGCTGGAGAGTGTAAACAAAAGAACAGCCAATGAAAGGAGGGACAAAATGAGCCTACTGCAAGGATACCAAGACAACGCAGGCTTTGAGGGGAACGGTTCTGCAGGAAGGGTATGGAATGACTTCATTCTGTAAACTGAAAAATAGCTGACTCACAACACAGTATCTGCTAAAGGACATCCAGTAACGCTTCAGGTTGTGAGTTTTCTGAACACACCCACGTAGGGTGTGTGTACAATGATCAGGTATCAGTTAAATACTGTTTCTGTGTACTTGTAAAAGATGTTCCTGTACTGTGAAACCAATATCATTTTACATAGCGTGAAGTAGGGACGATAATTCAATATCAGTATATATCTATTGATAGACGGGAGGCTCGATAGAAAAAAACGGGTCGATAAAAGGTTCAATAAAAAAGTTCCCTGTCTTTTTTCATTTCATCCAACCAGGTAACGTGACACTAGAGTCATTACTTACTCCTAACCAATCCGAGGCACAGACCCAGGCTGCTCCGTCACTAAGCCCCTCCCCTCTCAGACCAAAACAGAGCAGGTAACTTACAGAGGAGCTCACGGTGGAGGAAACTGTTCTGAAAATAGTTTCAGTTCAACCGCAAATTTCTGACAAAAACCAAAAAACGGTTGTTTGCAAAATCAGCAGAGAAAAGATAAAAACCAAGTCTAAATTTACCTAACCTTATTATTTTAGTAAGAAAATATTCACAATCATTTTTCATAATAATGACAAGTTTTTACCCCTCTCTCTCTGCTGTCGACTCATCCTGATCAATTAACTGAATTATTCAGCCGACCTGATGTCAGTTTGATTAAAATGTTTGAATAAAAGCTTTAAATTAATACAATGTTTTTGTGTTCTTTATTTTGTGTTAATTAATTTTAATAAACAAGTAATAACATAAAAGTACCAGGGCTGCACTTATAATATATTTTCTACATATTTTATTATTTTCAATAATATTATTATCGATCAATATGACTTTTTTTTTATTGATAAAAAATCGATTTTTGGAAATTCTGAATCGATTCTGAATCTTCATAAATAAAAACAACGATTCGAATGTGAATCAACACCCCTAGTTTATTGTTTATGGGATATAAAATGAGCTATATCGGGATATGACATTTCGGCCATATCGCCCTGTTCAGTTCTAATCCGCTGAGGAAAGGTTTGATCCACAGACACAGCGAGCAGTGATGCTTCTGTGGAAAGCTGTTATATAACAAACACTTTCATGGCTTCTGTGTATGTATTTGTCATTTTCAGTCATTTTCTCACACTAGGACTCAACTAGATGAGAAGATTGTTGAGTGTTTTTTATTTAGTATTTCCACATCAGATGTTTTTCAGTTCAGTTTGACTTCATGTCCAGGTCAGATTAACTCAGTGAAGTGTTACTTTAAACATCAACAATGTGCCTAGGGAGGGTGGACCTTACACAAAGGTTCAACAAACTAAAGCCTGATTTATACTTCTCCGTCTGCGTTGTTACGGAGACACGCAACGCCATTATCCGTCGACGCAAGAACTCTCCGACAGCCTCGCAACGACGGACGGAGTCGAGCTCACTTTTCTAGACATCCGTCGAACGAGACGGAGAGCGCACGCCTCTGATTGGTCGGCCCAACAAGTCGTGATCATATCCGGCTTCATGCCACTACCAACAGAGTAGTAAAAGTAGAATTTTGCAGAAGCAGATATGGATCAGCTCGAGAAACGTCTGGCAGATGAAGTACGAACATTTATATAATCCATCAGTGTCCTAAAGGGAAACAAGAGCTACATATTCGCTCGTCGTCTTCATTGAACGGACGGACATTCAGCAGACGCCGCTGTCTCCTCACTCCTGTTAAAGTCTTTTTAACAACACTGTTTGTTCCTCGAGATCAATCTGTTCAAACTCAACCAAAATTCACTCTCTGTCGGCCATTACTGAGCTGAAGTAAACAAACTTTGGTCGACCGGAGGCACTGCAGAAAAGTTATACGCCCTCTGCTGTCCTGGTGGAGAATTGCTTCACAACACTGACGGAGAAGTAAAAATTAAAAAACGTCTCAGTCTGCGTCTGCGTGTGAGCGCAAACGTGCTGTCGAAGAAGTATAAACTAGGCTTTACTCAGAGCAAGGAAACCCTGAAATTTTGACCATATTTCTAGTGAAATACATTCTCTTTAGTTTCTCAGAGAAAGTGAACAGAGTATCTTGGTAACGCCTCCTCTCTAATTATCCTGACTGAGGATTGGTTGTTCTAAATCCTATAAAAACATGTGATTCCTGCAGTTTCAGTCTAAGTCTCCAGTTCAGTCTCTTCAGTCCTCTGCCAGCCTCCAGGGTCTCTGCCCACCAGAGACTCTGTCAACATGCTGAAGGGAAAACCTCCTATCTGGAATCAAGCCAGATTCCAGACTGAAGTCAGATTAACGGACTAATGAGGAAAAAATACTAAATTCTAATCTAAGAAGAACTATGGAATTCTGCTCCATTTGATCAGAACAGCTAGATAAACATGTGATGCCAGCCAGTGAAGTCGACCTCACTCCTGCCATCTGATGATCTGGGATCAGCCGTACAGGTTCTGAACCCTTCAGTCCACCTCCGTCTCCCGGGTGTCCCTCTCAGGACTCGTCGAACCCGACTGACCACGCGCCGCCTGAATCCGCTCAGAAGTCACTGCCTGGTTCAGTAAAACCTTCGACTAGATCTGGTGTCAGATTGTTTATCATAATTGATCAATTATCAGTAATTACTCAAATCAACTCAGCCAGGTTCATTTTATAATTACTCCAAAACTAAACCAGACCCTTCTTTAACATCTTTAATCATTTTGGTAAATGTTTATTCATGTTTTGTTTGTTTTATTTTGTAAATAATTTAGTTTGTAAAATATAGTAAATTCATTTTTATATAAAATTATGTTTTGCCTCTGTGTCAAATTACTAATAAGTTTGATTCACTGGTTACCAAAAAGAACCTATTTTGAGAGTCAATCTGATATTAATGATCAAACAATTTTGATGACTCATCATTTATGAGGCATTATATTTTGTTTGATAGACTTTAAAATTTTATTGACAATTTATTAAGTGTAGCATACTTCATAACGCTACAATGTTCTAATAGCCAGTTTTTGTGTCTGGGAATTGAACCTCCAACCAGGGTTGGGCGATGTGTAACTTTTTCCCAACCGTCCATCGTCAGTCTGAAAATTGACGATGGACGATTTATTTGTTCAGGTGATATGTTGACATATTTGCGGGTGGAGCAATGTAAACACATGCAGATGGATTTACCAAATTAGAACTCAAAAGCCAAAACATTTTGTCCAAAAAACCCAAAGTCACCTATTTGGAGTTACTTTGGCCTTAAACAGACATATAGTGGAAGCAAAGAGCTCCGACAAATACGTGTTCACCCTCCCGCTGAATATACTAAGCTAACCCAGTGCTAGCAGTTAGCAGCAGCTGTGATATCAGCTGCGTCACCAAATCGCTCAAAAAGACTTCAAACAGCGGAGATGTATTTGATGGAAGTGAAATGTTCACTGGAGGAGGCTTTTTAAATTCACATTTCATTTTTTGTTAAAATTTGTATTTGTTGTTTCATACTGAATCTGTCACGGATCAACACTGGACCAGTGTTGTGACTCAGTCACAGAGTAGAGTATCACTGACCTGTAAACACAGTTAAACTGGGAAAAAGCCAGTCTCTGTTTCCCTCCCCACCACCATGGTTATTATTTAGATTAATGGATTTTCTGAAGACAGGCTGCTGACAATCTGTCTGTCTGTCATGGGGTGAGTAAATAAATCACTGCAGCAAACAAACTTTGCTTACAGCTGGGAGAAGTTTGTGTGTAACATTTAAAAACAGCATTATTTATTATTTTTTACGTGGGCTGTGTCCTTTGACTTCAACCAAACACTGTTGATAATTAAGAAATTAATTTATAGGGGGACAAATAAATCGTTCTTGAAAAACGGGTGGCGATGGAATCAGCCAATCGCCAATGGTCCATATATTTGTCTGATCGCCCAATCCTATGGCCAACCTCCCACATCAGTCCGCTATCCGATCCACATCGCACCGGACCCTTCACGTTCCTCCTGCAGGTGGTGGGTTCACAGGTGGATGACCCACAGCACTGATTTGGACTTGACCCAGCTGAACTCAATGGGTGAAAATCCAGCCATCAGGTAACCACAGAGAGGCTCCAAATCCCAGCTTGGTTTCAGGTTAGGGTTAGGGTGCTCTGTTGTTTTGTCCATGAAATGTCTTCTGAACTGCTTTGTCTCAGCCTTGGATCAATTTTCCATGGGAGACCTACCATGGGCAAAGTGTCACAGACATAGCAGCTAGGATCATTAAAAACTCAGACTCCTCCACCACATTAAGGTGGAGGTTCAAGGGGGGAGATATTTGGCATTATGATGTAACTCTGCTTCAGACAGCGCATTCTGGTGAGAGGAGACTCAGGATGTCAGCAGTAAGCACACTAAACTTCAGCTTCACATACAGTACCTCTCTTTCTGTAACAGGAAATGCAGAGCTTCACTAAATGACTCACATTCTGGAGTCCCCCTCAGATATACTAGTCAACTACGGTATTTGTTCCAAATTCCTTAAAGATTTGTGCCAACCTCCTCACCAGTCCACTGTAGCTTGGTTATTTAGCTCACCGTTTGATGTGATGTCGTTTGGTGTCTGTGTGTTGCCAGTGACAACACGACTGTTTGTGCTGTAAGACAGGATGTGGCGGTGTTGGTTCCTGTTACAGTGTTAGTTACAGCCAGCTGAGAGAAGCCTAACACCACAGTGCTGTCGCTCCATATGTGAGTGGGTGAGTGCTGCGTGGCCTGAGGGTGTGAATGGAGAGAGGAACGCAGTGGTTTAGAGTCAACGAACTGATGGTGATCACTCTGGAGATTATCATTTAAACGCATGTGATTTGTAGGTTTCCCAAGCTGAAAGGGGCCTGACAGGCTTGGGAACAAAATTTCAAATGATCACACTTTATAAGTCAGGAGTAATACGTCTTTGATTGAAGTGTGTTTTGTTTATTTTACTTTCTAAGGCTCCATTTTTACCATCTCTAATTATTTTTTAGTAAAACACCACAATCCCACATACGAATATGACATCATTCATAACCACTCAACTGAACAACATCTGAATTACTACACTAATGTACTGCAGCAGCATCGACACCATAAACTACACAGCCTCATGTTAAACTGTACGTGTTAGTTAACAGGTCAGAAATTCAGCTGTTAATCTGTCAGACTTGCAGCAGCGTCTCTCCTGATCTGACCAGCCATGAGTAGGACTCTGTCAGAGGACAACTTCTTGTTTCTAAAGACTCCGCCTGCTTTGAGTGATATCACCAGTGGGTGTGGTTCTTATAACGCCCCCTCAGAATGAGCCAAACATCCCTTTAAAGTCTGGTTTGATCACATCATAGAGAGTGGAGGGTTTTAGTAGCTACTGTGTTAGCGCCCTGGAGGCTGTGGTGTCTTCGATGTCCCATTGATTATCAGACACGTTTTCCTCATTGTCTAGCTCTTATTCTGTGGTCTTGGCACGCTGTCTATATCGTCTCTTTACTCTCAGAATGTCTGATGTTTAAAAGCAGTCATGAGTGTTTCAAGTCTGTGAACTGCAGGTTTAAAAAAGGAACAGGAGAAACTGCTTGGACTCAATTACAAGTCTTCAAGTACGGAAGCGTATTGCATTCACCCGAAAAAAAATAAAAAGCTCTGTTTTTCTGAATTAACTAGATCATTTTTACAAAAATAAATAAAAACGGCTCGGTTTTTCTGAATTTTGTGATATTTTTGTAAAAATTATCTCGTTAATTCAGAAAATTCAATCGTCATGAACAGCATGAACACTGCATGACTGTCAAAACCTGTGTTTCCACATGGAAGGAAAAATACTGTAAATATTAATTTGCTATCAAACGAGGACGATTTGGCTCTTAGTTACTGATCACTTGGGATTGTTGGCACTCAGACTGCATGAAAGAAACGTTGAGTCAATGTTGAGTCAATGTTTTTAGTGAATTGTTTTCCTAGATGCAATCATTAAAATCTAATTTGACCAGCTTACCACTATGAAGCATCAAAGGCAGCATCCCTTTCTGAAATGGAAACGGAACAACCGGAAGTAGCTGTTATTTGGTTTTTGCCTTGTCAAAACAAAATCGGAAATACGGCCAAATGGGAAAATCCCGCTGTTGACTGAAGCCCTAAGGGTGTGCAAACACACGCATATACGAGCTCGGGCAACAACAAGGAAGTGCTGATTCAGGGTATATGCAGGAATCTTGAAGTTAAATTCAATACCTTTTCAAGACCGTCTCAATATGTTTTAATACCTCACCGCCATTCTGGTTATGCGGCAGCGTTCACCGAGATTCTCGTCCATCTTAACATTTCGGTGCGTTCGTAATACTCAGCGGGAACACCAGAGCGTACATTGTGCTTTTGAACTTCTGCACCGCCCGCCCTGGTGCTCTGAGAGAAGGTTTACTAACGCACCCTTTGTTTCCCGTTCTTTTTAAAAAATAAAAATAAAAATGACTAAATTCACAAACGTTTACGATGTTTTTGGGACTCAAACTGTTGGACATCAAATTCATATTTTTTTCGTTCCAAAATTTAAGACTTTATAAAGCCGTGATAAGACTTTTTAATACTTTAAAAATTGATTTATCACCTTTTAATACTTTTCAAGACTCCGCGGACACCCTGTGATTAAAACGAGTCAGGCGGATTATTGGTGATTCCAAGCAGTGAGGAAATGCGGCAGACAGACAGCTGGATTGTCCGGTTCGGACCGAACGATAGGATTGGCTGAAGTTTTTAGAGAACTGCGGGACAACTACTTTATTGATTTCTTTTGGGGGTTTTTTTTAATCTCCACAATATATTTATGGTTACACTATGTTGGAATGTTGTTAAGAGGCTTTAAGAAAAAACGTTAAAAGCTACATTGTTTACCTGGCTACTGAGTATGGCTTTAATCAAATTATTTTACTCAGTTTGATTTTTTTTTAATTCACAGAAAAATGTTTTTATTTATATTAAATGTACCACCTCAGCAGTTTTCAAATGTCAACAATCTTGGTTTGAAGTTACTATCTTGCAATAAAATTTCAGCAGGTCAATAAATAGTTTAATCAATCCAATCACAATCAAGCCTTTGTTTTTGCACGATGAGAACCCGGAATAAAAACAAACCGAGATAAAACAGTAGTAGTAATGAGGCTATTTTGAAAAAGTAAAGGGTAGAAAGTACCGATATTTGTGTGAAAATGTACTGAGTAGAAGTAAAAAGTGGTCTGAAAAAAAAATCACTCCAGTGAAGTATAAATAACCAAAATTGCTACTTGAGTAAGGTAAGGTAGTGAAGTATTTGTACTTTACTACTTGAAGGCTCTGGCAAACACACAAAAAGCTAGCATACAGTGAGACATGTTAGCAGGCCCCAACCCCAATGCTTCATGATCTGACATCAGTGGATCAACCATCTGCACTGGGTTACACAACACACTCCGCTCTTATTATCCCCTCCAATCTACACCATCTGATTCCTTACAACAGAAACAAACTAAGCCCACAGAATGGGAACAAAGTCCTTTAAAGCTAGGTCAAAATAGTTTTGCATTTTTCATTAGTTTTTTTTTTTTATTTAGTTTTCATTTCAAATTTTTAGTCCTATTTAGTTTTAATTAGTTTTTCCCATTTGTTTATTAGTTTTAGTTCAGTTATTATTTTGTGAAAATGCATAGTTTCAGTTGAGTTTTTATTAGTTTCAGTTATAGTTTGAGTCTTTTTTGTAATACGAGTTACATAATCAGGGATAAGAATGAAAAAAATTGTTGTGTGTAACAAAATCACAGAAAGTCATCACAGTTTGTCAAAAATGTATTAATGTAGAACAGGTGAGCTACCATACATTCCGGGCAAGTATCAAAGTAACAAATTTAATTAAGCGGATAAAACCAGCTGTTGTTCCTGAGAATGAAGTGAGCAGCTGCCTTGAGGCTGCTGTGGCCGTTGGAAGCGCTGCATTCATGTTTTTTGTGGGGTTGTCCAGGTGTTACCGCACAGGAATGTTGTTAAATGCTGCTTTAACGCTCATTAAAGTTTTAGTTAGTTTCAGTTTTTGTTTGCTTTTATTTTTATTGCAGTTAACAAGAATGTTTTTTTTTATTCTGGTTTTCATTAATTTTAGCTAACTATAATAACCCTGCTTTAATGGGTACATGGTTGTTGATGGAGGACAGGAAACCAGTGCATCAACCAATAAGGAAGCAAAGAGGAAAAACACTGATTCAGTCAAGATGTCCAGGTTTTAAATGATGTCTGGGATGTGGTTTGATGGTCTCATAGGCTCTCTGAAGTCCTGACTGTCTGATCAGAGTTGTAAAAAAGCTTCTAAATGAGGAACAAGGAGTAGGTCTTATTTTTCAGGATAATTCGGGCTCTATAGACTAACTTTGTAAGTAAGTAAGTACACAAGTAAAGTTTATTTATATAGCGCCTTTCACAGGTATACATCACAAAGCGCTTGACAATATAAACAAAAAAAAAAAACAAAACAGAGAAAACATTGAAAATAAAAAACAAAACAGAGATTTGGGGTAACATCAGGGGACTTACATTGTAAATTATTAGTTAAAGTGGGACATTTACTTGGGCTTGGGCAGAGAGAAATATTGGGGCAAACTTCAATACAATATTTGGGCAAAATAATAAAGATAGGAGCAGATGTGCACTGGTTGGTTGCACCGGTGCGCCTAACTTTTTTCCTTCCTAAGTTAGTTGAACCCTAATTTTCAAGCGCATTGCAGTTTTAAAAGTTCACTTTTTTTAAAATCTCAGGCCAGATAAGTATATAGACTCCTAAATGATTAATTAACAACCTAATAAGCATAAAGTTCTTTATTTGAAGCTAAATTGTCCCATCTGGGTAACCTACTGAAAAGAGCTTCAGTCAGCTGAAAGTAAAACAATTTAGGATCAGTTCAAATGTTTTAACTTCATGTCTCTCATCAACGTCTCAACCTGAACATTTCATGGCTAAATGTCTGATGGACGATCCTCCATTGTGGACTCCTGTCCCTCAGACGGACACCTGTCCCTCAGACGGACACCTGTCCCTCAGACGGACTCCTGTCCCTCAGACGGACTCCTGTCCCTCAGATGGACTCCTGTCCCTCAGACGGACTGCTCTCTCTGGCTGCTCTGATGATGCTCCCGTTTGTTCAACAACTCATTGTAGCCTCACCAAATAGGCTATATCCTCTGACCTTTGACCTCTGTTGACCATCACAACAATAATCCATCTTTTTCCCAATAACTTGGAATACAATCACTCTTGGATTATGTTTTAACCTGAATCAAGATCCCTACAGGTGTCCTACTGTCCACTTTCAGGTGTCCATCTCCCAGATGACCTTAACTGGACACTAGCTGCTCTAATAAAACTCTCTCTTTAAGAAGTCTCTTCTTTAACACCACAGACTGGTGTTCCAACTGTAATCTCTTGTTTACAGAACATTCGCCTGTGTTTCTGCTCAAGGGCATTTGCCCTCTCACACACACAAAGTGTTATAATATGCTTCTCTGCTATTTTCTACATTATAATGTGAGTCTTAACGGGCGGAAGTCATGTGACTTGGTAACTCCCTCACAGTCCCTTGTCCAATCAGAACGATTCACAACTCCACTAACTCAGTTCTGATTAGTACACTTAATATCTTCTGATTGGTTAAATTTAAGATAACTCGTCTCAAAACTAATACTCAGTTCCGGTACAAGTTTTGTCTTGTCTTGTCTTGTCGAGTCTTCATACAGTCTCAGTCTTGGTCTGAGCTACAGCCTGAAAGCAGTTGGAGCTGCTATGCTGCTATCTTAGCTGAACCCTTATCAGCTTTGAACAAGGCCTCTCGTCTCTCCCTCACCACGGGAAGATCAGAAATGACTTCAGCATGCCTGCTGAAATGTCTCCCTTGCTGACCGGGACGTATCCACGGACTGCCCGGCGAGGTCCTCGGCGGCCACGCCTTCCAGGACCACCACTCCGAGTCTGGGGACTCCAGCCTCAGCTCGTGGAGAAACCAACGCCTGCCAGATCTAGGAGCGTCCACCTTTCAGTGAGCGAACACCACTTTCTGATCGAGAGGTTTGCTTTGATAAAGCTTAATTCTTCCAAACTAAATTAAGCCAAAACGAAATCCCATTCCAAACTCAAATTAGCCTAAATTGACTCTTAAAGTCACAACTAGGTTAACTAAATTAACTAACTTCCCTAGTCATTAAAACATATGCTACGGTCCGTTAAAACTCACAATTAAACTATCTATAACATCCTCAACATGTTTAAGAATATTAATTGTGTTTACATCAAACTTTCAAACTGTCTTATCTGTCTGTGTTCTTAGGTTTTTCAAATTAAATGGTTGTTCAATCTTATCTGGTCTCAGTTCACGTTATTAATAAGGTATTTCAATTCACTGTACTCTTTCAAAGAACCTAAAGATACCTTCAATAAATATTAGCTATTATCAGGGTTAAATGACAGTTTATCACTTTTCATTATAAACATAAAATAAGCTAATGTTATTGAAGAGGGTGTAGTTAAAATAACTAAAATAGTTATTTCAAAACGCTACATCATTCATAAGC
Organism: Callopanchax toddi; assembly: GCA_006937965.1. Classification (NCBI taxonomy): domain Eukaryota; kingdom Metazoa; phylum Chordata; class Actinopteri; order Cyprinodontiformes; family Nothobranchiidae; genus Callopanchax; species Callopanchax toddi. Next base: position 357,386 of record SSNR01000269.1, on the reverse strand, counting down.
CGCTTTCATAAGACACACCGTGCCGGCAAATCAGCGCAATACTGCCGCCACGGTGTGTCTTATGAAAGCACTGTGGCGGCATGGCGATGCGGCAATTTTGCGGCATTTATGCCGGCACGCTTGATAGTAATATTACTGCAACGTCGAACTTGTGAAGGAAGATTACGCCTTGGCGCAACAGAGGGAGGTGTCACTAATAACGTGGCAAAAGTGAGCCAACCCCCAACCAGAAAAAGTATTTAAAAATCAGGTAAACATGGGAAAGCTGATGCGCATTTGTAAACAGTCAAACTGGAGCGACACGGGATCCGGGAGCTTCTGGCTGAAGCAGAAGTTGCCCGTCCGTTTGTATGAGCACTTCGGTCTCACGTCTCTGTACCCTGCGCGAAAACCGCCCCCGTACCTCCTTTATACCGCCACCCAGAAATCTTTTGTGAAACGCACATGATTGTGCAACATTATTGGCACGGTCTGACCACTTATGAACGACCAAAGGCTCCCAGATGCCGGCTCAGGTTCGCGGCAATTTGCCGCCATTGTTTTATGAAAGCAGCTATAGACTTTGATGTGTCCTGTTAAGATCTGTATTTCAGAGTATACTGTATCTGGTCTAATGCATGAAGCACAGGAAGACTATTTTTTTCTTCGAACAGCTGGTCGCACTGGTGCGTTCTATGATATTTTATAGTCACACCTTTTAGAAATTAGGTCGCATTTGCGACCAAATTGGTCGCAGTCTAGAGCCCTGATAATTGTTGTTTAGTATTTTTAAAGACATTTCTGTAACTTGTAAGGTAAAGATACACAGGTTAAGTTTATTTGTGAGGCAAATATGAGAACATTAAACTGTAATTCAAAGCCCACCTCCCAAACGTATTACAGCCTTGTCCAGATGTTCTCCACATGTAGAACCAGTGTTCCTGATCAGTTCATTAATCCTGTTACTCCTCTCTACCTCCATCCAGCACGCTACACCGTAGAATAGGACACTGGTCACCACAGTCTGGTAAAAGGAGACCTGCAGATGTTGGAGGTTCTCGGTCATCTTAAGGAACACAAACGTCTTTGACCCTTCTTGTCCACGTCTCCATGTCAGCTCTCCAGTCCAGCTGTTCTCAGGAACCTGTGGCTGGAGACGATCTCCATGTAATCTCAACTAATTTAAACCTCCTCCTTCTGGAGTCTACAACTACCATATTGACCCGAATATAAGACAAGGTTTTTTTCATTGAAAGCAATGTGAAAATGCGGGGTTGTCTTATAACTGCGGCCAAGTTTTTTGGGGTCATTACACGACCGCAACAGCAGAGGGCGCAGGCTGTAAATCATCAAGGGAGAGGAAAAATGGAGAGGAGAGGTCTGGAGCAGAGCTGCTCCAAAGTGGGCAAATTAATAAGCAACTGAGGAGGAGTTATGACACTAACTTTAAGATGATGGTGGTTAATGCAGCTGAGGCATCAAACAACTGTCAGACAGCCAGGAAGTACAGTGTTACGGAGTGTAATGTCAGAAGATGGCGCGTCCAAAGAGACTGAGAAATGCCAACAGCAAGAGAAAAGCTTTTCGTGGTCCTCAAAGATGTCGCTTCCAAGAAATTGACTGGGAGTTTTGTGAGTTTGTTACTGAGAATCTTAGCGAAGGTATGCCCATTATGCTATCATCCAGCTGAAAGCCTTGGACTTTGCCAATAAAGGAGATTCCAGGAGACAGACATTGACTCTAGGAGATCTGGACAGGACTATAGGAGGTCCTTAACCCATCAGCAGGACCTCTATCTGCTCCTTAGTGCGGGAGGACTTCTGACAAAATGACCTCCAGGGGTCACTGGTGTGAATGTCTCTGACCAGACCATTAGAAACAGACTTTATGAGGACGTCCTAAGGATCTTAAGTCCTCTAGACCCTGTCCGACACTCCAGGTCAGGAAAGATGTCCTACCTCAAGTGGAGAAGTTTAGGTATCTCAGGGTGTGGTTCACAAGTGAGGGAAGGAGGGAGCAGGAGGTCGACAGGTGGATCGGGGCAGCATCTGCAAGGATGTGGATGCTGATTTACCAGTTGTTCTTTGTCCCAAATCCTCACCTATGGTCCTGAGCTTTGGGTAATGATGGAAAGAACGAGATCGTGGATACAAAATGGCTGAAATGAGTTTCCTCTGCTGGGTGGTCGGGCTCAGACATTCAGGAGGGACTCGAAGTAGAACCACTGCTCCTCCACATGGAGAGGAGCCAGTTAAGATGGTTCAGGCATCTTATCAGGATACCTCCTGGACTCCTACCTGGGGAGGTGTTTTGGGCATGTCCTGCTGGCAGAAGAACGACCCAGGACAACCTGGAGAAATTAAATCTTTAGGCTGGTCCAGGAACGCCTTGGGGTCCCAACAGAGGGGCTAGTGGATGTGGGCGGGGAGAGAACAGTCTGGGCTTCCCTACCTGCCCCGCTACCCAGATCTGGACAAGCAGAAGAAAGTGAGGTGGGGGCAGGTGGGGGGTCAGAGTTGGTGTGGGAAGGCAGGTCCATGGAGGTATTGTATCTTTATGATTTAATGCTCTAAAAAAATTTACTTCATCTTATAGAAACAGAGCCATTTAGACTAGTGCTCCCCTTGATGGGAACAAGAAATGTCCTAAAATAATCAGTGGAAACCATGAAGAAACATGGAGGCAAACAGGAGAGGTGGAGCAGAAAGAGGCAAAGCAATGAGAACTCACAAGACTACCGAAGCAGAAGTAAATACTGTGTAAAGAGGCAGCCCACATCCGCAGTACAGAGGAAATTAAACATGTGAGGAAACAGGCTCTCTCTCACACACACACACACACACACACACACACACACACACACACACACACACACACACACACACACACTATCAGCTGTACAGCAGAATGACTGAGAGGTTTTCTTCCAACAGGCTTTTGTTTTCCTGCATCGTTCTTAAAAACGTAAAGTGGCTTTACAGTTTCACCACATTCTATCTTTATAAACCTCTGAACACTTGATTTTCACTGCTTTTTCCTCCAAATGTAAAACTGACTAAAGAACAGTAGGTGTGAATCTGCACAGGCATGTTAGCCAATCAGTGAAGCTGTAAGTAAGTAAGTAAAGTCTATTTCTATAGCGTGTTTCACAGATATACATCACAAAGCGCTTCACAACACAAACAAAAGAACAAAACTGAGAAAACATTGAAAATAAAAAACAAAACAGAGATTTGGGCATACAGGGGATCTACACGGTAAATGATGAGACTTGGGCAGAAATATTGGGGCAAACTTCAATACAATATTTGGGCTTGGGCAGAACAATTTTAGGGAAAACTTCAATAATATATTTGGGCAAAACAATTAAAGGGAAAAAATGGGAGCAGGTAAGAAAAGGGCTAACGACAAGGAAGGATGAGGAAGAAACCTCTGCATACAGGAGACAATACACCGACAGTCCACAGTTAAAAAACACATCCAGGAAGGTGGGCGGGACCAGGAACTCTGCCAGCAAATGTTCACTGTGTGACAACAAGGAGAGCAAAGAGCACCAATCTGAGTGTTAGTTCAGTGTTTAGGATTGTATTTCCATTGCAGGGTTTTTCCTGCGTTCAAATCTGCGTGGCGGCCGCCTCCAGCTAATTTTGTGCCGCCCCCGCCTGATTTCACTCTGCCCCCAGCTATATGGATGTTATTTTAACTGCAGTCGCAGCGTTGCGCCACTATACGGGCGCTGTATCAGCAGCGGTGCACCGGAAAGCTCTAAAACAGCAGAAAAAGATCAAAAATAGCTTTTCCCGCTAGTTGGTGGCCGAAACACGGTACTAGTCCGAAAAAACACAGTACCGACTTCGTTACTTTTTATGAAATCCCCTGTAAATAACCCGCATCATTTCTCCACCAGCGCTGCTGCACGGGTGGAGTCACAGGTGTGAGACACGGAGGAGCAGATAGCCCCTCCCCTCCCTTTCAAAACAGTTAGCATAGCGAGTTCTGGGTTAAAAATTCCGAAAAACTCGTTTGGCTGCATTTTGGAAAGATAAACGGGAACAGAGCAAAATGTAACATATGCTATGAGAGTTGTGTCGCGAAAAACAGGAATTCCAGCAAGTAGTCGAAGCCACGCATCACATGGAATTAAAGCGGCTCTCTGGATTATTTTTCTCTGTATCAAAGTTTTCTAAATGTTTTAAATGATATTTCAGGTCTAAACTATGATCTATGGGTTGAGTTCCACAACATCTGTCATTCTGATGAAGACCCTCCTTCCTCCTAGAGACCCCTTTCCATTTTTTCTTGCCGCCGACATTTTTCAGCCAATGAAATTCAAATGTCTGCATTCTCTCAACATGCACGCGCATCGACCAAACCTGTACCAGTAGGGGGCGCTGTCGTACAGGACGCTCCGTGTGTTTCTCTGCCGTCTCAGCCGTTCACTGAGGACTCACGGCTCATTTCTACTAAAAACCTACCCATTCTCCAGATAAAGATGGATTTATTTTTATTTTTAAACCTTTCACCTCACAGAATGGCAAGGCTTGACAGGGTTACGCGTTTATTTTGGTCAGAAAGTTCATCCAGGGCCGAGTCAAGTTCAGCTTCAGAGTCCAGCAGCAGCTCTCTGCTAACAGAGCTAATATCAGAAGCAGCAGGGACAGAGAGGGCTCATCAGACCCTCGTAGTGTTGTTGGAATAAGATTGTGAACTGTGAGTGATTAAACCCTACACATTGAGCGGTATAGTTCATGTCCGAAGTATATGCGCCGTGTGCACGCGCGCACACGCGACCGGACGCGCGTGTCGAGATGTTTTGAGGAGGATCCTTTGGACGCTAGATTCAAAAACTGCTCTCTTGATGAAATCCTCCAGAGTGCTGCTTTAACTTGCTGCTGCAGCGCCGTGTTCAGTGAGTCTCTCAGCTTCCAGCCTCTGCTGGATCAGGAGGTGTGTGAGGGGAAGACGGTGACATCACAGAAAGTTCCCGAGGTGAGCAATAAATACAGGTAATAATAGTAAATGCATAAATATGCCATAAAACGATAGTTTAAGAAAACTTTTTTTAAACGTTTAATACTTATTATTTCTTGTTATTTTATTTCAGAATTATACATATAGGTACCAAAAACGTTATTAAAACATTTTTTTGGTCATTTTTCCAGATCTAAAAAACACAGAGCCAGCGGTTTGACAAGCACTGACAGATTCAATTTACCTGCTCAGGCATACTCAGGCAACCTGATACTATTGGTGAATTAATCAACTTCCACCTTATATCTTTATTGAAGAGACTAAAGACACCAGACTTTACTAACTAAACTAAGACAAATGAACAGATGTAAAATAGGAAATGACCAAATTTAAAGTGAAAAAGGAACCATTTTTTGTGACTTTATTGCAGATTTATCATATTTTAAGTATCGGTTCATGGTATCTGTTAACTTTAACTGATACATGTACATTAGATGGTATCTGGGCTGACACCAGTATCGGTGCATCCCTAATTTGGAACGCTTAACTAAAACATATTTTGCCTTTAAAATAGTGAGGCAGTTGAGTGCACAGAGTATGCGTGTGCTGGCGTATGGTCAGGATGGAACCACCTCTGCCTCAGTTTGAGCCAGGAACAACCCTGCATTGTTAATCAGTAGATTGAGTTGATGTTCAGTTAATAATTATACAGTTAATGTTTTGTACATTTAATTAATGTACAGTATAATGTACATTTTTTCTTTCTTTATATTATGAAGAATTCGATGTTAAAATATTGTTGGTCAGTTTGATTGGCTCGGACTTTTGCCTTAAGAAATAAAAAGTCATGGGATCATAAAAAAAAAATCTGTGTTTTTTGGTTTTAAAAGTACCGATTTAAATACCGTTTAGGAACCGGTACCGTTTTAAAAGTATCGAAATGGCACCGGTACCAAATGAAACCCTTTCAATACCAACCCTATTCTGGAGTAATGGAAGATAGAAGCTTCAATCAGCTCTTCTGAATTCTTCTGTTGTTTATCGTTTTCTGTTAGCAAAATGTTAGCGCCGGCTAAGCTAAACATGCTAAGGCTTTGGAAATACGTTCAGCATGAATGGATTACTGGAACTTTACCAAACCAGACGTCAGGACTGAGGATTCGGAGCGTGCATACTACAGCTAAATCACAACAACTACTACTACTACTACAACTACTAAATACTACTACAACACAAGTAAGTTAATGCCATCTGCTACAGAGTGAGAGCCGGTTGCGCTTCAGGTTCATGGAGAGCTACGCTAAGCATCGGGTTAACGTTTATGAGTACGAGTACACGACCTTAGTATTGTTATTGTTAGCTTGTGAGCGTGTGGTGGGGTAGGCAGAGGAGATCCCGTTTACGTGGTATCGGTTCATGTTTAGAAATAAGTACTCGTCAATCCAAATACCCTCAGTTTTGCCAGAATCTGTGAGTATTTCCGATGCTGGCATCGGCACATGGCCTGGGCATTTTTGGTCATGACCATCACCACGAGCATCTACAGCTGATGCTCAGTTCGGATGGCAACGTTGTAGGTTGTGGGGGTTTTCTGCTGTTGACTGAAGTGCTGTATGCGTGTGTGAACACACCGTTCAAGTTTGTGCCGCAACAAGGAAGTGCTGATTAAAGAAAGCTGCTCAGATCATCAGGTGCGCGACCAACCCGTCCTGATCCGGACCAGCCAAAAGTTACCATCGTCTGACCGGCAGTCCAGCCCCGACCGTGCATGTTTTTCATGATGCTGTTGAAACTGATACAGTTGCTATTTTTAAAAAACGGCGGTATATGGTATTACCATAATAGTGCTCACGCCTACTTTATTTATTTATTATTTACACATCAGGAGATGTTATTCACAGAGGAACACATGAGCAGTGCACATGAGCACTAAAATAATGCGTTCCCTTGCCCCTACGCTCCTTTGTGGACTGGTCTACAGTCTATTGTAGGGTTACTCATGACCTCAAGCTGTATTTCTAGTGGGTGGGTGTGTGTTCTACAAATGGCAAGAACACCAAAAAAAAACAACTACTGGTACTCCCTTGAGTACCTCATTGAAAAGATTATGTGCACTCCTGGTTATTCCGTCTGTTTTACTTTGTTTTTTGCATACAGTCCAGGTAAGATTATCTGTTGTGTTTGGAAAGCTTTAATTACCTCTAAATCCACACAGAGTCAGTAACAGCAGACCCCCCCCACCACCACCACCCCAGGGAAGATGGAGAACATTCATCAAACCACAGCCTGCAGCAACTGCAACAGCCTCAGGTTCGCAACATGAACACAGCAGACGGAGCTGAGCTTTGTTCTCCTCTGCTGAGCAGACAGGAAACACAGGAGGAGGAGGAGGAGGGGGCAAGGGCTCCATTTTGTGTGTGTGTGACCTTTGACCTCTCTTGTTGGGGATGGGGGCTGATGTTGCAATAACTGCTGTGTGCCTCTGAAGTCTTATCTTATTCCAGTTCGAGCAGCAGAATCATGTCAACAAGCGTTTTACTGGAATCCCAGCAGCGTGAGGTCACTCTGGATAAGAGCTGCATGGAATTAAAGCTCAAGTAGACTCTGGATCATGTGCTGAGCAGTAAACTACAGAGAAGCTTGGGATTAACTCGAATCTAACCTGACGGGATTGGAAGTTCAGGGTTCTGCACTTTTACACAAAGTAATGACCGACCATGTTCAAATGAATGATTCTCAGTGTGAAAACGTAAACATCTCTTTGCTTTAAGTTGCAGGTCTTGCAGGCGAAGTCTTGTTCTCACACAAGACGCGTTCCTGACACAGTGTGCCGTAGGACGCTGCTTGAAAAATTGCGCGATAGTCACAACATCAGGCAGGAATAGAAAACTGGAAGTGAATTCTTTGTTTATATGTGATCAGAGCTGCCGTCGTGTGTTAACTTGTAGGAATCTAATTCTAATTCTTTCAAAATGAGTCAGTAAGCTATTTAATGGAGCTGTTGTTTATGTGTGCCGTAATGTTTGTGGCGGTTTATTTCTGTGTGCCGTAATAGGAGCCGTCCTGCGTAGGGTTGGGTATTGAAAGGGTTTCATTCGGTACCGGTGCCATTTCGATACTTTTAAAACGGTACCGGTTCCTAAACGGTATTTAAATCGGTACTTTTAAAACCTAAAAACACAGATTTTTTTATGATCCCCTGACTTTTTATTTCTTAAGGCAAAAGGCCGAGCCAAACATCAAATTCTTCATAATTTAAAGAAAGAAAATATTTACATTATACTGTACATTAATTAAATGTACAAAACATTAACTGTACAATTATTAACTGAACATCAACTCAATCTACTGATTAACATGGAAATACAATCCTAAACACAGAACTAACACTCAGATCGGTGCTCTGTGGTGTTCTTGTTGTCACACAGTGAACATTTGGTTTTGATTTTAAGTTTTATTTATTTGCATGTTTTCTTCCTGTTTTTATATTATTACATGTTTTATACTGTTTTAATGTTGTTTGTTTTTAATTCTTTGGATCACTGTGGACTGATTTTAACGTGACTGATAATCACTATCACCTGTTGTAAGTGGGCGTGTCCAGGAGGAAACTTATTTAGATGCCACTCAGGTTGGCAGAGGAGAGAGTGAACAGGAAAGAAAAGAAAAGAAAAGGACAGACAACGAAGGAAATGAAAGGTGTGCTGAAGGAAAACAGGAGAAGCAGCAGGATGTGAGGAGGAGGCAGATCGGCTGTCCCGGTGAGCGGCGAGGAGTCGAGCGTCTGGTCCCCGCAGCTGGAGCGAGGATCCTCGCTCCAGCTGCGGGGACCAGCAGCGCGTCCCACCGATCTCATGGGACGCGCTGCGAGTGAGTGACGGCCGGCATGGAGTGGACCTCTACCGCACCATTCAGACCAGTGCGCTCCGCGGGGTGAAGAGATGCGAGGAGCCGCGGCTGACGTCACCGCTGGACTGCTGCACAAGGAGATGGCCGAGTGCGCGTGTCGGGGTTGTGTTTCCTGCGGCAGCCTGCTGCGTGCGTGTCACGTGACGTTTGTGTGCTACAGGCTACAGCTTATTAACGGCAAACACCAGAGGGCGTAATTAGACGGCTATATTTTGGGGCACCGAAATGGTGCACCGAAATTCATGTTGTATTTCGGTCCGGGTAGTACCGATGATGTAACGGTCGGGTCCATACCGGAACCGAACTTCGGTACCCAACCCTAGTCCTGCGTCGTAACATCGGTGTCAGAAAGTACTCAACATGTCGTGACACGCGGACAGCTGCGACTGGCGCAACTTTTAAAACTGGTGCGAATCTTTAGCGCGATGGCGGCGCCTCGCGTTTCTGGGATGTGTCGTGGTGATCTCTGTGTGAGTGATCTCTGTGTGAGTGATCTGATGGACTAAAATGGGCCCTGGGGGCCGCGACGAGGGGCCCACAGGCACCGCCCGCAGCTGGCAGTCCAGGGCAGATCCAGCCCAGAACCAGAGACCTGAGACCTAGGGGCGAACTAGCCACAGCAGAGGCCCGACCACACCAGGGGGCCCAGATCCCACCAGGTAGCCACAGCGGAGAGAGCAGGCAGACGGCCCAGCACCCAGCCACCGAGATACCCCAATACGCTGGTGGAAAAAGGCACCACCCAATGCAGAGGTGCAGTCGGGGAGGATAAGTCCACAACAGAGGAGGGCCTAGCATGTTGCAAAGAAGTGGGAGACAAGACTCAACAGATAAACAGTCATACATTCCCATCCTCATGCACATACACACATTCCTAGCAAACATACCAAGACACACAATAGACGCTGTACACCCACTCTCACTCCTCAGGCATACTCTATATACCGAGGACCAAGGACCAGCACCCTAAGGGTGAAACCGGCCCCCAGACCCAGGAGATGGTCCCTTCTGGGGTGGGGATGAGCAGGTCTTAGCAGTGGAAACTGCAGACTCCAGTAGATCGATGCTGACGGCTCCACCCATTCTGACCCGGATCTGATGGAGGCTCCGCCCATTCTGACCTGGTTCTGCTGCAGGTTTCTTCCCACTCAGACAATACTTTCTCAGAATGGGGGATTAAACTGAAGTAAAGCTTTAATCCAATCAGCTGGTTCCTTTTTAACAGGACAATCTGACTGTCATTTAACAATAACAAAATAATAATTTGATGAAATAATCAGGTGGACTATTGGCTGACTTTCTGGTGCATCTCTAGTTTCAAAGCACTTTAAAAACCTTGAAAAAACTCTTTTAAATTGCAGTGATTTGTGCAGATTTCAAACAGCCTAAGAACCCTGGACCTGACAGCTATGAGCTGTGGGAGTTAGTGGTGCTGGCTGACACCACCCAGTCTGTCTGAGGAGGAGAACTACCAGATGCTCTGCTGCACCGTGACCACAGACAGATCCAATAATACGTATCTAGTGCTGCCCTCATAACCCTAGAATTACAGCAGGATGAAAAACAAACGAGTCACCATCAGACAACCTGAATGACCTGATGTCTGAACCTCTACAAGCAAAAACACAACACCAGAGCTACGTTTTCTTCGCTGGACGCCTGAATCCAGTTAGAAATACTTTCAAAAATAAATGTACATGCTGTAGTAGAGACTAGGTACACTGATTTGAATAATTCTGCATGAGTTCAGCTCTCAACATGTCTAATAATGAAACTAAATGAGCAGTTTGAGCTAGGGATGAGCTCTGATCACGTTTTTTGCTGCCGATCACCGATACCAATCACATTGATTGTAAATTTCACATTATAGTGATGATGAGGGCTAATGGTTATTTGATCTGTAGAAAATGAACCATAAAATCACCTTCATTTGAACAAAAACAGGTTTTTACTGATTTTTTCCAAGACGAAAAAATACAAAAACTTGAAGGCACCATGTACTACGCTCTGTTCAACACCACTTTACTCTACTAATCACCTCAAAGGTAATAGTACACATTTTATTTAGTACACTCTACAACTCCCTTTTTCAGCAGTTCTATTTTTATAGTTTTGAATATTTATAAAACCTTGAATAGAGTTCTTTGACTTCTGCCAAAATTAAATCCAACCACTTTCAATGCAAGTTTTCTGCAGCCCCTTATATTAGTGATGATTTACACATAAATAAAAGATAAACATTAGGGATGCACCTAAAATTCAGCCACCGAAAATTACCCCAAAGTGCATTTTCGTCCGAAACGCCTAAATCACCGAAACAACACGTCCGAAATGTGTGATGTCGTGAGCAAATAGACATCCTGTTGCAGCTCAGTGAACGAGTGCTCACGTGACCTCTGAAGCTACACAGGCAGGACCTCCAACACACACACACTCACAGCATCTCCAGTGCACGTGGCACAGCGCCCTTACGCACAGCTCCTTTGACGCGCACTTTAACACACACAATCACAGTACATCCGACCCACGCACGCAACTCACACATGCCCAGGAGGGGTGCAACGGGTCACAATAGATCGTGATCCGTACGGATCGCCCTCTATGGTTCGGGACACGGTTCATGGATCCAGCAGCGCTCGCGCGTTTGGTAACTCCTCCCCGACCCGACAGCTCACGCTCTGAATCTGCTGATAAATAATTCCCCTCTGAGAAAAACGTTCATTTTGTCATCACATATCAAGTTCTCTCTATCAGAATCAGTCATTTAAAGGGACTAGATTCAGGATTTTAATCAAAGTAATCATGCATGTTCAGTTTATTTAGGTTAATGAGTGATGAAGCATTTTAAATCAAAAAGAATGAGTCCACCATGTATCATTCCATTATCTAGAACAGGCTGTGAGCTGTAAAACGTTCTGCAATTCAGGAACGAATTTCCCGCGCTGTCCTACGGATGTGACGTCAACTGATGCTGCTGTGCGTTCTGGAAGCTAAAAAAGTAATAATAAATGTATATCCAGTAGGTGGCAGCATTGCACCGTTGTGTAGTGTTGCTGGTCAATGGCGGACTTCCTTCGTCTGAATCAGTGGTTTTTCTCATCAAACTGGTGTTATCTTGTTTATGGAGCTGAAAACCTCTCTGATGGATTATAGGGTTCCACAGAGCTAAAGGTGCTGTTATAGGCGACCGCACAGCGATCTGTCCATGTTTATGGGTCTCTGGACGATAGGCCTCAAATCCCCGACTGTTTCCTGGACCTCAGTCCGCTTACAGTGCATCTAAGGTGGCTCTGCTGCGCACGCTCCTCCGGGTGCTCCGGAGCGCCACTCCGTGATGCAAACTTGAGAAATCTTAGGTGATGTATGCGGCGGGACATGATTCTATCACCCTAGATTTCTAAAACTCACCTCCGGGAGTCAGAGAACACCGACTGATTAAAGCTTTCAGCGATACGGGCAGCGGGGGAAGGACTGGAACATAGCAGCTAGCGAAATTAGCTCTGTTGGATCGCCCCCGCTTTCGGACCCTGTGTGTGTGTGTGTGTGTGTGTGTGTGTGTGTGTGTGTGGGTGTGTGTGTGTGTGTGTGTGGGTGTGTGTGTGTGTGTGTGTGTGTGAGTGTGTGTCACGGGGCATTGTTTTACTATATTTCCTTTTGTATTAATAAAATGTATTTTTATTTATGGAATCATGTCTCTGGCTGCCTTTGGTTGAACCCTTATGAGATAGTTGAGAAGTTTGTGCGCGCTCCCGTTCAAGGCTGCAGTCATTTGCAGCGCCAGACGAGGCGATCATGAGTTTTGTTTCTTAATCCTGAATCTAGCCCCTTTAAGTTGACCAGAACAAAGGATCACTGATCAATTTCTGACTCAATCTCCGTCAGCTGATCATCCTCTTTTCTTTTCTTTTCTGATGGCATACCCGTGTTGTTTTGGACTTTTATACAAGCTAATAAACGTTAATAGTAACGGTGCTCAGTCAGGAGCGATCAGAACACCTTGATGAGTGTCCTACAAAAAAAAAAGAGAGCAAAGTTATTTGTCTTTTTTCCCCACTCCCCCGAGGTGTGGACCAAACACCAGAGCCAGGTTCTCCCTTGAGAACATATAATGAAAAATTGTGTGCACCCCTGATAAGAATAATAGTAATGATGATGATGAGGATGTCAAAATTTAAAGTCCGCTTTTGAATCGACCAGCTGGAAATCCCAGGAACAACCGAGTCCCACATTTACCACAGCCTGAAAATAAATGTTATACATGATGAGAAATACTGAAAACAATGTAATACTGAATTAAAAGGCTTCTTTATTACAGCGGTTCTGCTAATAAAGCACTGACGGCTGCTGCTGCTGCATTGTCAGACAGGAGCTTCTCCAAGTTCCAGACAGTATGTCCCTCCTCTCATCATTGTTTTCATAGTTTTGTAATTAATTTATTGCAATGCCTTAATTTTAGTGAAGTTAGTTCACATTGTAGCCATAAATGCTATGGTTCTAATCATTTACATAGTCATTTATTTCGGTGTTTCGGCCTGGGTTTTCTCGTTTTCAGTCAAGACTTTTTATTTCGGTGCATCCTTGTAAACGTTGATGTTTTTGACCTAAAACCTCCAGTTTGAGACAGAGCTGAACTGATTCTGAGGGCTGACACTGATCACTGCTTTATCTCTAAGG
>SSNR01000269.1:328113-343843 GCA_006937965.1 Callopanchax toddi | reverse complement strand
TAAATGTACATGCTGTAGTAGAGACTAGGTACACTGATTTGAATAATTCTGCATGAGTTCAGCTCTCAACATGTCTAATAATGAAACTAAATGAGCAGTTTGAGCTAGGGATGAGCTCTGATCACGTTTTTTGCTGCCGATCACCGATACCAATCACATTGATTGTAAATTTCACATTATAGTGATGATGAGGGCTAATGGTTATTTGATCTGTAGAAAATGAACCATAAAATCACCTTCATTTGAACAAAAACAGGTTTTTACTGATTTTTTCCAAGACGAAAAAATACAAAAACTTGAAGGCACCATGTACTACGCTCTGTTCAACACCACTTTACTCTACTAATCACCTCAAAGGTAATAGTACACATTTTATTTAGTACACTCTACAACTCCCTTTTTCAGCAGTTCTATTTTTATAGTTTTGAATATTTATAAAACCTTGAATAGAGTTCTTTGACTTCTGCCAAAATTAAATCCAACCACTTTCAATGCAAGTTTTCTGCAGCCCCTTATATTAGTGATGATTTACACATAAATAAAAGATAAACATTAGGGATGCACCTAAAATTCAGCCACCGAAAATTACCCCAAAGTGCATTTTCGTCCGAAACGCCTAAATCACCGAAACAACACGTCCGAAATGTGTGATGTCGTGAGCAAATAGACATCCTGTTGCAGCTCAGTGAACGAGTGCTCACGTGACCTCTGAAGCTACACAGGCAGGACCTCCAACACACACACACTCACAGCATCTCCAGTGCACGTGGCACAGCGCCCTTACGCACAGCTCCTTTGACGCGCACTTTAACACACACAATCACAGTACATCCGACCCACGCACGCAACTCACACATGCCCAGGAGGGGTGCAACGGGTCACAATAGATCGTGATCCGTACGGATCGCCCTCTATGGTTCGGGACACGGTTCATGGATCCAGCAGCGCTCGCGCGTTTGGTAACTCCTCCCCGACCCGACAGCTCACGCTCTGAATCTGCTGATAAATAATTCCCCTCTGAGAAAAACGTTCATTTTGTCATCACATATCAAGTTCTCTCTATCAGAATCAGTCATTTAAAGGGACTAGATTCAGGATTTTAATCAAAGTAATCATGCATGTTCAGTTTATTTAGGTTAATGAGTGATGAAGCATTTTAAATCAAAAAGAATGAGTCCACCATGTATCATTCCATTATCTAGAACAGGCTGTGAGCTGTAAAACGTTCTGCAATTCAGGAACGAATTTCCCGCGCTGTCCTACGGATGTGACGTCAACTGATGCTGCTGTGCGTTCTGGAAGCTAAAAAAGTAATAATAAATGTATATCCAGTAGGTGGCAGCATTGCACCGTTGTGTAGTGTTGCTGGTCAATGGCGGACTTCCTTCGTCTGAATCAGTGGTTTTTCTCATCAAACTGGTGTTATCTTGTTTATGGAGCTGAAAACCTCTCTGATGGATTATAGGGTTCCACAGAGCTAAAGGTGCTGTTATAGGCGACCGCACAGCGATCTGTCCATGTTTATGGGTCTCTGGACGATAGGCCTCAAATCCCCGACTGTTTCCTGGACCTCAGTCCGCTTACAGTGCATCTAAGGTGGCTCTGCTGCGCACGCTCCTCCGGGTGCTCCGGAGCGCCACTCCGTGATGCAAACTTGAGAAATCTTAGGTGATGTATGCGGCGGGACATGATTCTATCACCCTAGATTTCTAAAACTCACCTCCGGGAGTCAGAGAACACCGACTGATTAAAGCTTTCAGCGATACGGGCAGCGGGGGAAGGACTGGAACATAGCAGCTAGCGAAATTAGCTCTGTTGGATCGCCCCCGCTTTCGGACCCTGTGTGTGTGTGTGTGTGTGTGTGTGTGTGTGTGTGTGTGGGTGTGTGTGTGTGTGTGTGTGGGTGTGTGTGTGTGTGTGTGTGTGTGAGTGTGTGTCACGGGGCATTGTTTTACTATATTTCCTTTTGTATTAATAAAATGTATTTTTATTTATGGAATCATGTCTCTGGCTGCCTTTGGTTGAACCCTTATGAGATAGTTGAGAAGTTTGTGCGCGCTCCCGTTCAAGGCTGCAGTCATTTGCAGCGCCAGACGAGGCGATCATGAGTTTTGTTTCTTAATCCTGAATCTAGCCCCTTTAAGTTGACCAGAACAAAGGATCACTGATCAATTTCTGACTCAATCTCCGTCAGCTGATCATCCTCTTTTCTTTTCTTTTCTGATGGCATACCCGTGTTGTTTTGGACTTTTATACAAGCTAATAAACGTTAATAGTAACGGTGCTCAGTCAGGAGCGATCAGAACACCTTGATGAGTGTCCTACAAAAAAAAAAGAGAGCAAAGTTATTTGTCTTTTTTCCCCACTCCCCCGAGGTGTGGACCAAACACCAGAGCCAGGTTCTCCCTTGAGAACATATAATGAAAAATTGTGTGCACCCCTGATAAGAATAATAGTAATGATGATGATGAGGATGTCAAAATTTAAAGTCCGCTTTTGAATCGACCAGCTGGAAATCCCAGGAACAACCGAGTCCCACATTTACCACAGCCTGAAAATAAATGTTATACATGATGAGAAATACTGAAAACAATGTAATACTGAATTAAAAGGCTTCTTTATTACAGCGGTTCTGCTAATAAAGCACTGACGGCTGCTGCTGCTGCATTGTCAGACAGGAGCTTCTCCAAGTTCCAGACAGTATGTCCCTCCTCTCATCATTGTTTTCATAGTTTTGTAATTAATTTATTGCAATGCCTTAATTTTAGTGAAGTTAGTTCACATTGTAGCCATAAATGCTATGGTTCTAATCATTTACATAGTCATTTATTTCGGTGTTTCGGCCTGGGTTTTCTCGTTTTCAGTCAAGACTTTTTATTTCGGTGCATCCTTGTAAACGTTGATGTTTTTGACCTAAAACCTCCAGTTTGAGACAGAGCTGAACTGATTCTGAGGGCTGACACTGATCACTGCTTTATCTCTAAGGACTACAACTCCCAGGATGTCTTTTATTTTGCTGATTAGCTTTAAATAAATGACGATTCTAGAAGTAAAAATGTCCACATGGCAGAAGCATGAACTAGTGCTGATGAGTTCACAGACCAGGAAAAAGGTCAGATTTTTTACCGCTGCCTGGCGATGGTGCGTTCACTGACATAACTTTTATTTTTGCAGACTGACTGATTTCAATCACATGGTGCATCTCTCGTTTCAAACACTGCATTAAAAATCCAAGAACTTTTAAAATCCACCACGTTAAAATTCAAGCATTTTCAAGAAGTCAAGCAGCTGTAAGAACCCTGGACACTAGAGAACCATAGAGTGCTCTGTCCTGTCACGCTCTGGTCGTTTAGACCGAGCTCCTACAGTAGCAGCTGTCTATGGACTCAAGGCATCCTCGTCCCACAGGACCGAGGCGGTTTTTAGCAGATAAACAGGAAGCAGCAGCAAAGCAGAGGATGAGGTATTTTAAATAGCAACAGGTTCTGTCACTGCACTACAACCAGACAAGGATTATCCTTCTCAGCAGGGTGGACCAGGTCCAGTAGCTCCTCTAATCCACAAAGTTTCACTCTCTGCTCCTGAGCAACGTCCTGGGAAATCCTAGGCTCAGCATGTCAAATGTGTGCATTTCCACATGTGTGTTTAAAAACAAAACCTAGTCCATAAACTGCTGAACATCACACGGACTTGACTGTTTTTCAAAACAAAAGCTTTAAAAAGTCAGAGTCTGGTTTTTAAACAGCACTAATAATATTCAAAGTAAGAAATAATTTACTTCTAAATCAAATCAAGTTCTTCTCATCTACGAAACCAGAGACAAATGATCAGCTGCAGTTCTCTGAAATATGAGAAAATGATTTATCAAAACCAGGGCTGCAGCTATCGAATATTTTAGTAATCGAGTATTCTATCGAATATCCTGATAAATAAAACATACTTTTGCTAAATTAAGGTTTAATTATAAATATACTAGTGTTGCCACGGTACCAAAATGTCAGTATTCTGTACCGATACCAGTGAAAATCCACGGTTCTTGGTACCAATTTCAGTACGAAAGCAAAACAAAAACATGAACGTAAGTCATGCAAATCAGAGGTCGCGCTAGACTTTTTTGTTTTGCGTCATTTTGACGGTAAATAAAAAATTTGGTCATAATCTATTTGTACCCGTCACTTATTAATTTAAAAATTATAATAATGAAATTTTCAGCAGCATTATTTCCTTCCTTTTAAATAATATTGTAATCGTTCCTTGACCGTTTCATCCTCCACTGAGCGTCGTGGTTAGGAGAACCTGAGTGTTTAATTAAGCTGCAGCCTCATTTGGGTCAAAGTCCTTGTAGCTTCATCGTCTTATTTACTAGGACAAATGAGTTGTTGCGGTTCTTCTTTCTAGCGTTCTGGTGGAAAACGGTGCAGCTCATTTGCGCAGATTTCGGTGTTGTGCGGAAATCTGTTCCCCTGAAATATTTTGTTCCCCTGTGTAGGGAGCGGATGATTCTGTCAGTGATTAAAACAAAAAAAATAATAAGAATAAAAAATGTCACCTTTTATTCATTTATTTACTAGTAACTAAATAAAGTATCAACTCTGACATGACTACGTGTTGTAGAAATCTTTTAGAAGTGCTGTGAAGCTCGCGGTTTGACATAGGGGAACAGAAAAATTCAGGGTAACAAATTTTCGCACAACACCTGTTTAATGTAGCCAGCGTCAACAAAAATATCTCCACCGCCATCCCCAGTTCGCCACTTTTCATTAAATTTTCTGGTTGCCTGTGGTGGGTTTTCTTCCTGTTCGATTACGTACTTTTCTTTTGAAGACTGGTTGACTCAGTTCAAAACCGCTGCTAGTTTAATACAAAGCTAACTGCTGCTACCTTGATAAACAGTGAATAGATTGGCAGAAATGCCAGGTGCGACTCTCACGTTTCGCGTACGTTGCATGCAGGCAGGAGAGGAGCGTCACAGAAATCCACCGAAGAGGACTGATAAACAAAACTAATTTGGTGCAAAAATGTACTCGCCGTGTGGCGGATGACTCTCCAAATTTTACTCACCAAGTGGAGCAATTTGCTCGCATTTGGCGAGTGTTAATTTCGGACCCTGTTTACACTCATCCATCCCATGATACAACGCGCCATACGTCATCTGACAAAGACAGATAGAGAGTATGGATAAGACGTACCTATAATAGGGAGTATGCACTAGGACTAGCATTTGATACAGTCAGGCATAAAATATTGCTGAGGAAAATAGAGACGTTTGCATTTAGGGGGGTGGGTTTAGATCGGTTAAACACCTATAAAACAAACAGACAGCTAAACGTACAGATCGACCAGGATTAATCAGGATTGGTTAAATAACATGTGGGGAACCTCAAGGTTCAGTGTTGGGGCCAAACCTGTATAAAAGTATGTAAACCATGACATTCCCACACTTGGTTCAGTTCATAGCTGCACCATTAATTCATAAAGCAAGAAATACCTTCCTTCTAAACACAGTAAAGGAAGAGTTCACAGAGAGAGAAGGGATGGAACTGGAGAGGGGAACTGAACCTAAAGACCCACCTTAAGGAGGACGAGGATGGAACAGGAGAATTAAAAGACAGTAAAAACAGAAACCAGTGGAAAACAATAAAGGCATTTTAATGAAAATCACCATGAAGAACTGCTGGCTCAACCAGGCTCTGGAAAAACCTTCATTTCATTTAAAGTTGTGTTTTATTCAAAGCTTCATTTAAATCCTGATATTTCAGTTTTCAATAAAGTTGATTTAAAGCTTTATTTTATTAAAAGCTTTAAATAAAGGCGAGCGTGTAATAAAGTTTTATTTGATTTAGATTCATATAAAGTCTTGTTTTATATAAAGTTTGAAATTAATCAGCGATCAGTTTCCTCCTGTTGGAAGGAGGTGAAAACATAAAAGGCTGTTCTTTATTAAAGCTTTATTAAGCATTACTAAAGCTGTAATAATCATGATTAGGATTCAATGAATTTGTATTAAGCTTTATTAAACAAATGGTCCCTTTTTTAAAGCTTTATCAAACAAAAGGCTGTTCTTTATTAAAGCTTTATTAAACAAAAGGCTCTTCTCTGGCTGACATTTCCTAGAAGTTTGAGGAAACAACAAGCTAACCGACCTGCGTGCGTGATGTCGGACAGGTCGTAGTTCCTGGCGCTGCGGGGAAACTCCTTCAGCCTCCGGTTGGACAGGTTGAGAGCCCCGCTGGAGGCAGCTTCCTCCAGAGCCTTCTCCACGCTCCGGCTGGCCGCTACTGTGGCCGGCAGCTGGGCTCCATCCCCGGCAGCCATCAGCTTCACCTCCTCCTTGGCTCGGTTCGCTCCACTTTCAGACCCTGGAGGCGCGGAAAGCCCTGAAACTCCCGTTTCCGGTGTAAACTTCTTTAAAAGTATCAGACTAAACCCTCCGACAGGCTTCTGGTGGCGACTTTTGTTGTCTTCCGTCTTTCAACATCGAAACAAACGAACCACACTGTCAGTCTTCCAGGAAGTAGCATCAAGCTACAAAATGTCCGCTGCATTGCTGCAAGACTTCCTGTGTCCTTCAAAATAAAAGCCTTCACATCAAGTTTCACCACTGTGGAAGAAGCAGCTTATTACAGTAGTTACTAAATCTGATTTTACATTTTGCTGTATAGCTAAGGAAATCTCTCTCATTAATAAACAAACACCACATGTTGATGAATCACTCACAGCCTCCTGCTACCCCACAAGAGCACGTGGCTTCTAGAATATTTCCCTCTCTTTAACTTAGAAGAGTTTTAATCATCCAGGAAGAATGGGTTGCAACTTTTTCTGTAATTTAAATTATCTTAAACAATGCTTGTTTATATACATACATACACACATATACAGAGACAGAGAGACAGAGAGACAGAGAGACAGAGAGAGAGAGAGAGAGAGAGAGAGAGAGAGAGAAATAATGATTTATTCTGAAAGTACCAACCGGAACAGGAACAGAGCTACATCTCAGCCTGTTTGGCTTAAGCGTTGTGATTTCAGAAGGGTGCAGCCAGCAAGGGTTGGTGAGAAGTGGGCGTGGTCGGCAGATGGACTGGATCTGGCCTGTGACGTCATCAGAAAATTACTGCTTCTCATTATTATTACTTTCATCACAAACAGTTTGTCACATACTTTTATAAAATTGTATTACCTGTAATTTAGTGTTAGTGTGGAGGACATTAAAAGACATAAAGAAAAGACTTCCTACATTTGGTATTCAGTTTTTTATTATATGGGCTAAGAAACCATTAAATGTTCATTCCAATAAATGTACAAAAAGTTATCCAGTCCATCACAGGGCCACACGGAGACAAACGAGACACACACCCACTCACACCTAGGGACAATTTCACTAGACAAATCAGCCTAACAGTCATGTTGTTGGTCTGTGGGAGGAAGTCGGAGTAGAGAACCCATACATGTACGGGGAGAACATGAAAACTCCACGCAGAGAGGCTGTAGAGCCAGGGACACGAACCCACAACCTCCTTGCTGTGAGGCAACAGTGCTAACACCATGCAGCCCACTCTAACATCTAAAATAATTCTAGACAAAACTATCCTCAATACTTCATTGAAGACAATATCGTACAGGACACCACTGCTGATGTGGTCGTTCAACAAATTTAAACATCGGACCAAAACTAGCAGAGACCATTCCGGACCCACAACCCTCTGAAAACTGGACGGAACCCTAAGTCCATGTTCAACACAGCAGTAGAGGAAAGAGAAGTCACTGATATGTTCATAAACACAAAACATCCACAGACTGCCATGATTCAGACATGACAGCTGTTAAAACACTGACTGAAGGAATATCTAAACCACTAACTCACATCTACAACTTATCATTTCAGACCGGTACATTTCCACATCTAATGAAAACAGCTAAAGTTGTACCGCTGTATAAAACTGGGAATAAACATACAGTTTCCTTACTTCCTCAATTCTCCAAAATACTAGAAAAACTGTTCACTATTGTCTAGATACATTTTTAGAAAAACATAAACTACTTACTAACAGTCAATATGGATTTAGAGCAAACTGTTCAACATCACTGGCACTAATTGAATCAATAAGAAATCACAAATGATCAGAAACAGTGTGCAGTAGGAATATTTATAGATCTGAAAACAGTATTCAACACAATCAATCAGAACATCCTACTAAATAAACTGGAACGCTATGGAATCAGGGGGGTGGCACTGGACTGGATCAGGAACTATCTGACCAACAGGAAACAGTTCGGTGGAATCAGCTCGTCATGCCTGGACACTGTTTGTGGCGTTCCCCAGGGGTCAGTGTTGGGTCCAAAATTATTCATTCTTTATATTAATGATATCTGTAAGGTGTCACAATCATTAAAGTTAATTTTATTTGCAGATGACACAAATATTTTCTGTTATTGAGACAATTCCAAGGACCTCCTCCATATGGTCAACTCAGAACTACAAAAAATAAAATAATGGTTTGACTTGAATAAATTATCATCAAGATGCAAAAATGGATGATGGAAAGATGGAAAAATGGATGACATGAACTAATTCTTATTGGATGTGGAGAAGGGGTGGGATTAAATAAACTGATGCTTCTTCCTATGAACATGTGTTAATAATTCTGAATGGTAGTCATATCATTGCAGGGAGGTAGTAGCTCAGGGTGTTGGTCTTGCAACCAGAAGGTTTCTGGTTCAATCCCAGCTCCAGTTGCATTACATTGTCATGTCCTTATTTGGAGACACTTCACCCACCTTGTCTACTGGTGGTGGTCAGAGGGACCTGGTGGAGGTCAGAGGGACCTGGTGGTGGTCAGAGGGACCTGGTGGAGGTCAGAGGGACCTGGTGGTGGTCAGAGGGACCTGGTGGAGGTCAGAGGGACCTGGTGGTGGTCAGAGGGACCTGGTGGTGGTTGGAGTGGAGGGACCCGGTGGTGGTCGGAGGGACCTGGTGGTGGTCAGAGGGACCTGGTGGTGGTGAGAGGGACCTGGTGGAGGTCAGAGGGACCTGGTGGAGGTCTGAGGGACCTGGTGGAGGTCAGAGGGACCTGGTGGAGGTCAGAGGGACCTGGTGGTGGTGAGAGGGACCTGGTGGAGGTCTGAGGGACCTGGTGGTGGGCTGAGGGACCGGGGGGTGGTCAGAGGGAACTGGTGGAGGTCAGGGACCTGGTGGTGGTCAGAGGGACCTGGTGGAGGTCAGGAGGGACCTGGTGGTGGTCAGAGGGACCTGGTGGTGGTCAGAGGGACCTGGTGGTGGTCAGAGGGACCTGGTGGTGGTCAGAGGGACCTGGTGGAGGTCTGAGGGACCTGGTGGAGGTCTGAGGGACCTGGTGGTGGTCTGAGGGACCTGGTGGTGGTCAGAGGGACCTGGTGGAGGTCAGAGGGACCTGGTGGAGGTCAGAGGGACCTGGTGGTGGTCAGAGGGACCTGGTGGTGTCAGTCCATGTCATCTCCACCTCTGTCAGTTGCTCCAGGACAGCTGAGCTACGATGTAGCTGATCACCACCAGTGTGTGAGTGACTGATGTTGTTCAGCGCCAGTCAGAGGATCCAGAGGATTCCTCCTCCTCTAATGTGGAGCCATGGGAGCAACGCAGCTCATATTCCAGCAGCTTCGAGCAGCTTAATGATAAAATAGTTGGTCGTGTTACCAGACTTAGTTTTTATTGATTCTCTGTTAATTTTGCAAATATCCGTTGTCTGTTTTTTTTTCGGACTTATAAAAACCCAAGTACCACCATGCTAGTGAACTACTGAAGCATTTTTTCAGAACCCTTCTTTCCTAAACCTGAACCTGCAGCCCCTGGACTCTCCTGTACCGCTGCAGCTCCAGTTCCTGAACCTGAACCCAGTCCCTCCAGTCCTCCTGAACCGGGTCCCGTCGCTAGTGAAGGTACAAAACCACAAAGGATCTTCACTGAACAGATTCTGTGTCTGACGTTCACTGAAGCTGTTAGCTGTCTGTCAAGTTGGGCAAAAGGACACACAACAAGGACAGAACATGTGACCTACAGGAAACCTTTGACCTCTGTCAATGACAACCAAGGTCACATTACAAAGTACCAAGGTGGACTTTAGGTTTTGACCACCAAACGTTTACTTTCTGCTCCATTATCCAGATAAAGTCTTCAATAATCATTCAGTGGATTTATTTAGTGTTCCTGATGAACATCACAGAACTCTCACCTTCAGAAGAGAGACGACCTGAAGAACCAGTGGCTGACAAATACGTTGTTGCCCCAGATCAGTCTGCATTCCTCCAGCTGAGTTCTGAGTTATGTTTTAGGGTCCAGTCGGAGTCAACTCCCCACCAAACCATTACGTTGTGCTTTATGTTCAACAAGCTTTATTTATGAAAAAGAGTCAGGAACACATCTCCAGGATGGAGGCTGTATTAGAGGCTGTTTGACCAGGAAGACCAAGAAGGTCCTGTTACATCATCATCAAACTCAGGCTCCTCTGCAATTTGCATCATTCACGCAACACACACACACACACACACACACACACACACACACACACACACACACACACACACACACACACACACACTAGTCTCTCTGCATCCTGGATGTCTGACAAAAATTTGACAGATGGTCTGTGAGTGTGTGTGTGTGTGTGTGTGTGTGTGTGTGTGTGTGTGTGTGTGTGTGTGTGTGTGTGTGTGTGTGTGTGTGTGTGTGTGTGTGTGTGTGTGTGTGTGTGTGTGTGTGTGTGTGTGTGTAAGCTCCATTAACAGCCACCATTTTGTCCATTTGGACTGCAGGGGCGTAGCACCAAATTCTGGGCCCTAGGTTCAGATCTTACCGATGGCAGGTGTGAGTTCAGGTCTCCCAATGTGTTGGAGGGTGGTCAGGCAGAGGAGCAGAGAGCAAAGACCAGGGACTGCAGGGGGACGGACAGACAGGTGAGGTGCAGGAAGAATGTCCACAGGCTGCTGGTTTATGGAGTGGAGCTGAGGGACTGGCTGGTGGTTGAGAACTGCTGCTGAAGAGAAGACAAATGTTCAGAACAAGCGTACTCAGGAACCTAAGCAGACCTGATTACCGCTAGAGATAGCAGGACAACCTGGCACCCATCTCTGGTCCCTGAGCATCTTTAAGCTCTCCCAATCAGCCACAGCTGTGGCAGCCTGACACACCCTGTAGGAGGAGAGGGGAGAGAGAGAGAGAGAACAAAAACACACACCTGCACCCAGCACATGACAGTTACAGTATTTGACGATTTTTTTTTTACACGGCCGTTAATATTTTTTAATTATGAAATAATTACTGCTAACCCTAACCCATGAGTCGTGTTGTTGTCAAGTTTTTGCTTCTTGTGATCTGGCAGGGCAGCCCTTCACACAACACGAGTGTGCCATTTTCTGCAGGTTAATAAGCTCACAACACACACAGCGACCGTTTTGTCTTCTGTTGTTTACATTCATCCATCCCATGATGCAACGTGCCATACGTCATCTGACAAAGGTCAATAGGTGCTGGTGATCGGTGGGGCCGCCATCTTGGACCGGTCGCCTCAGCTCCACAGTGTAAACTTTTTGACAGAGCAGTGACGCTTCAGCGTGTTTATTAAACCATAACTCGATCAATACTAAACTGATTTTTTTGCAGCAGGACAAACGCGAAACATTTAGCTATAATACAGGACAGATAGTTCTGACCTTTTCATATTCATTGTTAACTTTGTAGTAATAGAATATTCTGATGTTCATGCAAAACACACAATCCTATATGACACAGAAGCAGAAAGTACTACTCAGCCATTTTAATAGACTTGTATATTTCATGTGTCATATACATGTTTTACCTGATGAATATCGTTGTTATATATAATCTATTATATCTGTAATAATTATATAAAATATATATTATATATATATATAATATACATATATATTATATATAATACAAATATATATATATATATATATATATATATATATATATATATACATGCAGATATTATATAAATTCAGATATAAAGTTTAGTAAGTAAAGTTTATTTCTATAGCAACTTTTACAGAAATGGTAAATGGCTTGTATTTATAGAGCGCTTTCTACAGTGCAGAACACCCCAAAGCTCTGTACAAGTCACTCACCCACTCACACTCACACACTGGTGGTGATGAACTACGTTGTAGTCTCCGCTGCCCTCGGACACTCTGATGGAGGCGGGGGCTGCCATGCACCGGCGCCCTCCAGGACCCTCTGACACCACCAGTAGGCAAGGTGGGTGAAGTGTCTTGCCCAAGGACACAATGACAATCTAACCCAGCCAGAGCTGGGGATCGAACCTGCGACCCTCTGGTTGCCAGACCGGCCACTCTACCAACTGAGCTAATGCCGCCCCAAAGTTTTTTTCACAAAAAAACATCAAAATAAAACTTGATTAAAAGACAAAGAACCAAAAACATCAGGATCAAATTAACGACCATTTAAAACAAATTAAAATAATAAATGACAAATTAAAATAAAAGACTATTTAAAAACATAATAAAACAAATTTACACATAATGATCAAAGTACAAATAAAGATGGTTAAACACCAATGAAAGGATATAAAACATTGAATTAAAAGCAGTTTTAAATGATTGGGTCTTCAGCTGCTTTTTAAAAGTGTCCAGACTGTTGATACTGTGTAAAACTAAAGGAGGTTTAGTACAATAGTACATATAAGTACACAGACAGACTGACAGACAAAGGTTAGAGAGTGAAACCGTGTTTGACTAGAACAACGTGGAGAACAAGTAGACGACACAAACTATAAACAATATTTACACTTGAACAAACTGACAGTATGACAGGAGCTAGAACTCCTGAAAGAGCAGAGATTTTTTCTGGTGCTCCCTTTCTGCTGTTCAAAGGAGGTGAGTGACAGTGTGGTGCAGCCTGATCTTTAGAAACAGACACAACCAATAGTATATAAAATGTTCCACAAGCAGAAAAACACCCTCTGTTCCAGTCTCCTCATGGACGACACCTTTGGAGTTTGCTTTGTTGAAGTCTGGAGAATCCCCCTCTCTGCAGCTCTCTCACCTTCACTGAGGTGGAATCATTATCACTCCAGGTCTAGAAGATGGTAGCTCTCATCCAACGACGCTGGTGGAGCATTTCTGACTAACACAGCCACCTGTAAAAATTGAAAATGAGCTATTTAACACATTTGCTCCAGTCCTTTAGAAACACTGAACTGGACAGCATCTGGACTAACTGTGTAGTGGATGTGGACGTGAGAGGGGAACATCTCTGAGGTGTCTGTAGGCCTCAGGACCAGGTCAGTGGAGTGTGAGGGAAAACTCCCTGGGTTCTCTTGTGTCCTCCTGTCCCTGCTTTCACAGTTTAGTTTAAAATCTTAAGAACAAAAGTAGAATTTTAAGCTTCATACTGTGCCAGTGCGTGCATAAGTGTGCTTACTATGACTGACAGCATGCAGGTGAGATTTCAATATGTCCATATTTATGGATTTATGACTATTATGATCTGGTGTAAATAGAAACACTGACATCATCAGGCTGAGGTTGAGGATGTGAGGTTGAAGTCTGTTGTCTCTTCAGCTCTTCTGGAGGTAGGTGTAGTCCTGCTCTTTGTGGCTAAAATAAAGAAGCAGAATATTTAAAAATCATATATTATTTTGACCATAAACCTGGCTCCCAGTTGAGGTCTGGGGCTTAGAAACCTCTTCAGGAAGGGCCACTCAGATATGATCCCTATCAGGTTTAATGAAACGTGACATCTGACAGGTTCTGCAGGGATAAGTAGCTCACTCTGCCCTGTGATTGATAATAGGATATTTACAGGATATTTGCCTCAGAAAACACTCACTGTCTGGAGGTGAACTGGAAAGCTGAAGATGGATGAATAACTCCATCTCTGAGTCTCACCATCTGGTTTAAAATGCTTGAATCCGTTGCTGTGAACTGTCTTCTCTCTTTAAGGCCACCTCACACTTCTTCCTCATGTCTTTATGGAAAACCTTCAAAACAAAAACAGGAGTTTGGGAGAGTCTACACAAAAAACTACAAACGAGGTCTTCATTCTTCTATTTTATTCATATTTTCCATTTTCACTTCTTCCTTCAAACTTGAACATTTCTTTAACAAAAAACACGACATGCATTTCTGTTGATGACCCAGTGCTGCTGAAGTTGTCACTAAACTATTTAACGGTCTGAGGAGTGGTTAGGAGACGTCTTAGACCAAAAATAGTTTGATTTCTGCATCAGTAATTTAAAGTCTCAGCGTTCTAACCGGACTACACTGGCACCAAACATGATGCTAACCTTAGCTGGTGGATATAAATAAATACAATACTACAGTAACAGTTACCTGGTTAAAGTCCTGGTTATAGGTTAAAGTTAAAGTCCTGGTTGTAGTCATCCTGGTTAAACTCTAAATTCTCAACACCAATTTCTCTCACAAGAGATGACATAACCTTTGGTTTAATTCTGAAAAACAAAAATGACGAACTCTGTATTAATGTTATTATTTGTCTCGCTAAATTATTTATCCACAAAAACAAAATTCAAAAATGTCCCCCTAACTTATCCTATTTTAAAAATGACTTTCTACTTTATACCAAGTCTTTAAAAATTATGACAAGTAATATAGCTCAGAAATTATATTCTTTCCTAAGTGATGATTCCCAGGTCCTAACAAGCTAAATAATTGTTACATACCCTTGCACTGTTCAGTTTTATTTTCCATTTTATTATTATTATTTTTCTTTTTTTCATTTTATTGTTGTTCTTTGATATCTGGAAAAGTGACGCATTTTATTGCCTTGTATATTTTATGCCCTATGTTTCTTATTTGTATGTATGTGAGGACATCTTTAATAAAGGTTTTTGAAAAAAAAAAAGGTAATATTATAGTTACAAAAGACAAACGGAGCATATATCTACATCATGACATCATGGGCTGTACCATCGAGACTTTAGTGACGCCTAGAGGTTAAAGGGTTAAAGTTTGTGTTTCGATAAGTGGGCGGGGCTTCTTTTGACCGTTTTTTTTTAAACCTGGCAGGTCGTTTCTCTCGCGAGATCTGCTAACACTGAGCTGTAGCTACGGCAGCGAGGAGGGCCATTTGTGTTCTTCGTAGGAACCAATTATTTGAGAAGAAATAAAAATGGTGGGTTTTAACTAAAGCGATGCGTGTTGTTTGAGGCGCGCTGTAATTGTTTTCAGGTTGAGGACGTCTAGTAAACGCCACGGAGTGATTCTGTAATGCTACCTGTTAGCCGCCATGTTAGCTTAGCATGCAGGCTAACAGGTCACCGATGGGCGCCTTCAGGTAGCTGTGGCGGCTCAGCCGGTAGATGTGAGCGGATATTTGACCACCGGTGCTGTCTGTCCGTGTTACTGGACGGGAACCGGGGACCTGGCTGCTGGTTCTGACCCGTGTTTGTGTTTCAGGCTGGCGGTAAGGCTGGTAAAGACTCCGGGAAGACCAAGACAAAGGCTATTTCGCGCTCTCAGAGAGCAGGACTGCAGGTGGGTCTGGTTTTTGTTCATCGGGGATCTGAAAGGTGCCTGAAATCCTTGAAAATGCTTAGTGTTTAATGAGGTGTTTGAAGGTTGTGAACGTGCTTAAACTTTCAATAAACTACTTGATGTCCCTGAACTTGGTTGTTTAACCTTTTTAAAGAGCGCTCACTGAAGTACTTTGAGATTTGAAGTTTCTACTGTTATTGGGGGGGGGGGGGGGGGGTTT
>SSNR01000269.1:280066-321350 GCA_006937965.1 Callopanchax toddi | reverse complement strand
TGTTTTATCACATTGATGTTTTATCACATTGGTGTTTTATCACATTGATGTTTTATCACATTGATGTTTTATCACATTGATGTTTTATCACATTGGTGTTTTATCACATTGGTGTTTTATCACATTGATGTTTTATCACATTGATGTTTTATCACATTGATGTTTTATCACATTGGTGTTTTATCACATTGGTGTTTTATCACATTGATGTTTTATCACATTGATGTTTTATCACATTGATGTTTTATCACATTGGTGTTTTATCACATTGGTGTTTTATCACATTGGTGTTTTATCACATTGGTGTTTTATCACATTGATGTTTTATCACATTGATGTTTTATCACATTGGTGTTTTATCACATTGGTGTTTTATCACATTGGTGTTTTATCACATTGGTGTTTTATCACATTGGTGTTTTATCACATTGGTGTTTTATCACATTGGTAGAATAGGTGAGCGTGAAGACAGCTGAACATTCATCAAGTCAAACAATAACACTAAAACACATCGATCTGTCAGTGACTTTATCAGAGGGTTGTCTTTAGTTTTCAGAGACTCGTTAATGTTTAAATCCCCCAAAGTGGTTTTATTTAACTAAAACCTGATGAAACAGCCCTATAGGATCATGGGAAATAAACAGTAGAGAAATGAAGTCATTTTAAGACAGATTTAATCCATTACAGATAAACTGGATGCTACAATCATTTTTTGACAGGTGAAAAAATCAGTTTGAAGTTATTTGATGTAAAAAAATAGAGTTGATGCTTTAATCAGGTCACCTGTAAACTAAATGTAATCCTTTACTGTCAGGAGATGAGAAGGTTTCTACAGTCAAACTATTAAAACAGAGTGAGCCTCAGAAAACAGCTGTAGAGTTAAAGGAGACAGACCTCTGATGTGTTTTAGTGTTAAAATGTTTCATCCTGATAACTTGATCACTGACATATCAATGTGTTTTTAGTGTTGATATTGTTTGATTTGTTACATTTTAAGCCATCAGTTATGCTGAGAAACACAGCTGTGATGCGCGCTCTCATTATGACGACATGCAGCAGCACAGCTGCTCCTCACCGGTCTGACAGGTGATCAGAATAACGGGACCTTCAGCCAAAGAGAGGAGACACAGGAGACAAAAACTAGTGAGCCTCTCAGACTGTTAAAGTGATAATATGTAACTTTTTCATATTTTTAAATCTTCTCCTTGAGCCAGTCTGTGCTAATCTGACTCTTTACAGAGTTAATGAGAAGTCACTTAGCCCCATCTGGTGGTTAGATCCGAATACCACAATTGCAAGATCTCCGTCGCCGTCCCGGTACCCAGGAAGTCACGTGTCTCACGAGGGTTAGGCTAACCCAAAGTGGCTAGCTGTTATGCTAGCTCTGGAGTGTTTTTAGCTCATGATTCCTGATTTCCCATCTCTCCCTGCTTGAACACAGCTGATTTCTTTGAAGGAGTAAATAACCGCTCCTGTAGAAAGCTATGAAGGCTGAGCAGACATTTCAACAGGTAGATTTAGGCGTTTAGAAGCTGAAACAATATGCTAACTTGTGTAATGCAGTGATTTAAAACGGACACCAGAGGGCGCCCAAAACAAGCAAAACTGCATATTATCACTTTAAAAACCAGTTATGCTGAGGGATTTTTATACAGACTTTTTAAAATTGACAAATGCGCATCACGCAGGATAAAGGTGAAATGACGATGACCCGGCCCAGTGTCCGTGGGCCCGCTGATCTGGTTTCATGAACCGGTCAGATCAAAGTATGAAGTTTAAAATGTTGGGACTGTCGCTGCTTCACCAGGAAACGGAGAGCCAGTCCATGGTTGACGCGGCAGAGGCAACGGGTCCGCGACTCGTTTCCTCAGGCGATCCCTTGACCCCCCCCCCACTCCTCCGAACTGGACTGCATCGGGTCTGTGGTTCGGACTTGGTCTGGCAAGGAGGAGGAAGGGGAGGCAAGGGATCGCCTGAGGCACCAGGTCCGCGACTCGTTTCCTCAAGCGATCGCCCGCCTCGCCCTCACCGGACTGGGTCCAAGCCACGGACTTGATGCGATCCAGATCGGGGGAGGAGGAGTGCCGGTGCCGAGTGTGTCACAGGCCGCGGTAGCGTCTCAAAGCGCACCGCGGGTCTCCCCAGAGCGCACACCAACCCTGGACCGGGTCCAGATCCTGGATCTGCTGTGCGGTCTGACTCCAAACAGAACCAGTCTGCCATTTGGTGATGCCTGGCACAGACACGTGACAATGGAATATTATTAGCAGATAATAATTAATTATTTTTCAAAAAATGTTTTTTAGACCAACAGGTGAAATTGAATAATTTCCCGCGGCACACCTGACGATCTCTCACGGCACATTAGTGTGCCGTGAGAGATCGTCAGGTGTGCCGCGGAACAGTGGTTGAAAAACACTGCTCTGTTGTAACTGTGGAAATGTGCAGTCCCATATCTGGGCCTACGGATTATACCTGATGGGAGGGGTGAGTGCTCTGAGACGTGTTTCTGTAAAATAGCTAGTGATATGTATCTCGTTCACAACGCTGCAGAGTGCAGCTTTAAAAGAATCGAGAATCAATAGGAACAGGTATCAAAACAAGGAATCGGAATCAAATTCAATCGATACCCAACCCTAATCACCACATGCTCATCCTGATAGCCCCTCATTGGCCACTTGGCCAGCAATGGACTGGTTAGCAGAGATTTATCAGCTTCTATGTGGACAGCCATGGCCACTCCCGCTGCACAGGGACATGTTGTCTCAGGCCGGGGGGACTGTGTTTCACCCGGAGCACCTGGCGCTGTGGGCCTGGCTCGTGTGTGGTATAATTTGACCACATTGGGACTCCCACCAAGCGTGATTAATACTATTCAGAATGCCAGAGCCCCCTCCACTAGATCCCTTTATGGCTGCAAGTGGAGGGTGTTTGAGGCGTGGTGGTCTAGGAGAGGGCACATCTCCTTCCAGTGTCCAGTGGGGGAGGTTCTGTCTACAGGACCTGATTGAGAAGCGGAAGGCCTTCTCCACTATTAAAGTGTACCTGGCAGCAATTTCTGCATGCCATGTGGGCTTTGAGGGAAAGATTGACCAGCACCCTCTGGTGGCTCGTTTTATGAGTGGTGCTCGCAGGCTTCTCCCTGTCTCCAGGCCCCTGGTGCCTCCTAGGGGCTTGGCGGTGGTGCTGGAGGGTCTCTCCAGTTCCCCGTTCGAACCCTTGGAGGAGATTGGTCTTAAACACCTGTCTTTGAAGACAGTTCTGCTGGTGGCTTTGGCCAAAAGGGTCAGTGATATTCATGCACTCTCGGTCCATCCCTCTTGCACCAAGTTTGCTACAGGGGATGTCAGGGTGTCTTTGCAACCCAACCCTGCCTTCATGCCAAAGGTGGTGGGTTCTTTCTCTCCCATTGTAATTATGGCTTTTCCTGCACCGCCCTCTCCTTCACCCAAGAATATGTGGTTGAACAGGCTCTGTCCGGCCTGTGTGCTTACATCAACAGGACTAGGTTGTTCCAACAGAGCGACCAGCTCTTTGTGTCCTGGGCGCAACCTAATAAAGGCAGACCTACTATGAAACAGTGGCTCTCCCTCTGGATTGTGGGGGCAATGCGCTGGCTTACACAAGTCAGGCTCTGCATGCGCCTGTGGGTCTGCAGGCACACTCCACTCGTGGTCTTTCGACATCCTGGGCCCTCTTTAGGGGGCTCCGCATCCAGGACATCTGTGCAGCAGCAAGTTGGTCTTCACCACTCGCTTTTGCTTGGTTCTATCGGTTGGATGTCACTGCTCCCAGCGTGGCTCGTACTGTGCTGCGCAACGAGCCTATACGGGATCAGAATATATCTCCTTGAGAGCTGGTGGTTGCTGAGAATACGGCAATACGGGAGTCTCCATATCCTACAGTGAGACATCGAAACAAATGCTATGAATGAGAACTTTAGGTTACTTGCATAACCCCGGTTCTCAGAGTAGCATGAGTGAGATGTCTCACCGGACAGCCCTTCTTGCACGAGTGAAGCGCGAAGAGGTGCTTATTTTTGAATGATGCTGCGTTATGCGCACCAGCCAATCAGGATTGGTGTATTGAGATAGGTGCTTCTGAGGAATACGCAAGGGGGCGTATCCCATAGTGAGACATCTCACTCACGCTACTCTGAGAACCGGGGTTACCAAGCAGTGTTCGCGAAAACTTTTGAGCCACGCCTGCCAAACTGGTAGATGTGGGAGCATCTCAGGCAGGACATTTTTGAATCACGTAGAAGTCAATTAAAAGAACTGTCAGCAGTTTAAAAGACACTAAAAATGTGGTTAAAAGACAGGCAACAAGAGGAAATAAGCACCAACTCCCAGAGCAACATCACACAGCCATAACACTGAGTCAGTCTGGCTCTAAAGACCCAGGATGCTGCTGGTCTAGTTTCACTCAGGAATCCTGGTCAGTTTCACTTTTCTGTCAGTCAGGATCTGATTATGGCATTTTAATGATTGAGTAGTATTTTATTATGCTGCTAATATTGTTTATGCTCTAAATTACTTTACAGTCAGGTAGTTATTCTGATCTTTTATTTAGATTTATATTTACCTGTAACTTTGATGCTGGTGCACCCCACTGAGGGACAATAAAGGACTTATTTTTTCTATTCTGTTCTGTTCCTCTCCTTCATCCCACTGTCCTCTTCAGAGAACAGCAGAATCGTTCACAGATGATCCTCCTGTTCTCACTCCTTCATTCTTAATACTTCCTTCTCTTGTACTTTGGTTACTCATCCTAAAGTAACCAGTAAACAGAGTTACTAGATCATATGGGCTTTGTTCTGGGGACCGATCGATCAGCAGCACTTTCAGATCAGCTGTTCTGCGTCTCATCAGGAAGTAAACACGTCAGACTGTCGGACATTATGCATTTTAATATTGTCTGATCAATAAATAATGTTGGACAAAGAAGAACGGACTGAATAAAAACTAAATTGTGGTGGTTGCATTTTGTTTAGGAAGCTATTAGAAAAGACAGAGGCCGACGCAGATCTCACCCAGAACCAGACCAGAACCAGGATCAGTACTAAACCATTAAACAGATCCAAACCAAACTTGTATTAAAATGAATGGAGCTGATGGCTTATTGTTGTGGTCAAATAGCATTAGTGTGCTAACATGCTTGCTATAGTATAGCATGTTTGTTTGCTAATGCTAGCATTAGCATGCTAATATGCTAAAGCTAACTTTTGCATGTTAGCATGCTAATTATGAAATTTTTACACTTTTGGCATGGGGACAGGACAATTCCAACATTAGCATGTTAGCAGGTTAGCTGCTGAGCTACTGATGAGTCTGGACTGTGGGCCTGGAGAGAAGCTAAGTGCTAATGAAACCCCCCAGTTCAGCCAGGCAGGGCACCACTCAACCATTAGGTCCATTAGGGGCAGACTCAGTGTGAGTTTTTCATTTGGTTTGAATTAAAGTTCAGGGGCGAAGCAGCAGCTTCAGGCTGGATGGTCTCCTGCTACCAGTGTTATATGGAGGAATGAAGCATTTTACTGGACTGAACGTCTTCACTGTCTAGAGAAAGATCCTAGTGTGTCACATGATCTGCATCCTAGGAGGTCTGGATGGTCCTATAGAAGGTTCAGAGGAAGTGATGGTGGAGGAAAGATCTTGACAGGAGTCCCTCTTTCAATCCATCCATCCATCCATCCATCCATCCATCCATCCATCCATCCATCCATCCATCCATCCATCCATCCATCCATCCATCCATCAT
This sequence comes from Callopanchax toddi, assembly GCA_006937965.1. Taxonomy (NCBI): domain Eukaryota; kingdom Metazoa; phylum Chordata; class Actinopteri; order Cyprinodontiformes; family Nothobranchiidae; genus Callopanchax; species Callopanchax toddi. The sequence goes on along the minus strand of SSNR01000269.1, from coordinate 315,590 downwards.
CTTTACGTGCGGTTTTCTGTCTCATTCTGTAAACTTTCTAAAGGTCATCTTTTATCTACTTTACAGGTCAAACATGAGCAGAGACCTTCAGGTCTGACTTGACCCTCATCAGGTCCTTCTGTATCTAATAGAGGAACCATCCTCTTTGTGAGGACCTGACACCTCTGAGTCCTGCAGGGGGATGGAGCTGCAGCCTAGATAGAGACGCTCTGCTGCCACAGGACAACTTTTATCATTCAAATCCATTTGAACAGTTTCCGTCAGATAAACAGTCAGACAGTCACTACCAGCTTGTTTTTAAGCACAATAATTACATTAGATTAATTCAAGTATTGCTCGCTGCAGAACCAGAAAGGTGGAGCTGCACCAGGTTCAGCCCCGCCCATTCAACCAGGGTCAGCCCTCCTCCGCTGTTTTTTTAAAATAACTTTATTGCAAAAGAGTGAATTTACAAGAAAATAACTGAATGTTTCTCCTTCTGTTTCCCCTTGTTTTCACGATAAAACATATCCTCAAAATTGATTAAACATCTCGGGGTTTCAGTCATGTTTTTGTAACAGGATTAGTTTGTGAATGAGAAACGTTTTCTGTCATACGGACTACAACGAGAGACAGTGAGCCTAACAGAGAAAGTCGAACTAGCCCACTTTGCTTCATAGCGTTAGCCACCATTAGCCGCTAATAGTGGCTGTTAGCTATCAGCTAGCGGTTGTTAGCTGCTATCAGCTAGCGGCTGTTAGCTGCTAGCAGCTGTTAGCTGCTCCTGGCGGGGGCCAAAGCACCGGGGAAACCCTGAGCGCTTCGTGGACCCGCAGCACGTAGCTCTGCAGACCCAGCGTAGCATTAGCCGCTGATAGCAGCTGTTAGCGCTCTGTAGCTTAACCTGGCGGGGCCCAAAGCGCCGGGGGAAACCCTGAGCACTTTGCGGGCCCGCAGCACAAAGCTGCGCCGGACCAGGAGCACCGTACGAAGCTCCGCGGACACGCTCGCAGCATTACCCGACAACGAGGTGTTGCATCTCCGCCGGACTTTGTGCTCTGGATCCGGCAGAGATGCAACACCTCGTTCTCAGATCTAACAGCCCAGTGTAGTAGTCCAATAACCAGGTCAATCACACAGGTTAGGAGTGTGGGAGCTGACTCTGATGGAATGGCAGAGTCTGATTGGTTGAATGGGCGAGGCTGAACCTGGTGCAGCTCCGCCTTCTGGTTCTGCAGCGAGCAGCCTCTCGATTTATTTGGGTTTTAAAAGTTGATCTTTATCAAATAAATGTTTTACAAAGTCACAATAACCTCAACTCAAACTGAAACTTCCTACAGTGCCGAGATCCTTGGATCCAGTAGGATCAGGGACTGCTTCAGTCAGAAGGGGAAGCAGCCACTGGGAGGGCTGGGAACGCTTTATCCTCTCTGTTCACATTCAGGTCCATCTGGTGGCAGCTGGTTCAGTACCGATGAATAGGAAAGAGTCCAGACTCTCCTCCTCAACCATCACACATGGCTAACTTATCAGAACAGACACAAAGGAAGCAGCAGCAGCTCTCCACTGCTGGAATCTGTCAGGATGAGTGTCTGAGCAGCAGGAGCTTTCAGGACATTTGTTTCCTCTTCATCCTTATTGTATCTGTAGCACTTTGGTATTGTTTGGTTCTGTGTGTGTGTGTCCTGTTAGAAAGATGACAATGTAAATGAGATCAGGCAGATACAGGGATTTTGCCTTACAAGGGGAAGAACTACCGCCGAGAGAGGTGGCAAAGTTCTCCGACTGCCGTCTCCCTCAGAAGACTTCTTCTTATTAAACAGTGTGATTACATCACTTCAGACTCACAGTCAGCTTCTGTTCCCAGATGATAGAAAAGTTTAAAAGGGAGTATCACTCATGACCTGGAGGAATCCTGGAGATGGAACATCCTGTTCTTCTCATTAAAACATCATGAGTGAAGGATTCAATGATAATAACTCTCAAATGCAAATACATTTAATTTAAGGAATAAGCATAAAAATACAATTGTTCCAACAGTCCTCACACAGATGGGGGGGTCACGGTTCGCTGGTCTGCCTGGATCCATCAGAGGGACAAAGCCAGTGGAGAGCAGGTTTGTGATTCGCTCCAAGCGACCGTAGCGGTTCTGATGGTACAGGAGCAAGGAGGCCAAGAGAGGGTTGGGGGGTCTGGGGAAGGCTAGAGGAGTCTAGGGTGAGTCTAGGAGGAGAATTTGGAGTCTGGAGGGACACTAGAGGAGTTCTGGAGTGTCTGGAGAAATCTAGGGGAGTCTAGGAGGACGAAGAAGTTTTATTTCTATGGTGCTTCTCAAGTTAAGGATCACGAGGTGCTTTACAAATAAAAACAGTAAACGAGTTAGACAAATATACACTGTTAACAGAATAATAAACAGAAATCTGAGCACAGAACTGACCTGCAGGACCCCAGACTGGCTTCAGAACTAAAGGAACTCTGTCTCACTGGTGGGGGTTTAACACTGGACTAGGGTGGACAACTTATCCAACTCATTCAGTTTAAAAGACACAAAGAGCTGAATATCAACAAGTCCAGAGCAGAGCCAGAGATTCCTGCTAAAACCTTCAGTCTACTTAACAAAGTCTGATGATCAACCATATCAAAGGCAGCAGTAAGATGATCACTGAACACCTCCCTGTGTGAAGATCCTTCCTGTCCATCACAGACCACTAGAAGGTCCTTCCTGTCCATCACAGACCACTAGAAGGTCCTTCCTGTCCATCACAGACCACTAGAAGATCCTTCCTGTCCATCACAGACCACTAGAAGGTCCTTCCTGTCCATCACAGACCACTAGAAGATCCTTCCTGTCCATCACAGACCACTAGAAGATCCTTCCTGTCCATCACAGACCACTAGAAGACCCTTCCTGTCCATCACAGACCACTAGAAGATCCTTCCTGTCCACAGATAGAACAGACTACAGTGACTTGATGAATACATTTAAAAACATGTAGTTTCCCTCTGGGATAATAAAGTCCGATTTGATGACCATGTCCACTGATTGGTGGATCCACAATACAAATCCTTCTTATTTTCTGCTATGAGACAACAGTTCATGCCATTTAAGGTGGACGTTCTTCCTTTGAACCGTCTCCTCTCATTCTGAGTTCCTAACCTCTTTCTGACACTTACTGACTTCTGTTCAGACTAAAAAGGCAGAAAGTGTTTTTATATAGGAAGCTATCAGAAAGCTCTGGGAACTGAGATGAAGGACCCCCCCCCCCCGAGCATTAATGACTTCCTCAAGGTGCTTTATGACGCGTGTGCGTGTGTTATAGGCTTTGTCCCCAGCCTTGGCCTTGTGCCACGGTGACAATCAATGCCTCTGCATCCTTTCAGTAAAGGATTATTTTTGAAGGTTTCCTCCTCCTTAATTGGAGGAAATGGGGTTTGAAAGCTGGGACAGGATGTCCTGCTGGTCTGTCTGGACTCTGAAGGACTCCCTTCACACACACACACACACACACACACACACACACACACACACACACACACACACACACACACACACACACACACACACACACACACACACACACACACACACACACACACACCCTTCGGTCTCTGTTCTTCCTGGGAGCTCCCCTCCTCTTCTTCAACTCTAAAACAATTTGAAAGAATCCAGTTAACCAAGGAGCCACATGAGCTGTTCGTCTGTTAGAAATGGGAGATGGTAAACAAGTCAGACTTGATGTCTGTAGATTATAGAGATGATGCTTGAACTGTTGTTACAGCTCAGACTAGATGTTTGAATCCTTGTTGAAATAAGTTTCCAGTCTGCTGCCTGAATCTAAATAGATCTTTATTAAAGTGATAATATGCAACTTTTTCACATTTTTAAATCTTCTCCTTGAGCCAGTCTGTGCTAATCTGACTCTTTACAGAGTTAATGAAAAGTCACTTAGCCCCATCTGGTGATTAGATCCAGAATACCACGATTGCAAAATCTCCATCGCCGTCCCGGTACCCAGGAAGTCACATGTCTCACGAGGGTTAGGCTAACCCAATGTGGCTAGCTGTTATGCTAGCTCTGGAGTGTTTTTAGCTCATGATTCCTGATTTTTCCCATCTCTCCCTGCTTGAACACAGCTGATTTCTTTGAAGGAGTAAATAACCGCTCCTGTAGAAAGCTATGAAGGCTGAGGAGACATTTCAACAGGTAGATTTAGGCGTTTAGAAGCTGAAACAATATGCTAACTTGTGTAATGCAGTGATTTAAAATGGACACCAGAGGGAGCCCAAAACAAGCAAAACTGCATATTATCACTTTAAATGCAAAGTTCATTTCACAAACGGGTTACTTTCTTACAAACCTTATGTATAGATTAGAGAAATGATACTTTTACAGTTCATGAATTTCCCAACCATCATCGATATATTTCACAGCCACGTCTCTGACGTTTATAACAAAGCAAACTGTTTGAAAATTGGTTAAAAATTGAGCAAGTATTTAATAGTACACTGACACCAATGTTATGAAAGGGGGCGGCTGTCAGTGGAAAGATGGCCGCCGTGTAGGGACGTCAGGGTCCATTTGCGAACAGCGCAGGTAAGATATCTAACCTTTGTATAAGATATCTATGGATAAATCAACTCTGATGTTACTTCACTGCTTTAATCATCAACATCAATCGCTGCATGTCTTCTTCTATTGTGTGAAACGGTGGATTTCAAAAAAGCCTTACAGGGTGTTATTGCCACCTATGAATGGGGATAGACGACGTTTATTATGTTTTCTTAAAACGTTTTTAGCCCAGGCAAAAGCAGCGACCCACTTTTGGGCCGTGACCCACCAGTTGAAAACACTGCATTAGAAGGTGAAGCAAGTATTTTTGGACATATTCGTACTTTTAATTTGAGAAGTTATAACTTGATTTCTTGTTTTCTGAGAGGACATGTGTGTTTTTGATTAAATCCAGTTGCTATGAAACACAGAAAAATGACACCATCACTTCTATTTAATGGTAACTGCACACCTCAGTAAGATTTTATAAATCACATAAATATTTAGGGAGGAAATGTAGCCATGATTTTTCATCATGTAGGAGCTCAAAGATGAACCACTGAGGTTAAATAATGAGTTAGAGGAAAAAAGACAACTCATTTAAACCTGTACATCAGAACATTTATTGAAATTTCTCAAAAAAACACAAAGACAGAAAACAGGAAAAGGAATCTCCTTTAGGAATATGTAAGAAATACGTTCTCTGTCACCGGTAAGTCAAACTGGGAACTGTGGCTTCTGTCAGACCAAAGGCCTTCTGCTTAGAAAATGACCATTCAACAACAGAAACTGCAAAAATAAATACAAAACTTTTTACATCCATAACAGTACCCGCTCCCTTTCAGCCATGCCCAAAACATATTCCCCAAATTTTCTGAGTTTTCCTTTAGAATTCTCAAAAATGCAGCAAAAGGTTTTCTCCTAATTTTTGACGTCATTAAGGGATTTCTCCTTTAACGGGTCTGTTGAAGACAAACATCTAGTGACTGATTAGTGACGTCGCCAGCCTCAGCGATGTATAGATTTTGTACTTAATTGTACAAAAAAGTTTGTTTTTTTTAAAACTTCAAACTGTATTCAAACTAGTAACTCATCATTGTCGAGCACAAAACTCAAAAATGACAACTTTTCAGGAAATGAAAAAAAAAAAAAAACATGTTTCTTTACAAACAACCACGCTGGATCGTTATGTTTCTAACTTGTCTTTAAAGAGTAGTTTATGAAATCACGAAAAGATGATAGAGCTGATTTATGAGAAGGTGATGTAAAACAGGAGCCCGATGCTGCGTGTGAAGCCAGCTGTCTGCAGCCACCTCTTCACTGGATAGAAAATACAATCAGAAACGTCTTCCTGTAAGTTCGTTCAGGTTGATGTGACAAACATCTCCAAAACGTGTCAATGTGAAGAGAAACGACCCAATCTAAGAGTCCTGAAGTGATCGGACCTGTTTTAACTCTGAATGCTGTGGTCGACCTCGCGGGTATAACTGATCAAAAAACATTTTTGGTAACAAATGCATATTTATTACAACAAACCACCCCTCCTCCCTTTGTAATCAGAGTGAGATTTCAAGGCTTTCTGGGTAATGTCCTGATTGACAGGTCTAGTTGTCTGGTTTCTGCAGCAGAAGCACCTCTTCCTTCGGAGAGCCCGGTCCAACCAGCGGACTGGACACAGAGAGGCTTGTGCTTCTAAACCTGGAGGAGTCGGAGAGCTCCAGGAGCATCAGGAAAGCCCCGAGGCCTCCAGGTAACTCTGGAGCTTCCGAACTGTACTTCTGTCCAAGGAGCAAAGGTCAAAGTCAAAGGTTGTGTTTGTGATGTGAAAATGTCCCGTCTCTTCAATGAGGTTCACGATCTGAAAAACACCAGGATGAAGGGCTTTTTAATTCTGTTACCTCCAAAATCCAAACAAAACAAACAACATTAAATCTGAAATTAGATCTGAAATGATGCTCTAAATATGTTTTAAAGTATCTAAGATACATGAAAACATAGTTAAAACACCACAAATGCTTTGTTTATTTACACAATTTTAACATTTTTATCACTATTTTTGAGGTCTCCCTCACTAGACACTTTAGTGGAGGACTGTAAACAACCCACTCCTACCGCGGTCACCGTGGTTGTGGATAACGACCCATCAGACAGTTTAAGATACAGAGGAGACGGACGATGGATGGGTGGAATGCTGAGTGCTAAAACAGCTAGCTGCTGCTGCGTCACCATATCGCTCAAAGAGACTTCAAACTGCGGTGGAGATTTATTTTAAGGAAGCGACGTTCGCTGAAGGGGCTTTTTATTTGTGTTTGTTGTTTCATACTCAGCTGAAGACAGATGAATGCTGGAGCGGTGTTCTGACTCGCTGTGTTCTGACAGCTGCACCAGTAGCGTGACACCGACCCGTAAACACGGTTAAACTGGAAAAAAACCAGTCTCTGATGGTTTCCCTCCCCACCACCGTGGTTATTATTCAGATATGTAGCATTACCAAATACGCTCTGACCTCTGACCCCTGTGACCATCACAAACAATAATCATCTTTTTCCCAATAACTCAGATTATAATGACTCTTTATTATGTTTTAACCTGAATCAACATTCCTCCAAGGGTTCGGTCGTGTCAGAAGACTCCACAGGACTCTTTAGTTATAATAATAAAACTTAAAGACTCTTTGTGTCTCTTCCTAAAATGACACTTTAATCTACTGCTCAGAAATGTCTTTAATATGATTAATGCATTTTCATCTACAGTATTATGAATGTTTGATCCAGCTTCAGAATTATTTTTACTTTGCTAAAAGGTTAAATCAACATTATTACTCATATTTACTTATTCAAGTGAACTGTCGTTTTAAAGATCTGGGTCACGTGACTTAGTAAACTCCTTCCTCATAGGGCCACGTAGTCACACGTCTCCTTTAACTGCCTTCCACTCCCGGAAGTTCTCAGTTCTCAGTCTGCCCTACACTGAGACGACATCTCTGCTGTTTTACTCGCTACAACCGCTGAGCCTGCAGCCGATATCCTATTCTCCCCTGAGCAAAGACACCATCCGTCTTTACTCTCCACCACAACACGGGGACCCCAGCTCAAAAGGCTAACCACCAGCTAACCCAGACATGGCTCCACTGACGACCGCATCCAGGACGATCTCCGTGGTCCACGGCGGTCCCCGACCTCCACAGGCGTCCGACCCGGACCGAGGGGGAATTCTCCACCTCCACGCCGTCCCATCTGACTCTCCAGCGACGTCGATCCCGGAGCGGCGTACAGTGAGTCCCCACATTCTGGTAAAGCTGAAAGGCCTACTTTGATAAGCTCACTCACCCCGTAGCTTACAACAAGTAACTCCTCCAACTAAACTAAATTAAGATAAAATGCCCCTAGTCTAAACATCACAGAATCAGGTCGTTAAACTCAAATTAAGATCAACTTAGAACACCATAACATCGTGTTGACAAAGCTAATAGCCACTGCTACCTCTGCTCATCTGTTTGTAACTGTTCGTCCGTCTCTTTTATAATAAAACCTATAAAGTCTTATTAATGACTCAGACTTCCATTCGTCAATATCAAAATACATAATCTCCTCACTGTAAGAACCTCAGACAGAACCTGGATCCCTGTGAAAACTCTAGTAAGTGAAGACATCAAGCAACCAGCTCGTTTAAGACCGACAAAACGAAGCTAGAGTTCACAGAAGTGTGCAGCTATATAAACTTAAAGAGTTTTATAACGCTACAGATACATTTATTTTCTGAAGACGGGCCGCTGCCGTTCTGTCACGGTGTGAGTAAATAAACCAGCGCTGCTCTGGAGGAGGAGGAGGAGGAGAAGAGGAAAACGCCGGTAGCTTTGCTTGCAGCTGGGATGAGTTTGTGTGTAACATTTTCAAACAGCATTATTTATTATTTTTACGTGGGCTGCGTCCTTTGACTTCAACCATTGTTAATCATCCGACTGTTCTCTCCAACTATAGGCCTATCTCCAATCTCCCTGTCAAAAATTCTGGAAAAAATAGTTGCAAGACAACTTCAGGACCACCTCAAAGACAACGACCTCTTTTGAAAAGTTTCAGTCTGGTTTCCGCCCTGGCCATAGCACAGAAACAGCTCTGGTCAGGGTCACTAATGACCTCCTGATGGCAGCAGATACCAGTTCCCCTCTCCTCGTCCTTCTGGACCTAACAGCTGATCACAACATTCTCCTCCACCGCCTGCAATTCACCATTGGACTTTCAGAAAATGTCCACAACTGGTTCACGTCATACCTGACGGGCAGAACTGAATACGTCGCCATGGGGACAGCCACATCTTGCACACATGATGTCGTCTGCGGTGTTCCCCAGGGATCTGTGCTAGGCCCCACCCTGTTCTCCATCTACATGCTCCCTCTTGGCAAAATCATCAGCAGACATGGAATATCCTTCATTGTTATGCTGATGATACACAGCTCTATCTTAAGACCACACCCACTCTCTCTGCTCCCCTGTCATCGTCTACATTGACCACCTGTCTGGAGGAGATTGAGGCGTGGATGAAGCTCAACTTCCTTCAGCTGAACAGCACGAAAATGGAAGCCATACTGGTTGGCACCCCACATCAGCTCCGTTCGTCCACTATCACCAGCATCACCTTCTCTGGTCAAAACATTCTTCTTTCCACATCTGTCACCAACTTGGGTGTCAAAATGGACTCTCAACTCACTTTCGACACCCACATCAAACACCTCTGTAAAGTATCTTTTTACCACCTTAAGAACATCCAAACTCCGTCCAATTCTCAGCCTGGCAGATTCAGAGAAGCTCGTCCACGCCGTTGTCTCCTCCAGGCTGGATTACTGTAACGCACTTCTCATCGGGATCTCTGGCAAGAACCTCCAGAGACTACAGTACATCCAGAACAGCGCTGCCAGGATCCTGATGAGGGTGCGCAAGCATGAGCACATCACCCCCATTCTGAAAGCACTTCACTGGCTCCCTGTCCCACTTAGAATAGAATACAAACTCTGCCTCCTCTCCCACCAGTGCATTTACGGTCAAGCCCCCCACTACCTAAAGGAACTCCTCCCCTCCCCGACCACACGCTTCCTTCGCTCTGTAAAAGCTAACACTCTTCAAACCCCCAGAACCAAGCTCTGCAGCATGGGGGATCGGGCCTTTTCCTCTGCTGCTCCGAGGTTGTGGAACTCCCTCCCTGTCCACTAGAGGGCTCCACAAACTGTGGATGCTTTTAAACAGAACCTAAAAACCTTCCTTTTTAGAAAAGCTTTTTGTTAAGATTTATTCTGTAGCCGCCCGTTTGATTATCTAACTTGTTTTATGAGTGTTGACTCAGCTATTTTTACCTTCTCCTCTGTAGCACTTTGAGATTGCAAAATATAAAGTGCAATATAAGTTAAATTTATTATTATTATTATTATAATAAAAAGAATTGCTGTAATGAATGCAGCTGTGTGAACAAGCGATGCAACCGTAGACATCATATGGATGCAACCACTACCCAGAATGCTTTGGGAAGTAAATAACAATGGTGGCCTCCTGCTAAATCACTTTTATTTAAATATTACTTTGTGGAAAAATATTTGGCTTGTTTTTATTCCACATGTCTCCTTATGACAGCAAAATGAATGTTTTAGGGCAACTTGACTGAACAGTCAGGGATCCCTTAAAGAATATGAAGAGGTGTAACTGTTGTTTTGTATTTGTGAAAGACTAAATATAAACTACAATTACACAAATCCTTTAGAATTTCCCTCTGGGACTTCAAGTTCACAGTTACAAGGTACAAATACTTTTGCACAAAAATACCTGATCTAACTCCTGGGAATGCTGGGAAAAGTGAGTGAACATTAAAATCTCCTGTCCCTAGACCAGGTCACGTACATGTGAGAGTTAGGACTCCTGGTTCAGGTCCGAGTGGTGACACTGTACTGAGGAGCTCACCTGCTGTAAGACGTGACCTTCTCTTAGTGTCATCAGTCGTTTATGGAGCTCCACCAACTCATCCAGGTACGCCTGGAACAAACCAAACCAGATGAAGCATCACATTCATCCCACAGCCCCTCCCACACATGAACAGCTCACTCAACAGGATGATGTCACTTCCTGGTGTCATAAAACTAAATCATTTTGTTCTCAAACCAACTTTTTAGCTCCAGTTTGAAACAGAGCTGCGCTGATTCTGGATCTGAGGGCTGATAGTGACCTGTTGATACTGACTTTAACATCTTCTGGTTTACCTCAGAGAACTACAGTTACTAGAATAAGATTTTATATTACTGATTAACTTGAAAACATGGTTCCAGAAATAAAAACTTCCACATGAAAGATCTGGTAGCCTTTGGGTACATCTCTGGTTTCCAGTACTTTAATAAAACTTCAAGCACTTTTACTTAGGGATGCTCCGATACCACTTTTTTCAAAACCGATCCGATACCGATACTTAAATCTGAGTACTCACCGATACCGAGTACAGATACTTCTACCACACAAAAATGCAACAAATTGGAATACAGGTTTTATTTTTTCTTCTCTGCTTTTTACAACAAATGACTGAGTTAGATAAAAAAATAAAATATATTAATAAAAATGATCACAAAACTAAAATATAAGGTGAAAAATAACCATTTTCTGTGATTACACAGTGAAATGATTGCAGTTTTCCACATTTTAACCAAATAAAATGAACTATTTGGCACCATCTCCAGCTCTCAACCCACACTGTTCCTCTTTAGCTCAATAGCTCCCCTAGTGTTCAATATAGGAAACTACAACATAAATCACAAGTCACAGTGAAGCCACTGGTATCGGGTAACTTTAACCGATACCAGTATCGTATCGGGCCGATACCGATACCGGTATCAGTGCATCCCTACTTTTAATGATTACTTGCTAGTGAAGGTTCTCAGTCATCAGGTCATGATAATCCAAAAAAGGGTTTTAAATAAAAGCAACTGGACTTATTTGGTTCTTTGAAGACGTTTCGCTGCTCAGCGAGTAGCTTTGTCTTTAGTTAGGGAGAGTGAGGCTTATAAACTGTGCTTATCTTCCTCTGTCTGTGACACACCTCCTTCCGCGACTCCTGGTTCGGAAGACAAGTTCGGGAGACGCTCCCGAAGAACCCGTCTCGAAGACGCTTGTGGTTGTGGGAAGCAAATGAATATGTTTTCATACTCTCATATCTATATAATCATTATAGTATTATTACTGAAGTAGAAGTAGAGTAGTATGAACTGTAAAGCTGTGGTATTGTTACTACAGGTCATCATCCTACTGGCCCAGGTTTACAGACCATTCAGGGGAGCAGTCTGTTAACTGATTTGATAAATAAATTCTATAAAATAACACTGTTAATAACGTTTTTCTGACATAAGAGAGGTATTTTTAATGTTGTAGAATGAAGAGTTGTCTTGTGAGGAGCTATCACTCACATGAGACGTAAAGCAGATAAAGTACTCTTACTGTAAATGTGCATGCACACCTGGGTATAGTGTTGTTTTAACTGCTGACCAGCTTCCTCCAGCTGTTACTGACCGTGAACTGAATGTTGAGTCAACACTGACCTGATCAAGGCCAGACACCAGCAAACCTTTCTGACGGGTCTTAGAAGTTGTGCGTACCTTGTCACAGTCCATGTTTTCATTCTTGTCCTGCTTGTTCGGCTTAATGGGACTTTTAACCTCCAGTATCTGAAATGAGGAAATCCCACATGAATCAGAGTAAGATGTCCTCTACTTCATGACGTTTACAGCATGTAGAATCAGTACTCGACGTGTCACCGGAATTATATCTCTAAAAGTTCTACTGACATGAAATTCTCACCAGAAGCTCTCCACTACTAGCCCGGTAAACCAGACGTTATATGTGGATATATAGTCTGGTCACGGTTCACTGAAACGACTTATTCATAGGGGTGGGAACAACGGTTGTCAATCAAACTGTCTTCACATGCTATTGGATAGCGCTAGGACCAATCAGAGCCATTTAGCAACAACTGGAACCAGCTGGTAAATAAACTTTTGGGTGCCGTGCCGTCGGCGAATATGCCGCTTCCTGTTGGCAAAGCGGCCAACAAATCCTCTTTCAAAATAAAAGACTTAAGTTCCTCTATCTGTTCACGTCTTAGAGAAAAGTCCAAATCTAAATCGTCCAAAGTTGATTGAGTTTCAAACGAACGCGAAGCCGCTGCCGCCATCTTTAAATTCAGAGTCGAACTCGGAGCTCGGCTGTCATCGGCTAATCCCACCCACCAAACCATTAGAGCGCTGTGATTGGTCCGGGACGAGACTGACCGGACCAATCAGTGGCTGCAGAGGTTCCAATGAGCGTGGCTAGACCAAAGTCTGCAGAGCAGAACGGATGGTCTAGTTTACTGGGCTACTCCTCTAGAGCTCTTCGTCTCTCCTGATGACTCTTTTCTCTCCTCTGTCTGAAGTCTAGCGTGGAGCTCCTGGTCGTGGCTGGTTTATGGTCACATGATGTTCTTTCCTCTTCCTGATTCTGACCCCAGCAGTCTCACTGGAACCTTCAGTATTTAGAGATTGTTCTGAAACCATCAGGATGTTGAAGGTCTGGAGAAGCTCCATCATGAGATGTTTCTAGTGTAACACCTTGGTAATGAGAGCCTTTCTCTAGACCATCAGAGGGACTGGAACAGCTGATACTGATCTGCTCTAAGTGACAGGACTGTTTTATGGTTTCTGACAGATTCCAGATGGTCTCAGGCAGGGGTCGCGTTAACCGAATATTTTCCGTCATTGACTGAAAAATCTGAAGGCCGTCGGTCATTTTGACGGATTAAATTCACACACCTGTGTGTGCACGCACTGTCAGACCTGCATTACGTAGACTGAAAATGACAGCGAGGCTCTGCAGCTGTGTTTAATGACACACCGCTTTTTGAACTTGCTCATGCAAAAAACAGGCCTGAGTGTTGCGTAAGTCACTTTCTCTACAAACTCTGGGATTTTTAAAAAGCACATTTTGGAGACGGGAAACCTGGCAGCGCAGCTGGTGAGTTGGAAAAATTATTAATTTAAGACACAATTTCAGACTGTGGGCCGCGCGCGCGCGCACGCACGCACGCACGCACGCACGCACACACACACACGCACACACACACGCGCACACACACACACACACACACACACACACACACACACACACACACACACACACACACACACACACACAAAACCAACAGTCCCCTCGCCTCCACCCCCGTTTCTGAAAGGAGTAAAAATGAGAATCTGAACGAAAATGTCGCGTTTAGAAGTTTGATCACAGTTTGTTCACACAGTCTCTTCAAATATTTATTGCGATCAGGTGTGCATCAATTATTGTCTCCACGAGACATAAATACTGCAGGGATACTTGTGAGTAATGGATGCACTGCGACACATCAATATGTGGCAGAATCTGGATGATGACTGGCTGATCAGTTGATATAGATCTAGAGCAGCCCTATATCTATGTGCTGAACTGGGCCCAGTGTTAGACCAACCGAACCAACAGAACTGTGCGATCCTGGTTTCACCGGCATTCCTGCAGCTTCTGACCACTGAAGGTTCTGTTCAACCTGCTGGTTCAGCAGGAATTATCCGACAGGTCGGCTGATATTTGTTTGATAGAATGAACATGACGTTTCCGGTCTGATTTGGATTAAATGTTTTCATGAAATGTCTCACCTCCTCGCCTCGCCTTCCTACGCTTATCTGGGTCGGGGTCGCGGGGGAAGCATCCCAAGACGGGCATCCCAGGCCTGGGTCGACCCGGGGGCCTCCTGCTGGCAGGGCAACCCAGGAGGCATCCTGACCAGATGCCTGAACCACCTCAACTGGCTTCTTTTGATATGGAGGAGCAGCGGTTCTACTCCGAGTCTCTCCCAGATGTCCGAGCTTCTCACCCTATCCCTAAGGCTGAGCCCGGCCACCCTGCGGAGGAAACTCATTTTGACCGCCAAAGCTCATGACCAGGTGAGGATTGGGACGTAGACCGACCGGTAAATCGAGAGCCTTGCTTTCTGGCTCAGCTCCCTCTTCACCACAACAGACCGGTTCAGCGTCCATCACTGCAGACGCTGCCCCAATCCGCCTGTCGATCTCCCGCTCCCTCCTTCCCTCACTCGTGAACAAGACCCCGAGATACTTGAACTCCTCCACTTGAGGCAGGACCTCTCTCCCGACCTGGAGTTGGCAATCCACCTTTTTCCGGTCGAGAACCATGGCCTCAGACTTGGAGGTGCTGATCCTCATCCCAGCCGCTTCACACTCAGCTGTGAACCTCCCCAGCAAGAGCTGAAGGTCAGAGCTCGATGAAGCTAGGAGGACCACATCATCTGCAAAAAGCAGAGACGAGATTCTCCTGTCACCAAACTTGACACCCTCCACACCACGGCTGCTCCTAGAAATCCTGTCCGACTTACTGCCGGCTATGAGGACCAGACTCACACTCCTCTGGTACAGGGACTGAATGGCCCTTAACAAAAGACCATCCACCCCATACTCCTGGAGCGCCCCCCACAGGGTGCCCCTGGGGACACGGTCATAAGCCTTCTCCAAATCCACTAAACACATGTGGATTGGTTGGGCAAACTCCCATGACCCCTCCATCACCCTAGCGAGGGTAAAGAGCTGGTCCACAGTTCCACGACCAGGACGAAAACCACATTGCTCCTCTTCAATCTGAGGTTCAACTATCGACCGGACCCTCCTCTCCAGTACCCTGGAGTAGACCTTCCCAGGGAGGCTGAGGAGTGTGATCCCCCTATAGTTGGAACACACCCTCTGGTCCCCCTTCTTAAAAATGGGAACCACCCCCCCGGTCTGCCACTCCACAGGAACTGCCCCCGATGACCATGCAATGTTGCAGAGACGTGTCAACCACGACAGACCTACAACATCCATCGCCTTGAGATCAAGGGCAAAACCATCATCTCAGAAGTGAGGGGGACACATTTTTAGAGGTATCTTGAGTTATTTTAGCCTAGTATACTAGACCGTCAGTTCTGCTCTGCAGACTTTATATATTCACATATATAGTCTGGTTTACCAGGCTAGAGTTATTTATCATCAGGCCCAGATTAATGCACAGGCTAGATATGGCTTGAACCTAGGGACCCTGACTGGCCAGTAAAATATATGATTTTATTTCAGTTTACATGCAAGAATATTCTTAAACTGAATTGGCTCACAGAAATCATAAGCGACGCAGACGAGGTGAACATGGTGGCTGTCTTGACTCACGTTCTGTGACATCATGTAATGTCCATGTGCCAAAACAGAACAATACAAAACAGCAGAACTGTGGCTTAGAGGTAAAGACACGTGGGAGACCTGGGTTTGAGTCCCGGTCTGCATCAGACAAAATCTGTATTTCCCTAAAGGAGTTCAGTAAAGGGTAAATCATTTTTATTAGTTGCTATTTTTAAAGGTACTGGCCAGAGGGGATTGTCCTTTTAATGACATGTGTAAAAAGTATTCAAACATCCTTTGGCAAAAAACCAACATTTTTCCCAAGGCTGGATTTTAAGAAAAAGCTATTTTTGTAAACGTCTCCAGAAAAAAAGACGCTATTTCCGTGTTTGCCCCCGCCCCGGCCACTTACGTCATACCAGGCATAGCTTTCAGAGAGCAACCAGGAAAAGGTTAAAACTATGGCAGACAACACTTCATCAGAGTCAGATGTAGCATCAGAAACTTCTGCTAGTCAGTCAGAATGATCTGCTTTTATTCTGATGAAGACGGTGATTATCAGGTAAATAAAGATTTAGGAGATCAGCGTACATGTTTGAGCCAGTTAGACCCCGACCAAAAAATTAGGTCATAATCTATTTGTATCCGTCATTTAGCCTAATAATAAAAAAAAAACTGGTATTTATGACATTTTTAATGGCATTTAATTTTCATTCATTTAAAATAATATATTAATTGTTCATTGGCCGCTTCATCCTCCACTTGTTGCTCTGCGGAGGTGAAGCGCTCTGAGTGACAGGTCGCTGAACGCTCAGAGATGAGCTCAGCGGCAGCAGACTGAATGAAGTGTGTCTGCAGACTGCTGGTCACTGAAGACACCGTGCTGCTTGTTCCTGATGCCAGCAGTGATGTTTAGACGGATTGCATCACCGTTTTTCAGCTCCTCGTAGGGCGGATTGGAGCCTCACCGAGACGCGGAGCCCCGCTCGGAGCCGCCGCGGGCAGAGTTCATTTTTAAGAACATCATTTAATGAAAACATTGAATCCAAAGAGACATTAGACAGGAGCAGGTCTGGTGGTTCAGCAGATATAGGACTGATCTAAGTCTAAACCAGCTGATCAGCCAGCCATCATCCAGATTCTGCCTCATATTGACGCGACGGAGCGTCCTTTACGCACGAGGATCCTTGTGCGTAATTCTCGTATAGAGACAATTATTGATACACACCTGATCATAAATAAAGCACCAATAACTGCCGTTATAATAAATATTAGAAGACGTCTGTATGAACAAACTGTGATCTAACTCCTAAATGCGACATACGTTCATTCAGATTCTTTTTATTCCGTTCAGAAACGGAGGTGACGTGTGTGTGTGTGTGTGTGTGTGTGTGTACGCGCGCGGCCCACAGTCTGAAATAGTTTCTTAAATTAATCATTTTATAACTAAGCTCACCAGGTTTCCCATCTCCAAAATGTGCGTTTAATCCCAAAGTTTGCGGAGAAAGTGACGCACCTTTCAGGCCTGTTTTTTATACATTAGGACGCTTTTTTTAGGATGATTTTTGGCGATGATGCTGCAGTTTTACAGGTCCCAGAGGGATATACAGTTGGAATCTGAGCTTCATTTTTAGGTCCAACCTCCGACTGTATCCCATTGACCGAGCCCAGTAGTTCGAGTAGCAAGTTTCGTCAAAGTGGTCGTTACAGATCCACGAAGATGAACTGCATTTCCAGTGCGCCCTCGTCCTGCTCACAAAACGTTTCCAAGCCTTAAAAGCGGTGGCGTTTTGGGGAAACTCGTGCAGGACTCGGACATGTGGCTCTGATTTTTTTGTGCGGCTGTACAGAAGACATTTATACACCATTCTGACCACGAAGGTGAACAGAACTTAGCTAATCCAATTGTTTCTGACGGGAAGGTCTGGTTGTTTACAGAGACGATGCCTCGATGAGCGTCATCAGTGACGTATGCGGAAAAACCGTCCATCAAGATGAGACACGGGAATTTAGGCTGAATTGATTTAATTTATGTGCTGATCGACATGAAAAACTGATATCTGGTATTGCTCATATAAATAGTAAACTGTAGCTACATACTGTTTATACCATGTTGATGCTTGGTCTGGCCAGTACCTTTAAGTAAAATGTTTAAATTTTGACAATCCTTTAGTATTTAACATGTCCCACATTGTCCCCAGCCAACATGCTCTTTGTCCACTGTTAGTTTGGCTCTGGTCACCCTAGTCACAGACAGCCTATGGACCCCTGTTCACCTTAATCCTCCCGTTTATCATCCTCTCACGTCCTTCTGGGGTGGGGGCTGTTGACAGAAGTGGTGTTAGCACGCGTGAACACCCGCGGCCGTATGGGCGCACACCGCAACAGGAAGTGCAGATTAAAACGAGCCGCTACGCAACTGGCTCGTCCCGGTCCGGACCTCCGCAAAGTTACCACCGGCCCACCGCTGCCCGATGGCCAGTCCAGCCCTGGCTGTTCTTCTGCCCAGCAGCACCTGTCGGTGATCAACTGGATACTCGCGTATCACGGATCTCATCCACCCCCGGGGCTCCACCACTGCGTAGTTGTTTGACTACCTCAGAGACTTCTGCCCCAGAGATTCATTAAATGTTCCCCTTAAAACTGAACTCTGAGCTCCATCTCTGTCACACTGAGCGTTCACCGCTGCAGCGACCTGTGGAGGATAAAGCGACCAAGGAACAATTACAATATTATTTAAAATGAATGAAAATTAAATACTGTTGAAAATGTCATTAATATACGTTTTTTAGTTATTAGGCTAAGTGATGGGTAAAAATAGATTATGACCAAATTTTTTGGACCCTGTTGGTCAAAATGATGGACTACAAAAAAGTCTAGCACCACCTCTGGTCTCAGGACTTTCCAGGACATTGTACACCTTCCTTTCTTCATGTGTTTAATCCGTTCCCTGAGTCGTTCTGTTTTATTACACAGAACTTGATGTGGACATGGTTGATTTCTCTACATGTGTGGAGGATGGGTTGGTACCAACATCTGGTGAGAATTTCACATCAGCAGAACCTTTAGAGGTAGATTTACTTCTGAAATTGGTGACGGGTTCAGTTCTTCTTCCAGACCCTCCAGGAAGTTGTGATGCTGCGATCGCAACTATTAACGCAAATTCAACCATTTGCCGCAACTTTGTTGCGGCCTTGCAATTTTCACCAATCATCGCAACTTTTCCGCAAATTTGACCAATCATCTTTGTTTTTGTTGGATTTCGTCATCTTCTTTGACCAATCAGAGCCACTCAGATAAGTTTTGACCAATCCCGTTGCCTCCAGCTGTGTTTACTTCGGGTTTTTGAGCTCAGAGCCGCTAAACTCCGGTCGGTTTCCATCAGATTTTACGGCTAAAATACGAGCAAATCAATTTCCTAAAGTGTGACACCAGAGTGGTGGAAAGCTGTTCTGAACCAAACACAACGTCGTGGTGGATTATACATGAAAATCGTCGCTTGACAAGAACTTTTTGACCACAAAACATGGAGGAGATTAGCTGAAAAGAGGAGCAGACGGAGTCTGGGGTCTGATAGGAGTGACAAAAGAGACGAGGTGAGTTCTGTTTAATGTCCGTATTTGGACAATGTGAGAAACTATATTTAAAAAGAACTGATCTGTGTCCTAAACTGTGTGCTGAGTCGGCGGATTTGCTGTTCTGTGAGAAATATTTTAAATAAATTGGACCGTCAGCGTTAACGTGAATTCCTTTGAACGTTGTTTATTTCTTAAACACGCGATTAACCACGTGACGTTTGTATCCAGTGAACACGAGGAACCGCTGGTCTTTTCTAAACTCGTTCTGCTGAATTAGTGAACCTTTGAGGTGAATCTCTGGAAGTGAAAGTAAAGCCGCTCATGCTGTAACCTCTGAGTGACGCTGAGACAGGCTGTCAGCTGTGTTGTCATGGAGATTACATCATCTTGTAGTCTTTATTTTATGATTACACAGCGCATACAGTGTGTGTGTGTAAAGAGGTTAACTGTGTGTGCATATAAACTAAATGAAACCTTAAACTAAATTTAAAAATGATTGAAAAAGATCGCAACTTTTAGAAAAATGTGCCGCGAAATTAGTCATTTTAGATCGCAACAATCACAAAAAATCCCCACAACTTCCTGGAGGGACTGTTCTTCTACCTGCTGTAAATGTAAAACAGCATCATAACCTACCTGGTTATTAGTGGTCTTAAATAAAGTCGGGGCATCTTTGTAAGGGGGGGGTGAAGAAGAGGAGCCGTCGTTCTCACTGCCATCACTTAAACTAACCCTAGGGAGGAAAAGAAAATCAACAACATAATTATTTCTTATTTAATCAAAATATAATGAATGAGTTAATAAAATATTTGCAATATTCTACAAATGAGAGACAAAACATATTTAAAAAATCTAAGTTTTGTGAGGTAAACATTCTGTTTTCACCAGAATGTTCTGATGGATCTGAAGCATTACAACTCTTCAGTGTTGCTTCCCTAATTATTTTTCAGCAACTTCAGATCTGTTTCAGTGGCGGCCCGTCCATAGGGGGCGCTAGGGCGCCGCCCCACCAGTCCCAAGAGGAAGAAGAAGAGAAATAGGGATCACAAAATATAAAAAACTAACATAAAAATCAAACTAAACGAGACATCCATTATATATACAATAAGTGCTGTGTATAATCTGCATTTAGGTGTAGTTTAGAAAGGTTTTCTTACTATTTTTTACTGGACCGATAGGTCGTGTTTCTCTGGGTTCTACTGCGCATGTCTGGACGGGACGCCGTCCCAACATAGCGCATTGTTTTCTGCTCCTGGCGCATGCGCACTGGAAATCATCCTTAATGCAAAAGATAGGAGACCGATCAGGACGCAGGTCATAGCGTCCCTGACATGCGCACAACGGCACAGTCAAAACCGGAGGATTAATGCTTATTATTTAAGTATTTACTTTAGTTTTTATCAAGAATTATGGCACTGTAACACACTGATAAGTCATAAGTGATTACAAATAAAGTTAAAAAAAAGAAAAAAGGAAAAACGTATTGAATGACTCAGACCCAGAGGATGTTGACCCGGAAGCTCTCGTTTGGTTTCACTTTCAGTAGCAGGCAGCAGACGGGAGTTAAAAAAGGAGAGAACTAAAACAGTTTCATCACTCAAAAGTGAACCGTTCTCCAGAGGAACAGAGCAGGAAAAGCACGGAAGAGGTTGGACTCGATACGGACATTGTTTTGAAGCAACCAGAAAGACAGAGGCAGGAGCTACACACTGGCTAACTGGCTGTGCTAACAAAATGGATATTTATTCAAAGAATCCTTCTTGGCAGCTTGTGACAAAAAGTCGTTTTATTCCATGGGTCCTGATTTCATCAACTCCATGGTGAGTGACTTCGTTTGTTTTTTTCTTTTGTTTTATTACCAATGTGTCTAGCTGATTTTTGCTATTGAAAACGCCTTTCAGCAAATGGCAGAGACCTACTGTTTTGTGGATTTATACCTTAAATAGCGACATGCCTTTGTAGCCGAATGTTAGAGGGACACGCATACTGTTGAATGAATGTTGCTTCATGTAGTTTAGCCCGTTTTGAGGCGTTTTATGACACTTTTCCTTAAAACACACAGCGCTCTATGGGAGTTTTGTATGAGTGGCCGAAAATAATTTTTTTCTCTGTATCAAAGTTTTCTAAATGTTTTAAATGATATTTCAGGTCTAAACTATGATCTATGGGTTGAGTTCCACAACATCTGTCATTCTGATGAAGACCCTCCTTCCTCCTAGAGACCCCTTTACATTATTTCTTGCCGCCAACATTTTTCAGCCAATGAAATTCAAATGTCTGCATTCTCTCAACATGCACGCGCATCGACCAAACCTGTACCAGTAGGGGGCGCTGTCGTACAGGACGCTCCGTGTGTTTCTCTGTTTGCGTCTCAGCCTCACGGCTCATTTCTACTAAAAACCTACCCATTCTCCAGCTAAAGACGGATTTACTTTTATTTTTAAACCTTTCACCTCACAGAATGGCAAGGCTTGACAGGGTTACGCGTTTATTTTGGTCAGAAAGTTCATCCAGGGCCGAGTCAAGTTCAGCTTCAGAGTCCAGCAGCAGCTCTCTGCTAACAGAGCTAATATCAGAAGCAGCAGGGACAGAGAGGGCTCTTCAGACCCTCGTAGTGTTGTTGGAATAAGATTGTGAACTGTGAGTGATTAAACCCTACACATTGAGCTGTACAGCTTATGCCCGCAACGTATATGCGCCGTGTGCACGCGCACACGCGACCGGACGCGCGTGTCGCGGTGTTTTGAGGAGGAGCCTTTGGACGTTAGATTCAAAAACTGCTCTCTTGATGAAATCCTCCAGAGTGCGGCTTTAAGTTGTGTTTCTGACCTTGTGGAGGTCAGGTCGTTTTTTCCTTGAAACTCTTACTTCTGTTGTGACCACATTGTGGTTGTTTTTATTTTTATTTGTATCTGATTATATTGATATTATTCTAAGGTCTCCTTATGAAGACTTTATGATTTCTTTACTGCTTGATGTGTAGAATTAGACCTAACAGCTCCACATTGTTAGAGAACTGGTGGGAGGGATTTTACCAGTAAATTATTCAGTCAGATGAAAATATTTTGCATCATTCCTGCTCTAGTGGTGAGATGTGATTATTTGCACATCTGAAAACTGATTTGTAAAAATGCGCCCCACAAAAAAAATTTCACCAACCGCCACTGATCAGTTTGTTAATCTGATGACTAAAATGCAAGCTCTCCACTCTGGCTCAGACGTAGCTTTAATACAGAATGTCACAGCAGTGGTTCACAAACACTTTGGTTCTGATCCACAAAGTAACAGTAGCAGAGACTTGTGATCCAACCATCACTGGTAAAATGAAACATTCTTAATAAACTAATTTATACCAGGTTAGTTAAACTGTCTGTAACAATGAGGGTAAATATATGGCATTAACAAGGATTTAAAATGCACTTTCAGTTCTGGAGAACATTTCAGGACCCAGAGTGTGGTCCAGACCCCAGCTTTGGGAACCACATTGTTATAGGACAATATGACTACACAGACTGATGCATGGATTCACTAACTTGGTGCAAGGTGCACCTTTATTCCTCCCAATACCTGCTTCTTCTCAGCGTGAGGTTCACAAAGCAAACATCAAATTAAATGCTGTAGTAAATGCTCCCAGCTGGTTGGACTTGTTAGTGTCTGATGATGGACACAGCAGGACAGAAGTCACACAGAGAAAGAAATACAATGGTTTCTCAAAGTGATGTCTACATGATGTCTTAGTCCATGCCTTTGTTACATCCCGCTTGAACTACTGCAACTCCATCTATACCTGCCTTTCTAAAACCTCCATAACCAGACTACAGACTGTACAGAATGCTGCTGCCAGGCTTCTGACTAAACAATCCAGATTCACACATGTGACCCCTCTGTTGATGCAGCTGCACTGGCTTCCAGTAAATTCTAGAATCCACTACAAGATCCTTGTCCTGATGTGGAGAGCCCTGAATGGTCAGACTCCAGCATACGTTACAGCTTATCTAAAACCCTACACTCCGTCCAGATCCCTCAGGTCCTCTGAACTATGTCTGCTCTCAGTCCCTAAAACCAGACTGAGAACTAAAGGAGACAGAGCCTTTTCATCTGTGGCTCCAAGGCTCTGGAACTCTCTTCCTCTCTCACTGAAGTCTGTGGACTCATTTAAGAAAAAGTTAAAAACTCATCTGTTCAAATCTGCCTTTGATTAACTTGTTGTTACTTGTGTCATGTTTTCTCATTTTCTGCTCATTTGTTGACATCTGTGGTTTTGTACAACGTTTTCTCTTGTGAAGCGCTTTGTGGTTTGTATCGTGAGAGGTGCTCTAGAAATACATTTTTACTTACTTACTGCAAAACACAGGCCTGAAAGTTGCGTAAGTCACTTTCTCCGCAAACTTTGGGATAAAAATAAATAAATTTTTGAGACGGGGAACCCGGCAGCAGCTGGTGCATTGGAAAAATTATTAATTTAAGAAACTATTTCAGACTGCACATGCACGCACACACACACACACACACACACACACACACACACACACACACACACCCAACAGTCACCTCATCTCCACCCCTGTTTCTGAAAGGAATAAAAATGAGAATCTGAATGAAAATATGTTGCATTTAGGAGTTAGATCAGTTTGTTCATACAGACGTCTTCAAATATTTATTATAACATTAATTATTGGTGCTTTATATTATTGGTGCTTTATTTGCGATCAGGTGTGTATCACTTATTGTCTCTACGAGACATGAATACTGCAGGGATACTTGTGCATAATGGATGCGCTCCATCACAATATGTGGCAGAATCTGGATGACGACTGGCTGATCAGTTGATTTAGACACAGAGCAGCCTTATATCTATGTGCTGAACCATCAGAACTCCGCGATCCTGGTTTCAACGGCGCTCCTGCAGCTTCTGACCACCGCAGGTTCCTTCCAACCTGCTGGTTCAGCAGGGCTTATTCGACTGGCCGGCCGATATTTGTCGGGTGATATTAGTTTTATAGAATGAACAACATGACGTTTCCTGTCTGATGTCTCTTTGGATTAAATGTTCCTCTTAAAACTGAACTCTGAGCTCCATCTCTGTCACACTGAACGTTGTAGCGTTTGGAAATAACTTAGTTATTTTAACTACACCCTCTTCATATAAACATTAAAGCTTATTCTTGGATTATAATGAAAAGTGATAAACTGTCATTTAACCCTGATAATAGCTAATATTTATTGAAGGTATCTAGGTTCTTTGAAAGAGTACAGTGAATTGAAATACCTTATTAATAACGTGAAGCTGAGGCAGATAAAGATTGAACAATCGTTTAATTTGAAAAACCTAAGAACACAGACAGATAAGACAGTTTGATGTAAACACAATTAATATTCTTAAACATGTTGAGGATGTTAAAGATAGGTAAATTGTGAGTTTTAACGGACCGTAGCATATGTTTTAATGACTAGGGAAGTTAGTTAATTTAGTTAACCTAGTTGTGACTTTAAGAGTCAATTTAGGCTAATTTGAGTCTGGAATGGGATTTAGTTTTGGCTTAATTTAGAGTGGAAGAATTAAGCTTTATCAAAGCAAACCTCTCGATCAGAAAGTGGTGTTCGCTCACTGAAAGGTGGACGCTCCTGGATCTGGCAGGCGTTGGTTTCTCCACGAGCTGAGGCTGGAGTCCCCAGACTTGGAGTGGTGGTCCTGGTAGGCGTGGCCGCCGAGGACCTCGCCGGGCAGTCCGTGGATTCGTCCCGGTCAGCAAGGGAGGCATTTCAGCAGGCATGCTGAAATCATTTCTGATCAGTCCCCGTGGTGAGGGAGAGACGGAGGGAGAGACACAAGCAGGTCTCTCAAGGCCTTGTTCAAAGCTGACGGAGGTTCAGCTAAGACTCTGAAGGAAAGCAGCTCAGGCTGCTTTCAGACTGTAGCTCAGACTAAGACTGGCTTGTACTGGAACTGAATATTAGTTTTGAGACTACGTTATCTTAAATTCAACCAATCAGAAGACATTAAGTGTACTAATCAAAACTGAGTTAGTGGACTGGTGGACGGCTCTGATTGGGTAGGGGAACTGTGAGGGAGTTTACCAACTCACATATGACTTCCGCCCATTAAACACTCACATTATAAATGTAGAAATGCATGAAAATAGCAGAGAAGCATTATAACACTTTGAAGAGTGAGTGTGTGGATGACCCTGAACAGGAACACTACAGGAGACTGTTCTGTAAACAAGAGATTACAGTTTGAACACCAGTCTGTGGTGTTAAAGAAGAGACATCTTTAAAATAGTGTTTTATTAGACCAGTTAGTGTCCAGTTAAGGTCATCTGGGAGGTGGACACCTGAAAGTGGACAGTAGGACACCTGTAGGGATCTTGATTCAGATTAAACATAATCCAAGAGTCATTGTATTCCAAGTTATTGGGAAAGAAATGGATTATTGTTGTGATGGTCACCAGGAGTCAGGGGTCAGAGGTTATAGCATATTTGATGGTGCTACAGCGTTCACCGCTGCAGCGACCTGTCACTCAGAGCGCGTCACAGCTCCGCTATCCCCAGTGAAGGATGAAGCGACCAAGGAACAATTAATATATTATTTTAAATGAATGAAAACTAAATGTCGTTAAAAATGTTATTAATATAAGTTTTTCACTTATTAGACTAAGTGACGGATAAAAATAGATTATGACCAAATTTTTTGAACCCTGTCGGTTAAAATGACGGACTACGAAAAAGTCTAGCACCACCTCTGATATACGTATACAGAGCTTCCTCTAGACTTTTCTAAAACCATGGTGGTGGGCTGTCCGGGGAGGCGGGGGTGACGTGTGTGTGTGTGCTGACATCCATCCATCCATCCATTCACATAGAAATCTACCATATCTACATATATTTAAATACTCAAACATATGTGTGCACACAATCCCCAGGAATTAGTTTGTGGTTGAAATAACTTTTTGAGAAAATCTTTTTTTCTACTGCTGTTTGGGCACAGAAATACCTGCTCTCTCTGTCTGCCTCTCCTCTCCTCTCCTCTGCTCTCCCTCACTCCACGTGCGCGCGGCTTTATCTTCTGCACTCAATGAGCAGTGTGGTGTCTGCACGCTCATCAAAATGAAGACAGAAGAGCTTGAGTTCGAGCTACTTTACTGGGTGTTGCATTGCCTTTATCCATGTTGTGCTCCCTGTTTTTTTTTCACCGTGATGCGTTCGCTGACTATCCGTAATAATGAAATCCATCCATCCATCTTCTGAAACCGCTTTCTCCTCCACAGAGGGTCACGGGGGAGCTGGTGCCTATCTCCAGCGGTCAAGGGGCGAGAGGCGGGGACACCCTGGACGGGTCGCCAGTCCATCGCAGGGCCACACAGAGACGAACGAGACAGACAATCAACCACACACCCACTCACACCTAGGGACAATTTACCAGCCCAATTAGCCTGACAGTCATGTTTTTGGTCCGTGGGAGGAAACCGGAGCACCCGGAGAAAACCCATGCATGCATGGGGAGAACATGCAAACTCCACGCAGAGAGGCCGCAGAGCCGGGACGCGAACCCGCGACCTTCTTGCTGCGAGGCAACAGTGCTAACCAACTGTGCCACCATGCAGCTCGTAATAATGAAATCTTATTACAAAACACTACATTCAGATCTGTCCAACTTCTTAATTAGACAATTTGAAGAAATCTGTCAGCGCTGGTGTGTTTTGGAGCAACACTTAATCACAAAACTCGTCCTCAGAAAGAGCTTTTCTTATCTTAGCGCTGCACAAATGTATTTTCTGATGGGGGCAGTGGTTGTGTGTCGTGCCTGCAGCACACAGAAGAATCTCTTCCTGGAGCTGAGTGGGAGGGGGACGCGGCGTAAGGGTGACCCTCCCCCAGGGCCGAGTTCAGAACGACGTGCTGCGGTCCGTTCAGGGGAGGGCGAGTCCCAGGTGTGGTGGCTTTTATTTTGCCGTAGCGGGACACATGTGGAGGAAACCCTGCGTTATAGTAATGAGTCCGAATCGGGAGGTAACATCTGATTCCGATCGAGTCTGAAATCACATGATCGGGGCGGGACATCCCTAATAATTAGATCCATAAATTACAGATCATAATTAATTAGTTGCTCAATATTTTTACCCTCATGACAGCACTACCAGAGGTTTGTCACTAATTCTTCACCAGACAGCTTGTTGAAACTAAACCTGCTGCTGTAAACTTCCTGTTTAGATTCTACTTCTGCAACACCAAAGTTCATTTAATGTATTCATTTGTTTTCCATCCACTCCCTGAGAAACATTCAGAATCTTCTGCCACTAACCTGCGCTGATGCTGTGTGAGGTGTGTGTGGGTTGGCCGTCCTGCGTCACAGTCTGTATCGTTGACGTCCTCCGAGTCGTCGTCGTCTGATTGGAGGTCCTGCATCACCGACTGAAGTGGACCCAGAACTGGAGACACCAGTGAACACAAACTCAACTGTAGTTATTTCAAGTCAGGCAGGAATAAACAATGTAAAGCTGAATAGCGTGTGGAGGAGGTAACATGCTGAGGTTCAGCTCATGTTGCTATGCAGTAGATTTCTAGTTAATCCCCAAACACCAACAAGAAAAGGCTAGGATGAATGAAAACTCAAGTAAGAAGCAGCAACTGTTTAATCAACTCAAACCTTTTGATCCTTACAGGTAATTTATACCAAGTACACTTCATGTTTTGTTTCTTAGGTGCCATGAGTTAATTTACAGTTCTCCACCTTTCAGAAGAGTTGGAAAAATAATTATTCTCACATTTATGACACTTTCTGGAACTAAAGAAACCAAGTAAGAGGAATTTCTGGGGTTATCTTGTTTCAAAAGTTCCTAAAATATGTGACACAGAACTATCTCATTGCTGCTTTTTTATTTGAGAGTTCTCACTACGGTCTGTAGTGATGACAGCAGGAGGAAAAGTTTACAGAGTTGGCAAAAAATGTATCCAGCTAAAAATCAACTGAAACTACTTCACAGAGAGTTTTTCTCGTATTGAACTTGAATCACCCCTAACTGAGCTTCTAGTGCAGGCTATTCAATAGGCGGCCCGCGGGCCAGATCTGGCCCACGACCCGCATATTTCTGGCCCACCACACAGCCCTAACAATAAGTTTTAACCATCTAAAGATAGATGCAGGTGCCAGGAATTGAACCCAGGTCTTCCAGATGAGAGGTGAGTTTCACTACCTCTACATCACAGTATCTCTTAGGAAATAAGTGCTGTTTTAAGGTAAGTTATAGTTTTTTTTCAGGCTTTCAAAAACTACATTAAGGACACCCTTTTTTGGATTATCATGACCTGGATGACTGAGAACCTTCACCAGCATACATTAAGGACGATATTAGATTACATTTATATTTCAAATATGACAAACTGCTTTCACAGTAGGAAAATAATTGTATCTGTACAGTTAAACATTCAATCAGCTCTCTGCCTAACTCCTCAGAGGTCGGAACTGGGAATGACGTCACTCCATCTTGCAAAGTTGCAAAAGTCGGGATACCAAAGTAAAAAGTAGAGATGCACCGAAATGAAAATTCTTGGCCGAAAACAAAAACCGAAAATGAGGAAACCCAGGCTGAAAACCAAAACACCGAAATAAATGATTACGTCAATTATTAGAATCATAGCATTTATGACTATGATGTGTACTAACCTCACTAAAATCAAGGCATTGCAATAAATCATTTACAAAACTGAAAACAATGAGAGGAGGGAAAATACTGTCTGTAACGTGGAGGAGCCTCTGTCTGAAGATGTGACAGCAGCAGCCCCGACAGGGAAAAACAACAACAACAACACTCTGGTTCTGGTCTGACTCGGGTCCATTCAGGCTGGACTGGGATGGGAAAACGTGGCAGCGCAGCATGACCTTACAGGTGATGTTCAGTTTCTGTCCAGGGGGGCTTGAGGGCTGCAAGCCGTGTCACGCTCGCGTACGCCACCTGTCACTTGGAGTCGCGCACCGTTCCAGCGCTCTGCGGCGGGAGGAGAAACGAGCCGCTGTGCGGACGACTCGTTACGGTCCGGACCGGCTCAAAATCAAGAGCAGAGACAGTGAAATAAGTCCACACCGCATACCTCCTTTTCTCGTGCGCTGGCTGCGCTATTTGCTCGTGACATCACGCGTTTCGGCCATGTTGTTTCGGTGATTTGGGCGTTTTGTCTGAAAACCGAAAATGCAATTTTGGGTCACTTTCTGCCGAAAATTTTTGGTGGCCAAAATTTCAGTGCATTCCTGGTAAAAAGTAATTTATAGTTGTATTTCTTCTAGTGTTTGGTTCACACACAAACATGTTGTCATTGTGGCCTTTGATAGCAGCACACGTTCAAAACATTGTTTTAGACTCTAATTAATTCGCTCATGCAAACACTCTGACTTCGCTTAAAAGTCAGAAGATACAAACAACTAAACGTAATTCTGAACTTGTAATATAAACAACACAGCATTTAAAGCGGCTCTCTGGAGCATTTTTCTCT
The DNA here is from genome assembly GCA_006937965.1 of Callopanchax toddi. Taxonomy (NCBI): domain Eukaryota; kingdom Metazoa; phylum Chordata; class Actinopteri; order Cyprinodontiformes; family Nothobranchiidae; genus Callopanchax; species Callopanchax toddi. The sequence goes on along the minus strand of SSNR01000269.1, from coordinate 285,802 downwards.
GTATCAAAGTTTTCTAAATGTTCTAAATGATATTTCAGGTCTAAACTATGATCTATGGGTTGAGTTCCACAACATCTGTCATTCTGATGAAGACCCTCCTTCCTCCTAGAGACCCCTTTGCATTATTTCTTGCCGCCGACATTTTTCAGCCAATGAAATTCAAATGTCTGGATTCTCTCAACATGCACGCGCATCGACCAAACCTGTACCAGTAGGGGGCGCTGTCGTACAGGACGCTCTGTGTGTTTCTCTGTTTGCATCTCAGCCTCACAGCTCATTTCTTTTTTAAACCTTTCACCTCACAGAATGGCAAGGCTTGACAGGGTTACGCGTTTATTTTGGTCAGAAAGTTCATCCAGGGCCGAGTCAAGTTCAGCTTCAGAGTCCAGCAGCAGCTCTCTGCTAACAGAGCTAATATCAGAAGCAGCAGGGACAGAGAGGGCTCATCAGACCCTCGTAGTATTGTTGGAATAAGATTGTGAACTGTGAGTGATTAAACCCTACACATTGAGCTGTACAGTTTATGCCTGAAGTATATGCGCCGTGTGCACGCGCGACCGGACACACGTGTCGAGATGTTTTGAGGAGCCTTTGGATGCTAGATTCAAAAACTGCTCTCTTGATGAAATAATCCAGAGTGCGGCTTTAACTGTTCATGTGAGGAGCCGCCATCTTTTTTCCCCAAAGTCGGGGCTCAAAAAATTCTCCGACTTTGCGAGTTGGAAAATCGACTTCAGGATGTCGTTCCAGTTATTTTTCCCACTTGAATGTTGGACAACAAATTGAATGCAGCATACTTCCTGCTCCTAGAGACTTCACCCACTATAAGTGATGTCACCAGTGAGTGTGGTCTTGACTGTAGATACATAACTGATAGAATGCCACTTCAGAATGACCCTGATGACTTTAATTATTTTAAATCAAAATGAAAATGTATCAGTCATCTGTGTAGAATGCTCACTCAGACACTGTCACATTTTCTAAATACTAACACATAGGGATGGGTATTGGTATCGATTTTTCGTTAATATCAGCCGATATTGGCGATATCGGTAAATATCGATATCGATTTTTGTAATGATGACACACATGACCTTTACATACCGTGCACATGTTATACATCAAACTGTTCGGCTACTTCTCCTCTCTCCCAAAATGTCAAAATATAACAAATCTGATGTTTAGTTTTTGAGATATTTTTATTTATTTGGCACGCCTTGCATTAAATACTGTGTTTGTCTTTTTTTTAATGAGGGCTACCACGCTTATATCGGTATCGGAAATTAAGAGTTAGACGATATCGGATATCGGTGAAAAAGCCAATATCGAGCATCCCTACTAACACAGTGTTTCCTGTTAGTTCTGACTTCAGTGCTTCCTTCATGTTTGTTGCTCTGTCTGCTTTGAACAGAACTCATCTATAGACAGGTGTGTGTACTTCAGGAATATTACCTTGGCGTTTGTGGTGTGTGGGAGCAAAGCCTGAACTGGAGCTGGAACTGGCAGGACTGGGCTGCTCGGACTGGGAGGAAGAATGACAACATAAATAAAAACACTATTCAGGAAGAAGACTTTGTTTTTACAACACAAACTCTAAAGTTCGTAGAATGACAGTGAAGATGAAATTATTTATTTTCATTCATTTGCTCACATTGAAAACATCCACCAACAGCTACAGTGATGTGATTATCCTCCTCATGGTGAAGGTTATTATAGAATTCAGCCAAAGGAAATGACATTTAAACAGCTGAAACTCCAACCTCCATCAGGGCTATGACCCTGTCTTCTACAGGTCCAAACCGGCATCAGATCATCCAAAATATTCCTCTGAATATTTTGATAAAAACAAGCTACAATCCATTCATAAAACTACCACAGTTTTAACTTCACCTTAAATCAATATTTTTCCCCGTGTCCTGTCCGGCAGTAGATCAATCAGAATTGATGTCTGAATGTCAAAAACAAGCCTTACAGATTTACTATCACAGGTGGGGCGTTACAGCTGCTCCACCTGATAGATATTTTCAGACAAAATCTTTATTAGAACCGTTTTTTTGTTTCATTCGAATTCCAGCAGACACAGAGACAGAAGTGAAGGATACAGAATGATCGGTGGGGGGTGGGAAATTAACAGAGGAAGAAAAGAGTACAAAGGATCTGCTTCTAGACCTGTAAAAAGAGAGAGAACAAACAAACAGACAAAACAGAGAGCAAAGACACCACAGCAAAAAACAACATATGAATAAACAACAATGAATTCACACAGTAATGACTGATTCAAGGTGTGTTCAGTGTGATCCACAGCCCAAGTTAAAGCCATACTCAGTATCCAGGTAAACAAACGAGGTCTCCTAGCTAGTTTACAGAAACACGTCTCGGTGAACTCACCCCTCCCGTCGGGTAAAATCCATACGCCAGCCTCCCGCCGACATAGGACCACGGCTTGCAAAGGTGACAAAGCAGAGTCTAACTCCAGCTGTAGAAATGTTCCTCCAGCTTTTCCTCTTTTCACCTCCAAACGTTTTTAGTTTTCTGCTAGCTGAAAAGGTGTTTTTTGGGGGGACTCTGGTATTTTTATCTTAAAATGGAATCACCCGCCAGCTCTCTGTCCTACTTCTACTTTCACTTTCACTTCCGGGATGTTCTGCCCCAAAATGTGTCCGGGCGGATTAATGCCAATCCAAGCAGTGAGGAAATGCGGCAGACAGACAGCTGGATTGTCCAATCCTATCGTTCGGTCTGAACGATAGGATTGGCTGAAGTTTTTAGAGAACTGTGGGACAACTACTTTATTGATTTATTTCGGGGTTTTTTTAATCTCCACATTATATTTATGGCTATACTATGTTGGAACGTTGTTAAGAGGCTTTAAAAAAAACGTTAAAAGCTACATTGTTTACCTGGATACTGAGTATAGCTTTAATGCATATGTGTCAAACACAAGGCCCGCGGGCCAAATGTGGCCTGCCACATCATTTAATGTGGCCCACGAGAGCTTAAAAGGTCCCAGTATTCAAAAGTAAATAGGTAAAAAGCTTATTTTGACCAAAAACTACATTTCCCACAATGCATGTCAATTGTGTTACCCGCGACGTGACGGCTTACCGCCACTACAGGGCAGTGTTTTCCACACTGCTAATGTAATAGCATTAACACGGCTTCAAGAGCTGAACGGAACCGGACCGACGAGCTGCTTTTGGGCCGTCATGGCGAACCGGGTCGCTCTCGCTGCCTGCAGACACAGCTGCGCTCTCCCTGGATTTTCCTCTTCAGAGTCTGATCAGTCAGCCATTACCTGCTTGGTGACCAGTGAACAGACTTCTCATAGTAAGTTTTCTCCCTCCTCGCTCTGAAAGTCGCTCTGAGCGGCGCGGCTGCCCCCTCCCCTCCCATCTGCTCTGACAGGAGGAGGTTTTTAAACTCCATTTTCTCCAAAACTTTCAATATAAACACTCAAAAATGTTGCTCAGTATGAAGTTACAGGTGTCCACAAACTTCTGATGTAAAGCAGAAACTAAAAAAGGTCATGATGTCAGCAGCTGCAGCTCGTTAAACTCAGCAATGACCTGGTCGCAATATTGCGACTTTGGCGCCCGTCCCTTTTAACTATAACAAATGTTTTGATCAAAGTTATTATAACTTTGATGTATGTTTAATTCACTTGAATAGTTTGATCCTTGATTGATGGAGTTCAGTGGGTTTCATAACCTGACAAATCAAAAGGATTTATGTTCTAACAGAGCAACAAACAAACTTATTTTTCATGCATTTGTAATGTTTTATCTTGTAGAAGTAATAAATTCAGAGTTATGTAACGTTAAGGAGTTGTTACATTTATTTTACATTTAATTTGGTTACATTTTTAAGTTATCTGGCCCCCTTTGAGGACAGCCATTATGCTGATGTGGCCCTCGGTGAAAATGAGTTTGACACCCCTGCTTTAATGTGTCTGAAAACACCTGAGTACATGCTTGTGTGAGCACCGCGTGAGCACCTGTGTGTGTGTGTGTGTGTGTGTGTGTGTGTGTGTGTGTGTGTGTGTGTGTGTGTGTATATAAGGTTTCTCTATGGGAGTGTTCTATAGCGAATGTGAGAGGCCACAGACCTGTCTCCTAAGACCCATGGAAGACATGGAGGAGACCCGAGCCCAAGACGCCCAGAGGCCACCCAGAGCACAGGAATCCCACCTCAGGAGCAGCTGCACCCCACCCAGGAAAGTGCAGAGGACTGCCCCATGGGGGTTACCCAGCAGCCGCCGTGCCAGAGCCCCAGGGGGGCGTGGCGTTGGGCCCAGAGGCCCCACCAGGGCAGATCCAGCCTGGACCCAATAACCCGACGTCCAAGGGTGACCCGGCCCCGGTATAGGCCTGACAGAGCTAGAGGGCTTTTAAAAAGTTTACAACTGGAGCAGTTGTGGATCACTCAGTGCGTTTACATGCACATCTAAGTCGAGCTAGATCGGTCTAGGTCGATCTTATGTTAATAAACTGGGAGTCTTTATCCTAGTTTACACGTCTGTTAGAAAACCGAACTCTCAAATGATGTCCGTTCCACTCCACTACGATAGGTGGCGACATGCACCCTTTCATGTCGGCGTTCTGTCGGTTGTTTTCTTAACATTTAACAACTCCTCTTTTAAACGCTTCCATCGGACACGAATGTGATCGGGCGTCTTCGTGTACCCAGCGCTGACAAGCTGTTAATTTGTTTTTGCTGCTATCGTCTTTTACCGCTACTGATTTGTTTGTATTCCCACTTCCGCGGTGTCGTCACTCCCGGAGGAGGAGCTCCCAGACAGCATTAGCTCGGCTAAGCTGTTTACATGGAGGAGGAAGTCGAGCTACGACCGCATTATCTGCGAGCTTTAGCTCGATTAGATCCAGTTTGACTTCAGCCGGACTAACGTGTTTACATGCAGTTGAAAAAGCCGACTTCAGTCGATTTAAGGCAATAATTCAGTTTTCTTTACTACATGTAAACGCACTGAGTGGGAAGAGCAACTGTTTGCTGATACAGAAGGTTATTCCAACTGGAGGTCCAACCCAGACATTGAGCTCATTTGTGCTCAAAATTAAATACCAAGGTTCTTAAACATTTGCCCCAATTTAGGCAATTCACAAGCCTGTCCATCACAGACCACTAGAAGAGCCTTCCTGTCCATCACATACCACTAGAATATCCTTCCTGTCCATCACAGACCACTAGAAGATCCTTCCTGTCCATCACAGACCACTAGAAGATCCTTCCTGTCCATCACATACCACTAAAATATCCTTCCTGTCCATCACATACCACTAGAATATCCTTCCTGTCCATCACATACCACTAGAAGATCCTTCCTGTCCATCACATACCACTAGAAGATCCTTCCTGTCCATCACAGACCACTAGAAGATCCTTCCTGTCCATCACATACCACTAAAATATCCTTCCTGTCCATCACATACCACTAGAATATCCTTCCTGTCCATCACATACCACTAGAAGATCCTTCCTGTCCATCACATACCACTAGAAGATCCATCCTGTCCATCACAGACCACTAGAAGATCCTTCCTGTCCATCACAGACCACTAGAAGAGCCTTCCTGTCCATCACAGACCACTAGAAGATCCTTCCTGTCCATCACAGACCACTAGAAGATCCTTCCTGTCCATCACAGACCACTAGAAGATCCTTCCTGTCCATCACAGACCACTAGAAGATCCTTCCTGTCCATCACAGACCACTAGAAGA
>SSNR01000269.1:253187-278963 GCA_006937965.1 Callopanchax toddi | reverse complement strand
ATATATATATATATATATATATATATATATATATATAGGTTGTGACGAACTTGAGACTTCTGATTCTGTAAGTAAAGACTTTCCTATGTCTGCATTAGTTAGTGTGTAGCGATGGTGAGTTCATGAACTAAAAATAGTATTGGATTTTTGACTGTCAGATCTGCTGATCACCAGATAATTGACTCTTGCTGCATACTGGACAATTCTGAGTGCTAGCCAATTTTTCTGGTGCATTTAAAGTTTTAAGGACTACATTAAAAATTTAAAATACAAAAAACTTCAGCTTCAAGAATTTCAAGTACCTGTAAGAACTGTGAAATACACAAATGCCTAAAGACACATGTACTGTATAAACTCCCTCAAACTGGAAGAACCGTCCAGCAGAACCAGAACCAGAATGGAGCAACTGAGTCTGAAAACTTCATAACTCCTAGAAGCTTCATCTGGACGTCACTAATGATGTTTACCTGTTTCCTTGGCAGGTGTTATGCTAAAGAACACACCCCTGCCTGGTGGTTAGGAGACTACATGGCACATTAGTACCATCCTGTGATTGTGTTAGCAGCATGTAACGACCACGTCTCAGTGCGTTTTCAGATGCGCTCTAACCACATCTCACCACTAGAGCAGAGAATGATGCAAAATATTTTCATCAGACTGAATATTTTGCTGGTAAAAATCTAGGGGTGCACCAATTGCAGTTTTCTGGCCGATCACCGATCTTTAGACAACCTTTCCTGCCGATCTCGATTTTTTTGTTGATCCCGTATTTTTCATAACTAGAAGCCAATTACTTTAATGTTTCCATTTTTATTGAGTAAATTGAATGAATACTCACAAAACAAGAGGTAGTGTCCTCTCATATAAAAATTATATATATATAAATTAGTGCTGTCAGATTTAACGCGTTAATTGCGATAATTAATTTGGAAGACATAACGCGTTAAAAAAAATTAACGAAATTAACGCAACTTGTGTTTGAAGCCAGGCGAAGCGCTTGTCAGCATCAGATTTCCTGCAGCTCCCGTCGCAGCCCGTGTCCTCCCTCCTCAGATCTCCTCAGTTCACTCTCTTCACCGGTCTCCCTAGTAGAGGAACTCAACTCTCCGCTCCTTCCACCGTGAAAACCGAAAGTAATCGGCGGTGAAACTGGACGGTCTCTAGTCTTTAAGATTTATTCCTGCTCCTTTCTTGCCGTACGGTCCGGTTCAGTTCAGGTCAGCAGGGAGCAGGTGTTACGGCTCCAGTCCCGGTCTGACACCGAGGTCCGAGCGGACGGAGGTGTCAGTTTGGCTCGGTACGAGAAACCCAGACCCTACCCCTATCTGAAAAGTAAAACCAGTACCGGACCGAGGCGATCCCATTCCCACACTAGTCTTTAAACAATAGAGACCTGACCCGGACCCCTCATTGAAAACGAGGCAGACCGTGGGTCAGGTTGAACACTGCAAAAAATGATTCTCTCAGTGTTTCCACATGTTGGAAATCTTTTATTATTATTTTAAAACAATACCCTTCTGAGATTGTACAAAAAATAAACAAATAGATTCATAAAGTACTGTATTTAGGGTCTGTCCAGTTTTAGTCAGGAAGTTTTGTTTTTCAATTGTTTTGAACTGAAATGCAATTTAAATGCATTTTTTCATCAATTATAAAAGCTTTAAAAATGATTTTTTTAAACATTTTGGCATATTTCTTGGATGGACATTGTAAACTGCATGTAATTTCTTTTTTCTGAAAAGAAGCGATTAAATGTGATTAATTTCTTTCAAATTTGCGATTAATTAGTTAATTTATTTTAATCGACTGACAGCACTAGTATAAATATAAAATATAAACAATTAATTAATAAAGCCCATATAAAAGGCGCCTCTTAAAAATAAAACAAGAGATGTGAACCATTAACAAAGCCCTTTTCTCAGGTCCTCCTTTAATTAATAGTACTTTCTGCCTGTAATTTTACTAAAACACGTGTTAAATCTACTCTAATAAACATTTCCAGCATTAACTCTGTGCAGTATGTAAATAACTTCAACATAGTGTCTCTATACTGACTAACAGCAGAAATCATCCAGATTCACTTAATGCTGCTCATCTCACCTACAGGTTTTCTAACTGCAGCTGTGTACCACCTGACTACTCGGCTCCCGTAGATTTTACTGATGGTGCATTTAATGCGCCTCGTAAAAACGAGGACATAGCAGCTAAACTATGGGATAATCTACCGATTAAACGCGGAGTCATTGCTGTTTGATCACGGCCACGGGACAGTTCTCCCCCCCGCCCCTCTAATGAGAGACACGCTGGAAAGATACGTTCTGCATTTAGCCTCAAGTTGTGTCCGATGCACGCTGAAGCTACCGCCACCGGCGACGCTGTCCGCTCTCAGATCAGTGAACTCTGTTTTTGCTTTTTCTGTCATAAGGACTGCAACTATAGAGAAAGAGACGAGTAGAGAGCTGAACCAGCTCACTTTGTTGTAGTTTAAAGCGTTAGCAGCCGCGCTAGCAGCTGTTAGCTTTCGTCTCGGGTACAACTTCTCTGAGGTTTAGCCTGGCGGGGTCCGATGAAAGTCTGGCGGGCCGCCAGGCTTATAAAGCGCTGGGGGAAATCCTGAGTGTAGCACGGACGTGATGTAGCGCGCGGAAGGGAGGGAGGCAGTCTGCACCTCCCGGGAACAGGAGAAAAAAGCTGATTTAAAAGCCTAGAACCAAGATCTAGGATCTCATGGGAATATGGTCGATTTACGATCCCCTCAAATTAACGTGATCGAGGCCGATCGATCGGTGCACCCCTATAAAAATCCCTACCACCAAGTCACTAAAAGTTAGCTTACACACAGCTTTGGTCTAATTCTACACATCAAGCAGTAAAGAAATCATAAAGCCTTCATAAGGAGACATAATATCAATATAATCAGATACAAATAAAAATAAAAACAACCACAATGTGGTCACAACAGAAGTTGTATTAGTTTCAAGGAAAAAAACACCTGACCAACACAAAGTCAGAAACACAACTTAATATTCACAATCAGCTTTCTACTGACACCACAAACACATAAATCCATCTCTAACTAACAATCAGATAATTAATGTTACAATTCAGACAACAACCACTAACCAAGCAAGTCATGACAATCAGCTCAACTAATGAAGTGAATTAACAACAAAATAAAGTCAAATCCACTGATGGGTTCCATCAAAATAAGTTCAATTTCAATTTCAGATCACTCACACAAAACTCCCTTAGGCTGCCAGGCGTTTTAAGGAAAATTAATAAAAAACCTCCAAAACGGGCTAAACTACATGAACCAAAGTAGTCAATCAAACCTATAAGTGGTCCTCTAACATTCGGCCACAACAATAACAAAGACATGTTGCTGTTTAAAGAATAAAATCACTCATCAGGACAGAGCTAGTTAGCCCTAGCCATTAGCTCATAGGCGTTTTCCTAGCCTTGCCTTCTTCCGCTTATCCGGGTCCGGGTCGCGGGGGCAGCATTCCAAGTCGGGCAGCCCAGGCCACCTTCTCCCCGGCCAGGTCCACCAGCTCCTCAGCTGGGACGCCCAGGCGTTCCCAGGCCAAACTGAAGATGTATTTCCTCCAGCTTGTCCTGGGTCGACCTGGGGGCCTCCTGCCGGCAGGACATGCCCAGAACACCTCCCGAGGGAGGCGTCCAGGAGGCATCCTAACCAGATGCCCGAACCACCTCAACTGGCTCCTTTCGATATGGAGGAGCAGCGGCTCTACTCTGAGTCTCTCCCGGATGTCCGAGCTCCTCACCCTACCCCTAAGGCTGAGCCCGGCCACCCTGCGGAGGAAACTCATTTCAGCCGCTTGTATCCGCGATCTCGTTCTTTTGGTCATTACCCAAAGCTCATGACCATAGGTGAGGATTGGGACGTAGACCGACCGGTAAATCGAGAGCCTTGCTTTCCGGCTCAGCTCCCTCTTCACCACAACAGACCGGTTCAGCGTCCGCCTCACTGCAGACGCTGCCCCAATCCGCCTGTCGATCTCCCGCTCCCTCCTTCCCTCACTCGTGAACAAGACCCCGAGATACTTGAACTCCTCCACTTGAGGCAGGACCTCTCTCCCGACCCAGAGTTGGCAATCCACCTTTTTCCGGTCAAGAACCATGGCCTCAGATTTAGAGGTGCTGATCCTCATCCCCGCCGCTTCACACTCGGCTGTGAACCTCCCCAGCAAGAGCTGAAGGTCAGAGCCTGATGAAGCTAGGAGGACCACATCATCCGCAAAAAGCAGAGACGAGATTCTCCTGTCACCAAACTCAACACCCTCCACACCACGGCTGCTCCTAGAAATCCTGTCCATAAAGGTTCTGAACAGGACCGGTGACAAAGGGCAGCCCTGGAGGAGTCCAACCCTCACTGGGAACAGGTCCGACTTACTGCCGGCTATGAGGACCAGACTCACACTCCTCTGGTACAGGGACTGAATGGCCCTTAACAAAAGACCATCCACCCCGTACTCCTGGAGCGCCCCCCTAACCTCGCGGGCGCGAGCGCCTCATAGGCGTTTTGAATGGGAGAACTCAGTGACGCATTGTTAATAAAACAAAAGAAACAAACAAACCAAACGACTCACCGTCGACTTGATTAAATCAGGACACATGGAATCAATCAGTTGGGTCGTCACAAGCTGTCAAGAAGGATTCTTTGAATAAATATCATTTAGTTTCCTCCATGATTAAAAACTCCATGAGCTACTTAAAGCTTCTGGGTCAATGTCCAGATCTGAGCTGAGACTCCGGTCTTCTGCTCATGCTTCAGGAGCCCCAAGGCTCTCCTAGACTTTGTATTGAAGGGGGTTCCAGTGCACATGCACCAGTTAGAGCGTAGGTCCCGAAGCATGCGCAGAAGACCCCCAAAGGAACAGGAAGTACATCACACGACCTTTCAGTCTGTTAAAAAAATGAGAAAACATTTTAAAACTACACCTAAATGCAGATTATACACAGCACTTATAGTATGTATAGTGGATAGATCGTTTAGTTTAATTTTCATAAAACTATTTTGTGATTCCAATCTTCTTCTTTCTCCTCTTGTGGGGCGGTGCCCCAGTGCCCCTATTGACGGGCCGCCACTGCTGGTGGTATCTAGGTTAATAAACTGTCAGAATCTCATAACTGCAACATGTCTTCATGCTGACATGTGAGACTGACTGAGGTCAAACGGAGACAGGGGTTTAGAATGAGTCAGGGTACAGAGGGTTTAAAATGGAATGGACGTTGACGTACAAACATATCCATTAAAGAGTCAGCTGTGCTAACCCCAGCTACCTTAAAGGACCCAGTCGAGAGAAGAGACCTCCAGCAGAAACCTGAGAGAAAACGGGAGGACAAAAGCCCTCGGTAGCCGTCACCTCCTGCCAACAACACACAGCTGGTCTGTTGGTTTATGGGACAGCTTCTTCAGAGTGCCATAAATCTGAACACCACTCTTTTTTAGATCTTTTGTCTGGCTATACTCCACACCATCAAAGCAGCACTCTTTAAATACTATAAATAGACCACTGTCAGAGTTTACACAGATCTGCTTTAGCCACAGTTTGGATGGTCTGAAAACATGGAGTAAAAACAAAACCCTCTCAGAGTTGGTGAGGCGTTTGAAATTCCACTAACTAAACATAACTTTGGGTTTTATGCTACAGCGGTCACAAAGTGTAACTGCTTTGAAGCTGTCAACCAGTGTTCCACAGGAATCCATCCTATTCAGTTTTATGTTAATGACCTTCCATCTGTTTGCTGCCACTGTACACCTGAACACTGTAATTTACATGCATGTTTTGCTGTTTGATGTAACAGTATTCCTAAAAAACTGCTGTTTGCAGCCTAATTGATCTAAAACAGTCAGACAGGACAGCGTTTACACAGATCTGCTTTAGCCAACCATTTCAGGGCTGGTGAAATGTTTCAAAGTCCACTAACCTACTAAACATAACTACACTTACTGCTGGTCAAAAGATCAAAGGGGTTTCCTGAGCTGATGATGGATTTAACTAACCTCCAGATGTTCAGAGCATTATCCATCACCTGACTGATACTTTTCATTAACACAGTCTCTGATTTGTTTGAAGGTACTGTTGTCTTCATAGGTAAGTAAGTAAATGTCCTGTATTTATAGAGTACTTTCTAGAGTGTTCTACACTCCCCAAAGCGCTGTACAACACAAACAGTCATTCACCCATTCACACACTGATGGCAGTTAGCTTCACTTTAGCCACAGCTGCCCTGAGGCAGACTGTCAGAGGCTGGAGTCACCACACACAATCTGGCACCTATGGGCCCTCCTCACCACAACGACAATGTAACCCAGCCAGAGCTGGGATAGAACCGGTGACCCTCCGGTTACCAGACCGGCCACTCTACCAACTGAGCTACACACCACCCTCATGCTGTGATGGTAGCCAGGAACACTGATTAACCTGCGAATGGACAATGTATTAATTTATTAATAACAATGTTTTCAAGTCAAAAGACACAGGTCAAATCACTCCCTGACCTTGTAATATGATTACTCCCTGATCTTGTAATCTGATTACTCTGCCTTGTAATCTGATTACTCCCTGGTCTGGTAATATGATTACTCTCTGGTCTGGTAATCTGATCACTCCCTGGTCCGGTAGTCTGATTACTCTCTGGACTGGTAACCTGATCACTCTCTGGTCTGGTAACCTGATCACTCCCTGGTCCGGTAGTCTGATTACTCTCTGGACTGGTAACCTGATCACTCTCTGGTCTGGTAATCTGATTACTCTCTGGTCTGGTAATCTGATCACTCTCTGGTCTGGTAACCTGATCACTCCCTGGTCTGGTAATCTGATTACTCTCTGGTCTGGTAATCTGATCACTCTCTGGTCTGGTAATCTGATCACTCCCTGGTCTGGTAATCTGATCACTTTCTGGTCTGGTAATCTGATTACTCCCTGGTCTGGTAATCTGATTACTCCCTGGTCTGGTAATCTTATCACTCTCTGGTCTGGTAATCTGATCACTCCCTGGTCCGGTAGTCTGATTACTCTCTGGACTGGTAACCTGATCACTCTCTGGTCTGGTAACCTGATCACTCCCTGGTCTGGTAATCTGATTACTCTCTGGTCTGGTAATCTGATCACTCCCTGGTCTGGTAATCTGATTACTCCCTGGTCTGGTAATCTGATCACTCCCTGGTCTGGTAATCTGATCACTCCCTGGTCTGGTAATCTGATTACTCCCTGGTCTGGTAATCTGATCACTCCCTGGTCTGGTAATCTGATTACTCCCTGGTCTGGTAATCTGATTACTCTCTGGTCTGGTAATCTGATCACTCCCTGGTCTGGTAATTTGATTACTTTCTTGTCTGGCACACTGCACGTACATAGCACACTGCTGCTGTTGGACTCAAACCATCGATGTGAATGTGTTTTTGACATTCTGAGAGGCGGAACAGGCTGTGGAGATCCATGGTGCTGTCACTCCACCAGGATGTGTCCTGAGCCACTCTCTGTTCCCACTACTCTGTGCTTGTTGTGAAAGATCTCCTGGGAATCAGATTGATGCTGCTGCTGTTTGTTTGTTTGACCTCTAACAAAGATGAGTCGATTGTTAGAAGGAAGGTAGAGGAGCTGTTGATTGGAGGACAGTAAACAATCTGCTCATCATAGGAGTAAATGAGATGGAGGCGGATGAAGAGCATGCATCAGAACAATAATGAAAACTTTGTCAGCAGAGTTTAAACAGCTGGAAAGGCCTGATGGGACATTTTAGTGTTTAAAATTATGTTATAGCTTGAAACCACGTATCAGTTCATGTTGGGTGTCAACATGGGAAAAAGCTCATGGGATACTTCTGTTTAAAGACGCTCATCAAGGTTCTTCAAAATGGTGAAAGAAGAAAGAACTTCTGATTAGGATTGGGCAATAAGACGAATGTATCAGCAACAGGCTGAGCCCATCCTTCTTTCAGGAACAACCAGTGCTTTAAGTGGAAAAAAATAAGTGCCGGTACTCTCCTTATTAGTTCGAGATTATATACCGGTATATAAATATACATCTCTGTGTGTGTATATATATATATATATATATATATATATATATATATATATATATATATATATATATATATATATATATATATAGAGAGAGAGAGAGAGAGAGAGAGAGATATCTATAGTTTTATTGTTCAGAAATGGAAAAAGAACAAAGCCAGTTCTAAATCAAATCCTCATGAAAGAAATTCAGATTCACTCAGTCATCAGTTTAGTCACTAATTCTTCCCAATGCGTCCTCCCATCAGACCTGTAGACTCCATCACTGGATTCTATTTGTCTAAAAGACAATTCAGGAAAAGACACCTCTCTCTCTGTCCTCTCTTCTACACCTGGTCCATAATAAATGTCACAGGAGGTCTAGTGAAGATATTCAGCTCATCATCTCCAACACCTCTACTGTCTTCAGCTCTGCAGCAGCATGAGACTGGAACATTTACTAAACACCCTGAGATTTATACTCTGACATCTATTACAGCCTTTAAATCTAAACTTCATCAGGTTATTATGTATAATAATTAGAGACGCTCCGATCACCTTCTTTGCTGCCGATCACTGATACCGATCACGTGGATTGACTGTAAATTTCACATTGTAGTGATGATGAGGGCTAAAGGCTACTTGATCTGTAGAAAATGAACCATAAATCTCCATCATTTGGATAAAAACAGGTTTTACTGACTTTTTCTAGGATGAAAAAATACAAAAACTTGAAGGAACCATGTAGACATCCATCCATCCATCCAGAAATCTATTATTTAAAGATATTTATTTACAATACCAATAGAAATATATTATACACACACACACACACACACACACACACACACACACACACACACACACACACACACACACACACACACACACACACACATATATATATATAAATAATTAAACATATATTCTTGTGAACAAGATCCCCATTAATTAGTTTGTGGTTGAAATAACGTTTTGAGACAAATAGTTGTTTTTTTACTGCTGTTCAGACACAGACAAGTTGACATTGTTTTGACACTCTGGTCCATTTTATACCCAAAAAGAACAAACTTATAACTGACAATGATCTGATCATTACTAAAGAGTCTACCTGCTGCTCTCTCAGCTCCTCCTCCCTCCACCTGTCTGATCCACTGCGCCATGGCGCGCTGCTGCTCTCCAGCTGCGTCATGACGCACAGCTTTCCTCTCCATAAGCGCGCGAGCTCTTTCCAACTCCGTCATTAATATTGAAATTATTGTCTTTTAATACCAATTTGAAGAATTATCTCAGCTTTCTGACGTGGGGTGTTTCACAACCTACTGCAGCAGCAACAGATCTGGAGCTGCAGGAGGGAACGGAGCTCTGTGAGTCAGCGGGACTCGCCTCCAGGACCGAGCTCTGAGCCAACTATGGAGCGGTCCGTTCAGGGGACGCGAGTCCCCGCTTTTCCTCTCTGATCCGGTGTTTCACCAAGTTCTGTCACCCTCCTGGAGTCACTAAATACGGCTGACAGATGAGTTCTCTCTTCCACCTGCGTTTCTCCTGCACCGCCCCGCGCTCGTCCTCCGCACCTCCCGCCATGCGCTGCTCGTAATATGAGGCAACTACAGCCACCGGAAAAGCTCGAAATTATATTGATGTAATACCGGAAAAACTCCCGGTACGGACGGAACGCTGGAAATAAGTCCCGGTACGCTGAGGGGTCAAGATTAAAAGTCCCGGTACGGCGTACCGTTCCGTACCGCCCCACTTAAAGCACTGGGAACAACCAGTGGCGGCCCGTCCATAGGGGGCGCTCAGGCGCCGCCCCACCAGTCCCAAGAGGAAGAAGAAGAGAATAGGGATCACAAAATATAAAAAACTAACATGAAAATAAAACTAAACGAGCCATCCATTATATATACAATAAGTGCTGTGTATAATCTGCATTTAGGTGTAGTTTAGAAAGGTTTTCTCACTATTTTTTACTGGACCGATAGGTCGTGTTTCTCTGGGTTCTAGTGCGCATGTCTGGACGGGACGCCGTCCCAACATAGCGCATTGTTTTCTACTCCTGACGCATGCGCACTGAGTGCAAAAAATAGGAGATCGCTCGGGACGCAGGTCTTCAGCGTCCCTGTGTGACATGCGCACAACGGCAGGAGACCGGAGTGTTGCTCAGATCGGACCGGAAGTTCTTGCTCTCTTTTTAATGGAGGGTAGAAAATGGATATTTATTCAAAGAATCCTTCTTTCCTGCTTGTGAAAACAAGCTGAATGATTCCATTTGTCCTGATTTAATCAACTCAATGGTGAGTGACTTCGTTTGTTTGTTTCTTTTTCTTAATGACTATGTGTCTGTCACGGATTTTCCCATTCAAAAACCCATAGGCGGAGCTAGCCGCGGCTAGCAGTGCTAAGTCCTGATGAGTGAATTTATACCTTAAATAGCGATATGTGTTTGTTGAGGTGTCTGCCGTGCAGTGAGACAAATCTATATAGCCGTGATTGTGGGCTCAAACTGCTTCCCAACTTTCAACTTTCTCTGGTCTAGCTGTACGTTATCAAACACCAAGTCTTCATTCACCAAAAGAATAGTTGTTCCAGTGAAATCAAAGACGAACGGCGCCACGCCTCCTCCTTTAGCCTCCTCCTTTAGCCTCCTCCTTTAGCCTCCCCCTTTAGCCTCCTCCTTTAGCCTCCTCCTTTAGCCTCCTCCTTTAGCCTCCTCCTTTAGCCTCCTCCTTTAGCCTCCTCCACTCGGCTCTTTGACTACTGTGCTGCAAAGTGTGGACTGCAGACACGGTGTGGTTAGAAATGATCACGTTTTCTCTTCTTAAGTTCACAATCCTTCCTTTTTTGTAGTTATTTATTCAGTGGAAATGTGTGGAAACGGACTGATGAATTCTATTCAGCTGATGCGGTACACAACGGAACACAGCAGTGTTCAGCTGTCGAGGCTTCCCGTCGCTGATACTTATATGATGGCTTCATTTCTTAGTGCTATAATATATATATCATACTGTACTATACTATACTATTACTCGTTTTGATTATAAACAATATCTTTAGCTGGAAATGCACTCTAACTCTGGAAATCTTCACGTTTCAAATGGAACCGGAAATGGTCCCGCGAGTTAATTTTAAACCAGAAGTTCTACTAAGTACTCTGTGCATAAAGCCTATTCACTTCATTAGTTGAGCTGATTGTCATGACTTGCTTGGTTAGTGGTTGTTGGCTGAATTGTAACATTAATTATCTGACTGTATTAGTTAGAGATGGATTTATTTGTTTGTGGTGTCAGTAGAAACCTAATTGTGAATATTAAGTAATGTTTTTGACTTTGCCAGCTTGTTTTTTCCTTGAAACTCTTACAACTTCTGTTGTGACCACATTGTGGTTGTTTTTATTTGTATCTGATTATATTGATATTATTCTAAGGTCTCCTCATGAAGACTTTATGATTTCTTTACTGTTTGATGTGTAGAATTAGACCTAACAGCTCCACATTTCTAGAGAACTGGTGGGAGGGATTTTTACCAGCAACATGTTCAGTCAGATGAAAATATTTTGGATCATTCCCTGCCCTAGTGGTGAGATGTGATTTTTTTTGTGCATCTGAAAACTGACTAGCAAAAATGCGCCCCACCCAAAAACAAACCAGCTGCCACTGGGAACAACTTTTATTTTTTTGGACTATGTATTAATTTATTAATAACAATGCTTTGAAATCAAAAGACACAGGTCAAATAAATAATGCTGTTTTTAAATGTTACAAACTCCTCCTCCTGCCTCCAAGAGCAGCAGTGATTTATTTACAAAACAGAAAGAATCTTCATTGGTCTAAATACTAATCACGGTGGTGGGGAGGGAAACAATCAGAGTGTTTTTTCCAGTGTAACCGTGTTTACAGGTCGGTGTTACTCTACCGGTGCTGCTGTAGGAATACTCAGAGTCAGAACACCGGTCCAGTGTTTATCTGTCTGACAGATTCAGCTCAGTCTGAAACAACTAAAACAAAATTAAACTAAAATCAGAATAAAAAACCCTTCAGTGAACATGTTGCTTCCATTAATAAATCTCTGCTGCAGGTTGAAGTCTTTGAGTGATTTGGTGACGGAGCAGCAGCTGATAGCTCTGTTAGCTTAGCATCCTCAGCAGGAGCTAGATGTAGGCGCTCCTTGCTGCCACCTATAGGTCTGAACAAGCAGCTGGTTTAAAGACAAAGTAATCCCAGATAGGAGACTTTATGTTTTTTGGCAGCTAGCTCCTCAGTTTTTAGATTTAAGTTCTAAATTGGCAGATCAGCCCGTGCTGTTTACATTGCTCCACCTGCAAAAAATGTCAACATGTCACCTGTGCAAATAAATCACCCATACTATAAGTATGGCTAATTTTTGTTGTTGTTGTTGTTGTTTTTTTTTGTATAAGTTTATTATACTTATTTAGTTTTGTCTTTGTTACTCATTAATTTTTTTATTTTATTAATTTTTTTATTTATTTATTTACTTTTTTTAAAAGTTTCCACTAATTTAAGGTTGGTTAATTATTTATTGTCAATGTACTAGGTGGAACTTGTTATTTTCTTTGTTTTCCTATTTGAAAAATTATAAATAAATCATACATAAAAAAAATAAAAATAAATAAATAAATCACCCATCATAGATTTTTGGACTGATGATGGGCAACTGGAAAAAAGATACATATCACTCATCCCTACTTCTGAACAAATCGACGCATCCTTTTTCTACAACAGCTGATCAGATCCCGACTCCAGCGTCTCTCTGCCCGCCTTTCAGACCAAACCAGCAGACAGAGATTAGAAGAGGAGCAGGAAAAGCAAAGGAGGTGGATTAGCAGCTGGTGGAGTCCAGGACCTGCTGCTGTGGAGGATCATCTCTACAGACCAGATACTGAACTGATAACCAGTTACAGAAGAGCCTTTCTGCCTAAAATTACAAAAGCACATCTTATTTTCCTTTGAGATTACTAAAAACCAAGACAAAATGTATGCTCCTAGAATGTAAGCCCCCGTTTGATGACTGAACTACCTGTATTTAGTTTGAAACAGTCGCTCAGTGAACACACCGCTCTCCCTCCTCCTCACCACCACCTCCACGTTTCCTCCTCTGCTCTGTCAGGCTCAGCGCTGAGATCAAACAAGTGGTCACAAGACAAATGAGAGCGGCGCTCTGTTTTGGCCCAGTGCTCGGCCACCAGGGTTGCTCGCCTGGGGAGAATCAAACACCTGGCATTTGTCACCCGACATCCCCCCTTTTACTACCCCCACCCTCCCCAGACCCTGTATGGTAAAACTTGAAAGGCTTCTCCTCACAGCACTGACAAAAACACAGGTTCTGTTCATTTCGGAGTAGAAATCACAGGGACCTCTCACCACAAACACTCCTCCTTCAAGAGCTAAAAGGATTAAAGCTGAACTCTGCTATTCACTGCAGCGTCTCCACTGCTTCTCCAGACGCTGTAAAACCATAAATCTTTCTGCTCTACTATTAAGCTTTAAAACAGCCATTTTATTGGGTGATTCTCTACCAAATGTGCTGGGACCAGTCAAACATCAGCCTCTCCAGGAGCAACGCTGCTCTGAATGAATCATCTGGAGCTGGAACTACAAAAGAATGCTGCACGTTTCCTACAATGAATAATATTCTTTACAAAATAACCTTTCTCTGTTAACAATGAGATGTTTGGCCACCCAGCTGAAGGTTTACTAGGTGCCCCCTTTAACCCAGCCCCCCTCAGAGCTGTCCAGATCACCAATAAACAAGATTCTGTTTTACTTCTGCACCAAAAACAAACCAAACACCAACAAACCCTCCTGCTTTTCACTGGCTTCTTTTTGCTTTACTTTGAAAAAACTCAAACTCAAGCATTTTTCAGGCGAGTTTTCAAGATTATTCCAGCGCCTCACGTTGGTGGTGACTTACACACAAACGTTCACTAAACGTTTACTTCACTTCCTCGTCTCATAGAAGGTGATGCTTTTGTTTTACAGCTAGTTTAACTGGAGGGTCCCTGCTGGTGGTGGTGTACGGCGTAGCTTACAGACCTGACTCAGGGAGGTGCTACATGAATGCAGACATTTACCATTTAGTAGAGATATACCGGTTTAACAACCAGTTTTAGTTCAGTTGTGACCTGATGATACAATATGCAGACTAGGACTAGCTGTTAAACATCCCTAAAAAACGTCAGCATGGAGGTTTCCTCTTCATTTAGTAGTGTGGTCAGCTCAGCCTCCTGTACAACACATCGTCAGTCGTGCACCTAAAGGTCACTGGGTGTTTCAGTCTTTTATCACAACACACCCTCACCCTAGGCTGGCCCACCACAGGCTGATCAGACCTTTCACTGGAGGCTCCATGAGCAGTCCAGACTGTTTCCTTCAGCCATATCCAATGACTGCTTCTTACAGCAGCAGCTTTGATAGTCTTCCACTGAGCCGTCCTCTGATTCCCATCTCCTTCAGTAGCCTTATGATGGAACTAGCTATGAAACCCCTGCAGCCCACCTCTACTGGGCGACATATGAGACAGTTAATTCCACTATGAAGACACGTTGGCTAGATTTTGACCACAGAACCAAGTCAGGTTGCTGCAATTTCAGGTGGGAAGGTGAGCCTCTGACCTAAGTCCACCTGCATTTCCCAGTCCCGAGCAGTATTCAGCAGGCATGAGTCCACAGGCGCATGTTTGGCAGGCTGCTTTACCCCCTCCCCGATGAATACTGTTGGTTGCCATGCAACAATCTTTGTTTCCACAGGCATGGTGTTGGAGGTAATTCTCTAAACCTCCAGTGCTGCTGCCAAGCTCCTCAGCACCTGGTTATGGAGCCAGGTGTATCTGCCTTGGATAAGGCTGGTCTTGCAACCCACCAGGATATGCTTTAGAGTTTCTGGGGCTGCTGATTTTTGACATCATTGTCGTTTTCGTTCCAAAATCCATTACAGAGTGATCAGTCGTTGAGCCATCTTGCTCCCCCGCTCTCACAGACTCGAGGGGTATTCTTCATTTTGAAGTTTTCATAGCAATAGATGAATTTGTGTCATTGTGTCGTGACCAAATTCTACTGACTTGGGTAGCTAACCTGTGGGGTCTACTCCCTTCTGTCAGCAGTCTCTTCAAGCTGTCACCAGGTCAGCTGCCCTTTCACAGCAGTCGCTGGTTTTTGAACCAGAGTTTAATTTTAACAGATTTATGATTGTGGAAGTAAAAATGTTTAAATATCCTCAAACTTAACAATGTCACCATCACCACCAGTCCAGTGGCAGATCTAGAGAAATATTTATGGGGTGACAACATATATGAGAAAACTATATACTGTATTGACCCGAATATAAGAAGAGGATAGTTTCATTGAAAATAATGTAAAAATGTGGGGTTGTCTTATAATCAGGGTCTAGTTGTTTGGGGTCATTACACAACTGCAACAGCAGAGGGCACCAGTGTTTTGTAAAACACAAAGCTGACACCGGCCAGAGCAGACTGAGTTAAAAGTGGCGAATTAACAGACAACTGAGGCAGAGTTACAACGCTAAGTTTAAGATAATGGTGGTCAGTGCAGCTGTCAGGAAATATGGAGTTATGGAGTGAAATGTCTGAAGATGGAGCATCATGGAGATGGCGTTCTGTGGGAGGAGACTGTGTGAGCTCAGCTGATCAGAGGACTGTGAGGAAAAGCCTCATGCAGACTTTTGATCTGACATGTCATGAGTAAAGTTCTGACAGTTTGCATCACTATGGTAGTTTTTGCTCAGTATCTCTAGTGTCTTTCTGACAGAACCCATCCCCCCCCACACACACACACACACTAGAATATGCATTACAGATCTTTGTGATTGCATTAATAGGTAAATAGCTAAGGTCTGTGATTAAGGTATTATTTAAATGACTTTCTCAAAATTTCAATTAAAAAAGTTTCTTTAAAAAGTGAATTTAGTTTTTTCTCTTAAGATTAGTCTTGGAAGGGGGGGGGGGTTCTTATATTTGAGGTCGTCATATATTCGGGTCAATATGATATCTATGCTGGCTGAGGTGGCAGCAGGGGTGGCAAGGCCTTCTGTTAGGATGGCAACTGCCAGCCTGAGCCACCCCAGTAGGTCCGCCCATGCACCAGTCCATTCATGGACGGAACTATTAAATGAGGTGCAGTTCGGTGTGTTTCATGAACCTTCACATACTTCATTCTTCAAATTTAACACCTTCAAAACCTTGAAAGCACATTATTAGGATTTGAACATTTTCAAGAATATCCAGCACTTCTAAAAACCCTTAAATGTCTTTTTTTTGGGTTGCTAAAACAACATTTTAAAGAAACTTTCTAATAAAGACATATGGATTCTAGTTCTGAGGTTGATCCGATTACTAATGTCTATGCAGCTCTGACCTGCTGATGACAAGCTTCTAATTTATCTCAATGAACTGCAATTTCCAGAATATGTACTGTATGTATGTATAGTAATAGTTTTCTTAGATTTGTGATTAACTTGCAAACTATGATTCTAGAAGTAAAAACTTCCACATGGAAGATCTGTTAGCATGAATTAGTGCTGATGAGTTCACTGATCAGAAAAAAAGGTCAGATTTTTTATTGCTGTTTGTGAACTTTACTGACAGGAAAAAAAAAATCAACATATTGAGTCTCAGACTGTCCAGTCAGGTTGAAAATCAGCTGAGTTTTTGGTGCACCTCTAGTTTCTAGCACTTTAAGAACCTTGGGAACACCAGGTCAAATTGTAAACATTTACTAAGAATTCCAGGCTGTGTAATCCCTGTTTTCAGTACCAGAAGCAGCAGGTAGGTAACCTTCCTCCCAGAGAGGTGCCTGAACTCAGTTCAGCTCCCGTGGATTCAGACAGCTGCCTCCTAGACGTCTGTGATGATTAAAAGGGGTGTGGCCTGCCTCACTGCTCCAGTAACATCCTCTCAAAGAAGACCAACCAGTTTTATTCTCTGGCTTCCAACAACAACAACAAAGTGGAGAAGTAAAGTGGTCTACTTACATCTGACTTGGACTGGTCCTCCACATCAGAGTCATGAGGGTCAACCAGTTCTTGGAATGGAGGAAGCTTAGATGTTCTTCTGCGCTCCACCTCGTCATATTCTGGTCGTAATTTACTAGAACCCTTCAAGAGCTTTTTATCTAAATGTTGAAGGTCTGAGTCTGACATCTTCCTTCCTGATGAATCCAAAAATCTTTTTTTGCATTTTTTGGTCATCAGATCATCACTATCCTGGGAGGACAGGCGCTTGTTATGCCCTGCCCCGTGGGTCAGTCCCTCATGTCTATGCTCCCTGGAGAAGGACTTGGGTTCCTTGAAGCCTGTTTTAGGATTACTATCTCTAAGTGGCTGGTTCTCTTTGGGTTTCCTTGAAGGTTCTTTGGGAACTTTGCTGGGTTCCCAGCCAGAGTCTCTAAAGGCACTTTTGGGCTCTTTCAAGTCTTTTGAAGGTTTGTCTTTGTGGTCTTTGGAGGGTTTGTGGAGTTTGGAGAAGCTGCTGCTGTTAGTGCTTGTGGTTGTGGCTGTTGTGAGAGGAGCAGTTCCACTTTCATCCTGCTGAATAAAAACAAATAAAGAACATCACAAAACACATCCTAGATAACAAACAAACACAAACATCAGAATCAATCATCATTGGTTGAGATTTCTTTGTCATTATTTTATCATGTTACACAACACAGGAAAGCCACCTCTTTAGGCCAAGACTCAGCAGTCCACCGACACCTCGAGGACATGGGACACACTTTCTAGGACGATAATGTCCACATTCTGGACAGAGAAGATACAGTAGGTATTTCAAAGAAAGGAAGTCATCTACGTCAAATGGAAAAGACCTCCATTAAACAGAGGGGGAGGCCTCTGGTTTCACCTTCCCAGCTCCTACGATGCAGCTCTTAACCTGATCCCCAGGCAGTTTCAGTCTAAAACACCTCTTCCTTCTGATCAAATCATCAGGACTAGGCCAATGACATCAACGACTCCTAAGGGGGTAGGGAGTGATTTACTGAACATGTGATTCCAGCATGTTGATGGTTACACTGGTCCAAATATACAACGGTATTTTTTATTGTAAACTCATCTGAAATAAATGTGTTCTTCTTATATTGGAGGTCTGGACTTTCATATGTCAACATTAAATATGTTTCAATACTACTACTTTAACGATACCTGGTTTTCGATACCAATACCTTAACGATACTTTTTTCGATACCTATATGTATAATTCTTAGAGAAAATAACAAGTACTTAAAGTTAAAAAAAAAAAAAAAGTTTTATGGCATATTTATGCATTTATTATTATTATTATTTATTTATGTATCTCTTCCCTCTGGAACTAACTAAGGCTGTCATACAATCCATGAACTCTTTCTTTTGTTGTTTTGTTTCTGAAAGGGAAACTGAATATCCAGATTTAAGAGTTATTTGGTTTTTGTTATGGAAAAACAATCAGAAATACAGGAAAACGGATCCGTTTTCATTATTTCATTATTCCCTTTTTGCTAATAAAGAGTACACGGATTCAGGTCGACCAGAGACTAGTGTTACTCTGGAGGTGTCAGGATGGGGGGGCACAGGAAAACCTGAACCAGAGGAGGAGAACCCTCCACATCGTTGCTGATAACAGAGCCTCTATGGTCTCTAATAAAAAGTAAATCCTCCTAAATAAAACAGGACGTCTCGTGGCCTCGCAGATTTTTAAAATGCAATAAAAAAAACAGCGCATGTGTTCTGCGTCGTCCTGAGGAGGCTGCAGCTCCGACGCCTCAGCAGGTGAAAACGGAGCTGCGGGGTTAAACACCGTGTTCAGGTCTGATCTCTTTAACCTGACGGTCCGGTCGGTACCAGAGAGTGTTTAAACAAGAGAGGAAGGTCTCGCTTCGTCTACCTCCGCTTCTCCAGACCCGGGTCGCGGCTCGCGGACTCGGGTCTGACTTTTTAAAATTTTCTTTGCCGTAACTGTTGAGAGGAGAGGAGAGGAGAGGGAGGGGCTGAGTGTGTCCCTCAGCCTGTGTGTGCGCCGATCAGAGCGGGGCTGGAGCGGCGCATTTAAAGGGACATTTTATTGTAAAAGTACCGAAACCTAGTATCGAAAAACTTTTTTTTTTCGGTATTACTACCTACCAAAGGTTTTCGGTCGGTACCACGGTAGTACCGTGTTACGGTACCCAGCCCTAGTCAGAAGTGACGGGGCGCTGTAGTGTCTCAGTGCAGCTGCATGTCTGGTGTAGAAAACCCGTGTGGAATTAACTAATTACTGGCATCTGATCGGGGGAATCGTGAAGAGGGAACTACATATGAGGACAGATGCTCAATCAAGACTAGCTGATTTAAAGCGGCTCTCTGGATTATTTTTCTCTGTATCAAAGTTTTCTAAATGTTCTAAATGATATTTCAGGTCTAAACTATGATCTATGGGTTGAGTTCCACAACATCTGTCATTCTGATGAAGACCCTCCTTCCTCCTAGAGACCCCTTTCCATTATTTCTTGCCGCCGACATTTTTTAGCCAATGAAATTCAAATGTCTGCATTCTCTCAACATGCACGCGCATCGACCAAACCTGTACCAGTAGGGGGCGCTGTCGTACAGGACGCTCCGTGTGTTTCTCTGTTTGCGTCTCAGCCTCACAGCTCATTTCTACTAAAAACCTACCCATTCTCCAGCTAAAGATGGGTTTATTTTTATTTTTAAACCTTTCACCTCACAGAATGGCAAGGTTTGACAGGATTATGCATTTATTTTGGTCAGAAAGTTCATCCAGGGCCGAGTCAAGTTCAGCTTCAGAGTCCAGCAGCAGCTCTCTGCTAACAGAGCTAATATCAGAAGCAGCAGGGACAGAGAGGGCTCATCAGACCCTCGTAGTGTTGGAATAAGATTGTGAACTGTGAGTGATTAAACCCTACACATTGAGCGGTACAGTTCATGTCCGAAGTATATGCGCCGCGTGCACGCGCGCACACGCGACCGGACGCGCGTGTCGAGATGTTTTGAGGAGGAGCCTTTGGATTAGATTCAAAAACTGCTCTCTTGCTGAAATCCTCCGGAGTGCTGCTTTAAGTGCAATCAAACTTTGTATTACCTGTTCATCGTGAAGCTACCTGTCAAAATGAGGAAGTGGGCTAATGTTCTGCTGATGCTGCTGTAGCACTGGTTTACTGTGAGACCTCGACTCACCTTTGAAGCGAGTCGTGGCAGTGAAACACTGCGCTACAACTGGGAGGATCTTTTACTTCTATGGGACGTGAACTATCCGGTACCAGCAGGTTTGCAGGACTGGACCGAGGTCCTGTCGAGCAGATGGGGAGCTGGCTGTGTTCACGAGCGGGCTGGCAAGAAGGGAAAGAGAGGCAGGAGGGGTGGGGTGAGGCAGAAGCTGAAACATCTCTGTCATACATCTGAACATCCACCACTACCCTCCATCTTGCTCACCAACATCTGGTCTCTGCGCAATAAATTGAAGGAGTTACATGCTAATGTAGCGTGTCAGTGGGCTTATAAGAACGCGGGGCTGCTCTGTGTCTAGGAGACCTGGCTGGATAGTAACATCAGACTCACAGCTCTCCCTTAGCGGCTTCAGGATGCAAGTGCACCTGAACCGAGACACTGGGAGCAGTCGGAGAACAGACAGGGGTGGGTTGGTCAGCTTGTGTGTGTCCCTCCATCCGGTCATGTGACACGCACATCAGAGACCTTCTCAACATGTGTCCAAAAGCTTGAAGCTGCCTCCCCATGTTTGTCCTGGGGGGTTTTAATGGCTGCAGACTGAATAAAGCCTCCACACAGGAGACTTCAGCGCCACTTTGCGTTAGCGCCACGTCTTTGGCGAGTCTTCTGGTCTCACAGGACACGTTCATAAAAGCGGCGCCCCGGAACGCAGGTTGCAAAATCGCACAATAGTCACTGTATCTTGCAGGAACTGAGAACAAGAAGAACGAATCGCAACTTTTGGTCTGTATCAGGTTAGAACTACGGCCATTTTTGGTGGGATTATTCTTCAATCAAACTGAGAATACAGTAAAATCAGACAGGTTGCCAACAAGGAGTTCAATCCCAGGTCCAAGTCATGTGTTGAAGTATTCTTATGTAAAATACTGAACCCACAACTGCCTCCTGGGCACTGAGAACCTGGCTGCTGCTCCTCAGGGATGGATTAGATACAGAGAAGAAACTCCACTATGTTGTACTGAGGAATATACCCGAATATAGGACGGCCCTGAATATAAGACTAATCTTCAGAAAAAACTAAATTCACTTTTTAAAGAAACTATTTTAATTGAAATTTTGAGAAAATCATTTAAAGTGATAATATGCAACTTTTTCATATTTTAAAATCTTCTCCTTGAGCCAGTCTGTGCTAATCTGACTCTTTACAGAGTTAATGAAAATTCACTTAGCCCCATCTGGTGGTTAGATCCAGAATACCACGATTGCAAGATCTCCGTCGCCGTCACGGTACCCAGGAAGTCACGTGTCTCACGAGGGTTAGGCTAACCCAAAGTGGCTAGCTGTTATGCTAGCGCTGGAGTGTTTTTATCTCATGATTCCTGATTTTTTCCATCTCTCCCTGCTTGAACATAGCTGATTTCTTTGAAGGAGTAAATAACCGCTCCTGTAGAAAGCTATGAAGGCTGAGGAGACATTTCAACAGGTAGATTTAGGCGTTTAGAAGCTGAAACAATATGCTAACTTGTGTAATGCAGTGATTTAAAACGGACACCAGAGGGAGCCCAAAACAAGCAAAACTGCATATTATCACTTTAAATAATACCGTAATTACAGACTGCTTTAATATTTGCCTATTAATCAGGGGTTAAAGCTCTCCGTCGTGGTGACAGATTTCAGTCAATTAGAAAACAAGAGAAAAAAGTTTGTCAAATCTCTTTCTTGCTCTTTCTTCTAGTGCTCTCTCTTGGGCTCAGTAGTCTGTGTGAGTGTGTGTGGTTAGGGGAGGGCAAATAAAGATACCTTAGAATAGTGAAGGTCATGGATGTGGATTTAGCGTGGACGGAGGTGACCTGTCCCCACCAATAACTCAATCTAAGGGTACAGAAATAGCGCTGCTTACCCACCAATAATACGTGCAGCACTAGTCCAGCGGACCGAGGTTCTGTGCAGCTGTGTGAGGACCTGTGTCCAGGGGAAGGAGGCGTGTCTGGGTCGACCGGTGTGAGCCCTCCACCTGGACAGAAGTCCGTGCTGAGCCGCTCACGCTGAAGGGACTTGCCCTGGGTCTGGAAGTGGACTGGGCTGGACTGATCGTCAAGCATTTTAATCCCCAGTGGGCCTGTAACTTTGGGCTGGTCTGGACCAGGACCAGTCACGATCTGAGCTGAGCTTCCTGTTGCTGCTGCCTTTACTAAAAGCCTGCTGCAGTCATGTAATGACCCCAAACAACTATCAGCATGTGTCACTGGTTAGAGATGACCAAACATTTTTATGTTATTTTCAACTTAAAAAAACTTGTCATATATTCAGGTCAATACGGTACTTTGTACTGAGGGATATACATTGTACCAGTGTTGTCAAAAGTTCTGGTACTTCGGTACCAAGTCGGTACTAAAGCTATTTAAATGTTACGGTACCAGGTTTTCTGAAGTACCAGTGGTACCGAACCCGGCCAACCTGGTTATTGCTCATTTTGATGAATTACAATCACACACCTGTGTGTGTGTGTCTGTGTGTGTGGGTGTGCACCATTATACCTCGCTGGTAAATCATAGTGAGCCGCTGCAGCTGTGGGGCAGCGAGCAGCCGTTTCTCGCTCCGTGACCGCTGATAGACACTTGGGTCCTCATTTATGAAACTTGCTCACTCAAAAAACGGGTCTGAAAGTTGCGTAAGTCACTATCTCTGCAAACGTTGTGATTTAAATTTTTAAAAGAGTGACAGAAAAATGTGCGTAACTTTATGCAAACTTTGAATCTTGTGTAAGCACATTTTGGAGACGGGAAACTTGGTAGAGCAGCCGGTGAGGTGGTAACATGGTGAACTTAAGACTAGGGATGTCAATTGATTCATTTTTTAAAATCCTGATTAATCGCATGAGTGTCTAGAGTTAATTCGCGATTAATCGCAAATTTTTAAAGGGTCCATGTCCTGGTTTTCCATGTTTTCTGACTTATCTATCATGTTGCAACGTTGAGTTCTCACCTTAAACCTGCCAGGAAGAGCTAGAAACGGCGTCCATCTGTCTCCTAGTCCAGCCAGTGAGAAGCTCTTCCAGATTTCAGACCCAGGTTTCAAACCGTTTTT
The DNA here is from genome assembly GCA_006937965.1 of Callopanchax toddi. Classification (NCBI taxonomy): domain Eukaryota; kingdom Metazoa; phylum Chordata; class Actinopteri; order Cyprinodontiformes; family Nothobranchiidae; genus Callopanchax; species Callopanchax toddi. The sequence continues at coordinate 255,680 of SSNR01000269.1, read as the reverse complement.
TTCACTCCAGTGAAACTCCACTCCTATGAGGTCATAGCGATCCGGACTTGCTTATATGGTAAATTCTCCGCCCACATGCACGTTCACGACACCTGGAGCGAGGAGAACGCCAGTGCTGCCGCCGCCATTGACCATAGACAGTGTAGTGTTTAGTTTCAGTTTCGTTTCTCTTTCACGTGATGGCACTGCCCCCTACTGGGCACTGCCCCCTACTGCAGCAGAAGTGTCAGGCTGCCAAATAAGGAGAAACCCAGCAGAACCGGAAGGCGGCGCTTTCTTCTGATCTCTGAGTTGCTCGTTAGGAAATAATTACAGCGTATTTTGAGTTATAATGGTGCAACGCTGATCTAGAGGCATCAAAGATTACACCTGTTTAATATAAAGTGATTTAAATATGGAGTCACAGGCACTTTAAAGATGCTCTCAACTGACCTAATTTTTTTTTCTTATTATTTCAAATATTCTTTTAATTTAAATACAGGCTGTTTACCAGTGTAGCGTGATCAATATACGCTCTTGACCTCTGACCTCTGACCTATGTGATCATCTAAATAATAATCCATCTTCTTCCCAATAACACGGATTATAATGACTCTTTTATTATGTTTTAACCTGAATCAACATTCCTCCAAGGTCACGGTCGTACCGGAAGAAGCCACCGGACTTTAATAATAATAATAATAAAGACTTTAGGTGTCTCCTCCTAAAAATGACACTTTAATCTGTTACAGAAATGTCTTAAATGATTAATGCACTTTCTCTTACAGCATTGTGAATGTTTGATCCAGCTTCAGTATTATTGATACTTTGCTAAAAGGTTAAATCAGTATTACTACTTATTTCTACTTTGCTAAGGATAAATAAGTAGTCTGTTTCCACCACCTCACACAGGAGGTGACGTCTGCTTTAGAGCCTGAGTCACGTGTCTTGTTAGAGTCCCCTGATTGGTCCACGTACACTGACAGCTCTCAGCTGTCTGCCTCTCAGAGAAGAACGGGAGTTCTTCTCTCGCCTCAGAGAAGACAACACGGCCCACCGTCAACTCGCTACACGGTGGGTTATCGATGCCGACTGCCACCGGTAACGGGTCCAGCCCCGTCGCAGTCGAAGAAGCTGCTTACCCCTGAGAGCAGGAACCATCAGCCTGCCTCTCTAATCCAACCAGAATGGGTAAGGCAGCCCACTACCAGCTCACGAGTCATGGGTTCCACTGACTTGTATCCACGGACGCCTCCGCTTGGCCCAGGCGGGTCCAACACACCTGTCAGGCCCAGATCGACCGAGAGGGATCTCCGCTTTCTCGTCGACCTCCATCTGCCGGAAACGATCCAGGAACAAGGTCCAGTAATCCTCCATGAACTGGTAAAGCAGGCTACTTGATAAAGCTAACCCTATAACACTAGGTCGCTCATCCACGTAACCTCTCCACCTTATCCCTGATAACTAAACCCTTAAGCTAACTCCTTAGTCTTAATATCACACGAGACTCAAGTTCTAAACTCAGAAGATCAATTTAATAACATCTATCACTTAGTGAATGCTATCAACTTGCTACCTCAAATGCTAATCTGTTTACAAATGTTCGTCAGCTTTTATAATAAATATTGAATATATTTATTCCTGACTCAGCTTCTATTCGTCAAATAACAGGTACATAATTACTCACTGCGATTAACAGAACCTAGAATTACCTGCTTTTATCACAAACCGCTGTTCAAACCCAGGTTTCCGGAGCACACAGACTCCCGTTTAATTCCTCGGTGGCCGTACGTGAATTAGCAGAAGGTGAGTAATAAACATAGCGTTTATATACACTATATGTGGCAAAACGACCACTTATTACCACTACACCAGTTACTTCACTTTTTAAGATGTGATAAGAAATCAGATGTAGCATCCATTCTGACTCTGAAAGGTTCTCTCCTATAGAATCAGTTCTACTCATCACACTAGAACCTTTTCATCATCCTAATTAACCCCAAAGTGTCTGGACTTTTTCTGACAGACAATTCGTGTCATTTGCAAAACCTAATGCTTTTCAGAAGGCTCAACAAATGCTCTTTATCTCAATTCAATTACCTGGTTAAATAAAATAATATAAAACAAGGATTTCAAAATCATTTATATATCATTTATTTTGGGTTGCAGTTGACCTTATTCTAACATTTCAATATCCTTTGTTACAACTTTAAACTTTAGTTTTATGAAGTTAGTTGTTTTTTAGGTCTCTCCCTTTCTGCTCCTTTCCTCGGTGAAGTGGGTAAGGGGGGGGGGGTCATGTCTGCACAGTGCTGACAGAGACAGAGGAGGGGCTGTCTTTTTAGTTACCCAGCGTTGCTGCGTTTTTTGCAGCCTGGAGGGCAGACGCTTGATGAGTCATGACAGATTGTTTATTTATTTGTTAGAAACGTCCTGATCGTCGGTATAATCACGGAGCGGGTCAGGTTTAGTGGCGAGGACACCAGGAGATCTACCTGTTCTCCCGATCGCCAG